>BSAI01000104.1:26864293-26929017 GCA_036245035.1 Adrianichthys oophorus
GAGACACAGCAACTCAATGAAATGTGGTCTGATAAATGCAGGCTCATTAAAACAACTTTTAACGTGATACACATTGCTTCTCACACTGTTTTCTTGACAATCTTTATGTCATATACACATATCATTGTACTCTGATATCCAGAAATGAGGGTCCCCGAAGAGCTTTGTAAACTTGTGCCGACTAGGCTCACCAAATGATGGAATTGGAGAGGCCAAGTGCTCAGGGGCAAGCACCAGATCTAGCACTACAGGGACACAGACTCCCCCAGGTTCAGATGTGATGTGATCCCCGGCTCATGGTCTTGCCAGATAACTCAGGGAACCTTCCCCCTGTGTGGACAGAGGGCCGCCGGGCCGGGAAGTCAGCACCCAAGTGGCACGGCCACCGTTGCTGAGGGCCTGGTTCCCCCCTCCAGTGATGGGTTGGGGACAGAAGATCAGAGGTCCCACCTGTCAGGGTTGACGTGTGAACACAGATGCAGACGACACTCGTAAATACAAAGTCTCTCGTTTAATTGAGAAAGGTTCACAAGAAACTGAACACAAACTCATGAAGGTACAAAAGACCATCCGACAACTAGTGCAGGGGAGACGAAGACTTATAACAGGAGGAGGGGATGAGGTAATTGGAAACAGGTGTGCCAATAAGGAGGGAGAGAACACAGGAAGTAACAACCAGCAACAAAATAAAACAGGAAGTGGAACCCAACAAAAAAAACAAAACAAATGTCCTGGGTCCATAACCCCACACCACCTTCCTTGTGTAATGTGTGTGTGTGTCATTTAAGTCATCTTAATTTGCACAAAAAAGGATTATAGGTAGAAAAGTGACAGAAATAATGAATCAATCAACATTATTTATTACGATTAAAAACATGAATTATCTTGGGTAACCTTGGAACTATTTGGTATCTTCAAGAAATCTCATGAATGCCTTTAGATGATGCCTTTAAAATAAATTCAAAGTGGGATTTTATTTCACATAAATCTTTTATTTTCTTTGCTCTTTAAATAAAGTTGGCAGTGTTCACAAAACTGTTAAAATAATCTGTAATGAAGGATTTAACTGTTCTTCCCTCCGTCCTGTCTTCTCTCATCACTTTAAATCCTGCTTTCCTTTCATGTCCTCGTTTTCCTCTGTTCTCTCCGTTCTCACCACGTTTCTCCCATCAAATCCTATCTCCCACCATTCCCACTCCTCTTTTGGCCTTTCCCTTCCCTGCATCCCAGTCTCCGTCTCTGGCAGCTCTCTATGGATGTTTCCTGGTGTCACAGAGCAGCATTGTCCTCCAGGTCAACAGCACAAACTGTGCTCTGTTGGACACACACACACAAACACTCACACTTCACTCTTTCAGTGAGCATGGGAAGTTGAGCTGAGTGAGTCTTGCTGCTTTGGGACAAGTGCTGTTAAATCAGACAAGAGGCTGGGTGGAGGAGTGCATGTGAATGTGTAATTTGAGTGGCAGGCAGTGATGGCATTGGCCCTTTAGTGCTTGTGTGATTTCTTAGTTTTAAAAACTGAAATAATTTAACATTTTAATTTTAACACTTCCAGTATTTAGACATTGTTTATTGTGTTGTGTGCATGCGCTCTCAGTAAGAGCTGGATGTTAATCCACGGCATAAAAAGCCATCGACTGGACATGACAACTCGTGAGGACACTGACTGCTCAGCTGCTGTCACACATTTTCCGCCCTGCTGCACTTTTTAATGAGGATGTGAATCTTCAGATGACAAATGTGAAATCAGATACACAGGATGTGTAACTCGACTTTGTTTGTTTAAATATAACGCAAATACAACATTGTTATTGTCTCATACCCTGACAAACTTGTAGTTGTGAACTCTAAAAACAAAAACTCACATTTGTTGGTCATTTTTTCTTCCTGTCTTATGTGAATTTTTTTTAAGCACATTAGAAACTGCGCTTTTAAAAACTATAGCTTCTCTGAATTCAAGACCCTATGATTACCAAAGAAGACAGCGGAGCTGCCCAATCCTGGTCCTCGCGGTCTACCCCTCTGCCTGTTTTACAATTCTCTCTTCTGTTGTAAAGGAAGAGAGAAAATACACGACCTACATTTTTTCATTTTATTTAGAATCTGATTCTGAAGGAAGTTTTATTTTGAAAAACTCCTGGATTCTCTCAGCACATCCGACTCATTTTTGATGCAGCCGCTTGGTCACGTGTCAAAGACACATCCGCTACTTTCTTAAAGCATCTCTGCCGACCGCTCAACTGAAGCCCCCAAGCTAACAAAGGTAAAGGGCCTATGTCTTGGAAAATCACATTTTTTTAGCTTTTAAGCGTATTAACATTTTAATTCCTCACAAAAAACAACCTCAAAGCGGTTAAGATAAAATTTACCCTCAAAAGTTAAGAGAAAGCACACGCCGGCCTGTGGAAATATTGTCTGACATTAAGCCGGTCTGTGGTCTGAAAAAGGTTGGGGACCAATGGATTAGCTGACTCAGGTGTCCCTTTATTCTAATTGACTCAACACCTGATGAAGGTAATCAGCAAAAAGTGCAGGAAGAGCTGGTAAACAGGCAGGGTAGTAGATCTGGAAGACCAGGGTTGATTACACCAAAAATCTGTTGGTCATCGATATTGTCCATTAGCATGATAATCAGGCAATCTGTTTTAATTGGAATGGTTTAATCTGACCTGGATTATAATGATCTGGACTGAATTGAAATGCAACAATATTTTTTTATAAAGTTTGGTTTGATGTTTTGTTGTCTTTGGGTCGTGCCTTGAGGCAGTGTCACTTGTGAACTGGCCCAATATTTTAATAAAAAAACAGAACAGAATTAAATGATGGTTTGAATTGTAAGTGGCAAGCTCTGTTTAAAACCAGTAAAGCAGAAATTGTCATTGTGCATTTGCTTTGTGTCACCTCCATCATACTCTGCTCTTCTACAGTTGGTGTTGTATCCATGGCTACAGTGTCACACAGAGATGACTAATGTGGGTTTTTTTTTCAGCCTATCACATCAGATATCCACGTTTTATTTTAAATTTTTCATTAGGAAAGACATTAGTTATGGTTGGCAGTCTGCAGAGAGGCAGATGAGCATGTGTGATATTGATGCTACAATTCCCACTATGCTATATTTAGACCACTGCAGTGTGTGACTCAGCACAGATGAGCCCCTCTTCTGATGGAGCAGCTCAGGAGTTGTTACGCATGTTTATTTGCGTCACATGACCCCATATTTACCTTAAACATTGCTCAGTTATACTTGTAGAGATTTTTTTGTGTGAAAAAAATGCATTTATAAGTAGGTTTTTATCTAGAACAGTTGCTGTAATTGTTAGCTTTTATTCGCTTGTGGTTTGTGAGATTCTGAAAGTTGAATTAAAGGTTCTAACATGACCCTGAGTTTGCCATAGTTTCATACTCAGACCACTTGGAACTGGCAAATGTTGCAGTGCAAGTGTTAAAGAATGTATAGCAAACACGTCGAGTGTCTTACGTGCTCCTTTTTCAAAGCATAAGGACCGGCGTGAATGTAGGTTTCAGTGGAGAATGATATGCATGCAGGAGAGGGTAACTGGTGGAGTGAAGAGCAGATGAGCCCTGAATTCTAAACACTCTTTCACTTAGGGGGCAGTCATGTATGTTAATCATGTTACCGTGCCTCTGTGTGTACTCCCCATGCAAATCAACATGTTTGGAGCTGCAGGCTTCAGAGTTTGTGTGATGCATGTGTGATCCTGTGCAAACACCACCCTTTAAAGAAAAAGACTTTTGATACAAACACCAACAGCATCAAAACCCCTATAGGTCAGTTTCTTGGGCTTCCGCTGTGCAGTGGTATTCCTGCAAAACAGCATTTCTGTAACCTTCAGAGGTGATTTCCTGACCAGGATTTATTACTCTTCACCCCATAAAGCTTTTATGGAAGAAATGAGTTCATCTATTGCTGACACACATAGTGCTTGGCCTCGTTTTGAGGCCATTTTTGGACAGTTTTCTGTAACAAAATCGTTCATTCACTGTGCTGGCAAGCTTGTTCTCTTATTTTTAGGGGGGGAAAATAACAATGCAGTTATTTTAACTATGTCAGATCAAAATTCTTGGAATTTTCAGTTTGTGTTGAAGCTCCCACTAGTCATCCTATGGTCTCTTTCCTTGAATGGATAACAAACTGCTGAAAGTCGAGGAATCCTGGGGGCAACAAAACAGTTAATCTGTCCATCTGACTCATACTTTAAAAAAAGGAAACACAGTGAGTAACTAAAATGCTTTGTGGTGAGAATTGTTCTTCTTAGTACTGATCCCATTTTCAGTGTCAGCTAAAGTGTTGAGTCGTTTTAAGCTGACAAAACCTGGTATTTCACATGGCGCTGTTCACATGTTTATCCTTTAGACCCAAATTAAAAATCGATGTGCATGCATCTTAGATCTGTATGTTTGAATTCAGCTGTAAAGGGAAGAGTTCTGCAGATATTTTCTGATGGATCTGTGAGGTTTCCAACTGGAGAGCCAGCAGAAAATTAACCCTTTAAAGACCCACTCAATGAAAACAGTGTTTTTAGCATCTTCTGTTGCCATGTTTCTGATGATGGAAGAGGTGTATAAAGAAAATTAAGCTCAAAATTGCATTTCTGAGTATTTATTTACTCAATTTGTTTGTGAATCAGGAGCAGGCGAAAAAAAATGATATTTGAAAGAGATGTTATTCCTGACATAGAAATTACGCTAGGCAGGCTACATACTATCTGCTCTGAGCTCTCAGTAGCAGGGAGGGGAAGGGGGGTGGGGTTTCTCTGCACCAACAGTCCCGCCCACAACTCAGAGATTCATTTCTGATGGTCTCCTTCCACTCTGCAGAAACTATGTCCTTGAAGAAAAACACAGATTTGAGGATTTTGGTTAAAAAAAACTGCACAATTATAATTAAAAGCCCACTGGGAATGCGTTTACAATAGTAAAGATGACCGGAGGGGTCTTTAAATGCATCATTCTACTGAACGATGCAAAACAGACTAACGTCATGTTTACTATATTCTGATGGATTTTGCCAGTACAAGTCATGAGACAAAAAAAAACCAAAACTTTTTTTCATTCAGATACTGAGGACTAACAGGAAATGTTTAATGGACACCACACCTTTTTATCTAAAGTGGTGTTTTTTTATGTTTTGGCATTGATATTTTTAGTAATAAGAACTGTGCTTTGGCTGCAGTTCAAAAAAACAGAACTTTCTAGAGGCCTGTGTTTCATTCTAGGCATTCTCTCAAGATAATGATTGTGTAACTGTTTGTGAGTCTCTGTTTTCCTGTTTGTGTTTGATTGATTTGCATGAATAAAAAAGATTTAAAGACTCCTAGAATCAAAGAAACAGAATGCACATGCTTTCCCATGTCCAGCTGACTTCACAGTAAACCACGCACCACAACGTTCACAGCTCTTCAGTGTCATGGATCTGATGGGTGAAGCTGAGGGTTGGGGAACAAACATATTTATCTGAAAAAACTTGAGTACATGTTGTTGGCACTGAAGATTCAAAACCAGCTGGCTCGGTTCTGGTCCTGCAGCACTAGACCAACGCTTTACCCTCACAAACTCCATATTGATTTATCAGTATGACGAAGGAGTTCGCACACCTCGTCAACGTCTGTTTGATGGATTTGGAGATGGTATTTTTTGAAGTGGAATGACTGAAACAATGGATTTGCAACAGCGTGAACCTAGTACAAAGGTGTCAGTTATATCTTATCCAGGATCAGGTCATTGAAGAGAAAATGAACTGAGATAGAAGCAGCTGATGAATGAGAATGGTGTGAAAGGGGATTGATCTCGCCCTCTGTGTCCTCACAGAGTTCAGGTAGAGAAAGGTTTGGGCAGCTGCTCCTCCAGAAAAATGCCAGTGGCCTCATGTCAATAATCAAATCTCACATGAAAAGAAAGACTTCGGTGTTTTCCCTTGAAAAAACTGTAAAAGACGATTGTTAGAGTTCTATGGATGTATTTCTAATAGATGGAAGAGACAATGGGACAATAATGTGAAACTTCTAAGGATTTAGAGCACAGCTGTATAAAATGATGGATGCGAGAGAATGTCAGTGAAGTCAGGAAAGACTTCTAGCTTTTGTGTTGCTTCTGTTTTGGATGTTTACATTTTGACAAGAGGCAGGGTTAAAAAAAACATTGCAGAGTTTAGCTCTGGTCCCATAATAGCAATCACCTCAGACATGGTGTGTCTGCGTTTTTTTAAAAGCTTCAAATCTTCTCTTCCTGTAAGGTTGTGTGGAGGGAAAAAACAGCTTTGACTTTCTCCTTATAGGTGGATTCGCACCGAACGCAATTCGTGCGCCCCTCCTTCACCACACAAAGAATTTGCTGCTTGACGTGTGGTCAAAAAGGTGCTTCCTAAGCTCCCCACCTCGGCCGCATGTGGGCGCAGCAAATAAACATACTAACATCTTTGTTCAAATACTTCTTGATGGATGATGGTCTGCTGTTGGTTAACACCTTGTCACTAATTAGCTAAAACTCAACAGGAACGCTCCACCAGGGGGCAGTATGGTGTAAAGTCATTTGTTAGCAGACAGGTTTCTTTTGCTACTTTATTCTGGCTGACCCAACAGAAGTTGACAACGGCAGTTTTGGCTGATTTCAATGGGACTATCTAACGAGTAATTCAAATATATAATTTCTGTGTTTCTTTGGAGTAAAATTGGATGTATGTGTGTTTTATTATGTTTGTATTTTTACAATAACAAAAAGTATGTTTTTTCCCCATCTAATATCATTACTAAACTCAATTACAGTGAACAAATCCACAGAAACTAAAACGCTTTGGCTATTTAAAAGCCAATTCTCTTCACTCATCTTCACAAATGTTGGAATGTATCTAGGTGGAGCTCATGAATCTATTTAGAAGCTTAATAAACAAGTGGGATTAACCTAGAAGCAGTGCATGACCATTTTTGAAAATCTAATATCTGAGAAAAGTGGGCAGGGTTTTAAAACCTTGAGGTTCCTGCAGTTCCTGATAACAGCAGAAGACTGAACACGGATGAATGGACCTACGCTGGAAAATGAAGAGCTGACTGTTTCATTTTGTTTCGCTGCTGGGACCACATCCCGTCACAAAGACTTGTTTATGCCGCACTGCTGGCAAGAAGAACTGGTGACCGTGGAAATCAACCAGACTGGACCAGAACATTGATTGTTCGGGATCAACTCAGCAGACACTCTGGGTCATCAGCTGATTGGAAGCCCAGTTCAGTTTCTGATATAAGGCAGCAGCAGGGTTGAAGCATGGCTCATATAACACCCAGAATGCACTTGTGCTTAACAACCCACTCCGATGGACATTGTGGTTTTCGGTGTTTTTAACATGTTGTTGTTGTATTTTTCTCATGATGGTGGACATTCAAGAAATTAAACTCAAAATTGCTGAGTCTCTCAATTCAAATCTTTGTTAATCAGAAGCAGATGACAAAATGCTGTTTGAAAAAGCTTGCATTTGCGACATAGAAACTACTGTGGTGAGCCTCAGGCTCCTTTCTGTGCTCCATTCTTATGCATCCACTTACAGATGAATAGATTCATGTGCGCCTTTGTTTTCTTCATCCAAGCTGGATAGCTCCAGTACTGCACGCTAATTTTTGTTGCAATGGTGATGTTAGGTTGGAGTTGTGAGGGGCTGTAAGTTAGCGGTAGAGAGTGTAAACAAAGGGACCATGGGAAAAGAGGGCAGGCTTCCTCAATGCCTATGACTCATGACCCATGCCATGCCCATAACTCAGAGGTGAATTTCTTACGAACTCCTGCCACTCTGTAGAGTGTCTTGATTTTAGCCAAAAACAGCATAAATATAATAAAAGACCACAGGGAACGCAAACAAAATAGACTTTGATTTGAAGTCATGGACTGTCAAAATGACAATATGTCTTTCTGTGATAAAAAGCTGCACAAAGCCACTGTGGGTAAAATAACCAAGGAAACATTTTGGAGCAGCCAAGAGGACATGGTTTGTGAAGAAGGTGGTGTGAGGAACATTCTCCATGTTTTGCATGCTCTCCTGTTGAGGGTTCCAACAAGTTCAGTCATTTTCTAACAGTGTGTCTGATGGAAAACTCAGACAGGAGCGTGTTTTTCTCCTGAATCCCACTCCTGTTGTGGTTTAAAGCTTCAGCTTAATGTTTCTCAATGTCCTGCATTCTTCCTGAATGTGGTGTTGGAGGCTTCCAGCACAGAATGTGATCTGGAACTCCACTCATTGCAGTGTACATGCTGTTATATCAGAACATGGATGTTGCAGCCAGGGTGGCTGACTGCCTTGTTGTTTGGAAAATGCAATCTAACATCATGGAGAGAGGCATAACTGGGTCTCATGAATAATTCTGTTTAATCTTCTGCTGCTAACAGCTGTATTTCTGCTTTTTCTTGTTTTGTACTCTTTACACTTAATTTCCTCTTCACCTCATTCTCTTTGTCTCTTCTTCTGCTTCACCTTTTTTGTAGTTTAGCTTTACATTTTCCGGGATCTCCATGTTGCTGTGTCACTGCAGCGATGCTGGTGTCACAGCAACACATGGGGAGTTGCTGCAGACGTCTGTAACCTTGGCAACTGCAGCTTCACCTACCCAGATACAGCCTTCACTTCTAAGAAAAAAAGATACAAACATCATCTTCAGTTTTTTCTACTTCCTCCTTCAGTTGTTTGCTTTTAGAAATAAACCAATATATAATACTGATGCATTTTTCATGCAGGCACACAAATGAATTGATAAGTTACCTACATGCTCACACTTTTACCAAAAAAATGGAGATTGCAAGGACAGGCTAACCTTCAGTATCTACATCCCAGCTGCAGTGAGTTTGAGTTCAGACTCAAACTGACTGGATTTACACTCACACACCAAAGGCTGATCCTGATTCTAGATGGATGTCCATGTTAGGATGCACAGATTTATTTAAAGTGACCTCATCAATACTTACAAAGACCCAAAACACACAGAAGATTATTAGGGAAAAGGCAAGTTACACCCTGGACACCAGTCATGCAAGCACACAAAACCACACACAAAGGGACTGTTTTGACTTTTTAATCAATCTATGAAGCATGTTTTTGGACTGTGCGAGGAACCCGGATGACCTGAACCAAACCCAGGCATGCAGTAGAGAACATGCAAACACCACACAGAAAGAACCCAGCCAGGATTTGAACCAGGGCCTTCTCACTGTGACGAAAGAGCGCTACTCACTGTGCCACCGTGCACTCAAGGTTTTCTGTCATTAAAAAAAAAAAAGAAAAATTACAGTACAAGTAAAGGAGAGGAAAATCAAGAGATTTTCCAATAGAAAGGAAAGTAAAAAGAAAATAAAGACAAAAAGCCTAATTTGTAGTTCTTAAGTGTTTTTAATTTTTAATTCAATATATGTACAGAAACTTCATTTTCAAAGTCATTTCATAGACTTGCCCCTGCGACAGACTGGCGACCAGTCCAGGGGTGTACCCTGCCTTCGCCCATGAGTAGCCGGGTTAGGCTCCGGCAACCCCGTGACCCCGAAAGGGATAAAGCGGATTGGAAAATGAATGAATGAAAGGATGAATGAATTTCATAGACTTTCCAACAAATCATTTCAGTGCTGCAGTTTGAAGGTTTGTACCATTTTATTTTGAAAGCAAACACATTTATTATGTAAAAGTTGAAAGTAGAATATTTTTGGACACTCTGTTGAGAAAAGCTGAAATCATCAGAAATCAGTTTGAGTGGGTTAAATGGCCCACAGTGTGTTAATGGAAATTTGCTGTATTGGATTCCAGGTAAATGAGGTCAGTTCCTTAATACAGTTAAATCTTTGTGTTCTTTCTGTTGCAAAATGTTTGTTCTATTTAAATATATGATACTCTTAATACTCTCACAAAAAGAATTGACCTGAATAATTGGCCAAGTTGGCATATTTAATTTCCCTCCGGCTATTTTAACTTTATGTGGTATCTTACTCAGATATTTCTATATGGTTTAGCAGCCTAAACATATTCCAAGAGTAAGGAGCAACAATAGATTGCTGACTACTGATCCACTTTACAAAGAAACTAACTGATAAATAAATATATATTTTTTATCCTTTCTAAAGAATCCCATTAAGATCTTTAAAATGACAATGTGTCTCTCTAAGAATGCTTACAGTGGCGATGATACCAATCCAAACTTACAGTGCATCTAGATTATAAAGTCTGTTTAACAACCTTTATGACAAAATGTCAAGTTTGCCATTAGTCAGGCGTATGTCCCTTCTGTTTTATGGCAAATGCATGAGGAATCAGGACTTTTGCATTTGCTATTCTGCTCCCTCTTCAGCCGTAGTCAGAACTTGTTGCCCGCTAAGACTCATTAGCTGCTGGAGTTTGACAACCTTTGCGTTTGTCACCCAAGAACAATTCCTGTGCAGAATTTTCAGCAAACAGTGCAGAGAATCATGCTGTCCAGTCGACTTGTTCTCATCCCAGCTGCATGTTTTCTTATTTTGAACTGGTGAAGGAAAGCTGACAAACCCTTCTGCAGAATCGCAGGAGATAGTTGCCATGGAGATACGCTGGTGCATGGGCCAGAGATGCTCCAGGCAAAGAAGCATCGCAGTGAATAGACATGTTGCTATTAGATTGGGGAATAAATTGTTTATCTTTTTGGTCAAAGAAATCTGGTATATTTCAGTAAAATCTGCATGAGTAGTGCTGTCTCTATGTCCTTTAAAGCCCGCTGCAGGTGGATTTGTTGGCAAAGTTAGAGAAGAATAATGAGTAATGTCCTCTGCATAGTTTCTGTTGCCAGTTGAATGGATGTTTGGTTTGAATAAACCGGGCTCATGTAGATAATGAGGTTACATAATCTTGGTGTGTGTGTGTGTTCTTGTTCCCAGCGCTCTGTGAAGCCACTGGCTGTTTCCCACTCTCTCCCTCTCTCCCTCTGTCCTTCAGATGTGTGTTACCATGGCAACTGACAATATGACCTTAGCAACAAATGTTCTGATTCCGACCTTAGCAACCGGGTGGGAACTGCACCGCCTTGGAAACCGTAACAAAACGGCTGAGTCAGTTGCTCTGAGGTGGAAAGGCAAAGTTCGTCTGGGAAGCTTCACCCAAACACACGTGACAAGTTCAAGTCTGTCTGAAAAATGGAAATCTCAATTCAATCCCAAACAATTTTGTTTCAAATGGCAGATTTTCATTGTTTCTCTAACCAAATGTCGGCTCCTAGAAATAATCATTTTTTAAAATGTCCGAGTTGTTTGGACATTTTGTAGCAATGCCTCACAGACTGATAAATGTCATTTTTAAATTATTTTAGTAATAATTTTAGGTAGTAAATGTGACCACATTTATTCCAAATAATAACTTTACTTCTATCCTTTGTTCTTTTGTATGATTGGATTAAACATTAAATACACATTTTCACTTTTTTTAAAATTTACTGTTGAATTAAAAAAAAAACATTATTAAGACTCAAACTAAGGAGGAAATTTAACCAACAGAAATCCTTAAAGTAAAGTCAGCTCCCTATGTCTCCAAAGCAGTCAGAAGGAAAACCTTGCCAGATGCATCACATTGTTTTTTTTTTCTGCAGTTGCCTTAATGTTTTGTCGGCTTATTGTTATTGTTAATTATTCAATAGTATTAGTAATTAATATTATTAGTAATTAATAATACTATTATTAATGAGGAAGATGAAGGTGGCTTTAAAGCTGCATTTTGCTCCAGTGTCATGAAGATGGGAAGAGATACTTATTTTAAAAGCTTCAGTGATGATGATGTCACTGCATAAATGGCCTTGTTATGATAAATGCTGCATCTGTGCACAGAACATTCACTTTCTTTATGCGCTTCAGTCAAGAACTACACTGTAAAAAAAATTTCTTCTCAAAACAAGTTAAATACAGAGAAGAAAAGATCTTTTTCCTTTTTATAAATCTGAAAAAAACAATCAGCAAATGGAACTAGAATAATCTGGCTTGTAAGATTCCTTAAAATAAATGGTAATGTTCTACGCTTCTAAGACTAAATTCAATCTTAAAATTTGCTAGAAACATTCATACTGTATTTAACTGCATTGTTCTTGTAATTGTAAATATTATGTCTTAAAATATTAATTATTATTAAGAAACTTTGTTAAGAAAAAGTTTATATAATGTATGATTATACCACAAAATGTCCTATTTTAAGCGCTACAACAGTCTAACTATCAGTATTTCTAGAGCAAAAGAATCGTAAAGCAAGAATCAAACAATTTGTCTTAAAAATTATATGTAAAAACTATTTGAAAAATTAAAAGGGAAAATTGAGTCAAAGTTTCCCTAAATCAAGCAAGTCTGTAAAACTTCTGGTCAAAAATACAATGTAAAGTAAATAAAAGTAACTTGTTTCATTCGAGCTTAAAATAAGCCGTTTTCAGGAATCAATGACTCAATATTTAAGGCTGACTGTCTTAACACAAATCCTTACATTTGACTGAAAAGTTACTAGGATTTTTTTCCCTTAAATTGAGTGTAGTAAGACATTTGAGCTTGACAAAAAAATTCAATTGACTCTACATGAAGGGCGCTGAGTCAACAAACCCTTCCATGATTGCACAAACTCCTTGTCATAACTGTGTTTCTGTTCAAAAGACCTTTTTTTAAGGAACAATTCAATTCTCTTGAATAAAAATGAGTGGCGAGACCATTCTTCTAACCCCATTGGCAGTTTTTACCCCATCTATCAATGGGGTAAAAATATTTGACTTCTTTCTAAGGGTCCTGTTTTTGCAGTGTAACGGTTGCTGCTCCAGTCTACCAACGCTTTTGAGTTTGATGTTTGTCTCCCTCATTAAACGCTTACACAGCAGCCATTAAAGCAGTTTAAGAGTAGAGTTCCAACATTTGTGATCCAGACTGAATGTGGTCTGAGCTGCAGCAGTCCTGTTGTGTGCACCTCCTTACACCGCTGGTTTACTCTGAAAGCAAACCCGAACCCACTTCCCAGGCAGTGTCTCCAGATGTGACGAGCGTGCGCTCTCATCTGGTTGTTGATCTCCCGTGGAGTCTGAGCAGTCGAGTAATGACAGACAAACAGGAAAAGCGGCATCATAAATGCAGGGATCACACACACACATGAACACACAAACGTCGCTGGACTGACTCCAGTCCCGTGGCTCTCACTCTGACAGAGAGCTCATTAAAATGTGCAAAGTGACCCTTCTGGTCCTCCTGCTTTCTCATCTCTCTTGCGACGCCCTTTGCTGATAATACGCATCTTTTGATAGAAAATCACAAACTCCGTCTTCCCATCGGATTTCCTCTCCTCTTGTCAGCATCCACGGCCACTCGGATCTGGGACCACAGAAAAGTCCAGCTCACTGTTCTGAAACGGCCTCAGCTGTACGCACAGAGAATCCGTCTGTATAGTCTATATGGTTCTTTCTGTTTGGGGGAGGGGGGCTTTGTTTAATGAATAGTTGCCGGGTAGAACAGGAGGCGAAAGGGAAAAATGTGTTAATTATGAATGGAGAACCTTTCCCTGGATTCGAGCATTTCCTACAGGGAAGCTGAAGTGGTTTCATGAATGTGTACACTGCTGCCGGAGCAAACACTGATCATCAGCTGACAAATGACAGTCTGTCTATTGTCTAATAAGTTTCAGGAACAGGTTTTATCTATCTAACTGATATACTTGAGAGAATAAGACTTACTTTGAAGACTCTTTCCGATCTGTTCTAAAAACGTTCCCAGTGGTCTTTTCGTTTTGATTATGCCAAATCAAAAAGCCTGCGTCACTTTCTAGAGCATAGTTTCTGCAGAGCAGCAGGAGTTCATTAGAAATTCGTCTCTGAGTTGTGGGCGGGACCCTTAGCGCCGCCACCCCTACCCCTTACTGCTGAGATGCCAGCTCAGACGTGCATGGAGCTAGTCGGATGCGTCAGAATGGAGCGGAGCGGGAGGTTTGTGGCCCGCCCAGTTGTTTTCTACATCACAAATACACTTTTTCCTGGAACAGCTTTTTTTTTGTCTGCTCTTGATGCAACTTGATGATATTTAGATAAAGTTATATTGATTGTATAAAATCTGTTGAATCTAGTAAAACATCGGCTCTGCTGTCTGAATAGTTGGTTTTTTACACTGAATAAAGGTAAACTTGAGCTTGAGTGAGTCTGATTTTTTTCTTAATCTAACATCTGTCCATTGTGGAGGTCATAAAATTGCCACCATCTCGACAGTGTCTGCTGAGGAGTCCTTATTGAGCTTCCTGGGTATCGAACGCAGGGATTGATGCTCATCTTTGCTGTGATTGTCCTGAATCTTTCAGCTGAAGCTAGTTTAAACTTTTCTTTTCTTTTAAGCAGCATCTCTTGGAGAAATCCCATGGGGCTCCTCTTTAGAAAAACTTTCCACTGTGGCAGCAGTGATTACAGTACTCCCCCAGGACCGCATACTGTCTAACCTCTGTTCCAAAGCCGTTAAGTACACCATATTAGAAGAAAGCTTCTGTCTTAGATTTCGTGTTCACCTGAACAAAGGCGACTGCAGCTCCTTGTTTGGAAATCAGCCGTATCTGCCGTCACTTAAACTGACTTAAACTGTAAGGTCAGCTTTTTCCACTGGGACCTGCTGCTTTAAAATAGACTTGTGTTTATGGCTGCACATGCACTGTGTCTCCAAATGTCTGTCCCTCACAAAACACACTCTCAGCAGACTCTTCTGTATTTGGACAAAGAAGGAAGTCAAGTGTAGGATCTCCAAGAGGCAGATCACCTCTTGTGTAAACACTGACTGAGTGCAAAATAAAACAAGCCCTGTTATTGCTTCTATTTTTGACTTTTAAGCATTGAATAACCTTCACTCAGCAGGGCCATAGCTTGAAGGTAAATATTGACCTCAGCTGTTTGAGATGTGGAACAAAAGAAAGCCTTTTGGGGTAAAACTGTAGTAGAAATGTTCTGGTTTCACTGCAGCATCTGAATATCCCGAGAGCTGATTCCAGCTGTGGTTTGTTTCCAGGGGCAACCAGAGATATTGGCTCAGCTTTGACCAGGATGTGCATGCGGCATCGCAGCATTGAGGCCAAACTACGCCAGTTCACCAAGTAAGCTGCTCTCATTTTCTGTCCGCCCTCCTCCTCACCTACTTCTGCTCCTCATCAGAAGTCAGGAAGTAGTAAATTTTATGCGTTTCATCAACAGCTGACCTTTGTTTAGATCTTTTACAAGAACACATTTAGGTCATGTTAACTTGTCAGCTGAAGTATTTAAAGTGTAGTGGAGAATCCAGCTGCAACACCGGACACTCCAGAAGCCTCACCAGGACTCTGCTGCTTTTCATTTAATGTCTTTCCGTGGACTGAATCCTTTCCAGCCACGGTGACAATGACTCATGTTAAAGGATTTTTATGACTCCTCCAAATGCAGTGATTCTGCTGCATTTATCACGTCTAAGAACATTTACAGTGTATGTAAAAGGAATTCAGTGGTGACTCTAAACCGAGTCACATTCAACAGCAAAGTCAAAAAATTCTGATTCCTTTCACGTTTCACAATCTATTTTCTATCTCATGTCCATTTTTTTCTGTCCGTAGTGCGCTGATGGAAAGCCTCATCGCTCCTCTCCAGGACAAGATTGAAGACTGGAAGAAAACGGCCAATCAGCTAGACAAGGACCATGCCAAAGGTACGAACATTTGACAGAGTGAGGAACGAGTCAAAGATGATGCAGCGTTATTAACCACTTCCAGCAAATGCAGCAAACATTCGATTGTGTCTGTGGAAATATGAAGTGATTCTGCAATCGTTGGAAAAAACAACATAGAGATCAGATCTGATTTTAATGGGCTCAGTTATTTACTGGGTCAAAATGTAGCTTTTTTATGTTCTGTACGGCAGTTTCTCCTGTAACAACATGGTGTTCATAAGCTGAGGTCCAGGTTGTTGGACGCTTTTACTCATCGGCTGAGACTCTGTCTTATTGTCTGTTAGAAAATCACAAGTTTAAAATGAAGTTTTATCCCTCCAGATCTTTACACATGTTTCTGGGTATCATACATAAAAAGGCCCATAAAGTCAAAGTTTAGCTTTCACAGCCGACCTGCTGCTGATGAAGAGCTGCCACTTCTCAGAACCATCACTAGTTCAAGTCTGCAGCGCCCTCTGCTGGTGTAAATGTCACATTGTAGTCTTTGCTGCAGTTTTTAAAAGAACATTAATCAAAGCTTTCCACATTAAAAACAATTAGAGAATTATAGTTTTCTTTTATTCATCAAGTCCAAAAGAACAATAATGAACTGATCTGAGTAGAAAAAATAATTCCTTAGCTACACCTTTTTTTTTTTAACAAAACTTACTGTTACACCAAAAGTTTTGTTCAAAGCCGTAAAACAAGAAAAACAATTTCAAATGTTTAAAAATATAAATCAAGTATCATATGATGTATAAGTATACATATTAAAATTTAGAGCAAAGATAAAATACATTGAAACAATCTGGCTCTTTTATCATCCAACTTTTTGGCTATTACAGTAAAAAAAAATACTGTAGTTATTTAATCTAATTAATATAGACATATTTTATGTTTAAATAGAATACCTGTAGAATAGTGCAAAGTGAACAATTGTCATGACATCACCAAATGGTTCTTCAGGGCAGCTGTGACTGCAGCTTCTTCATGGGTGGGGTCAAACAACGATACTCTTCTCTGTTACATTACAAATGAAAATGACAGCAGACAGAAGCTTTACTCTATGTAAACAGTGCTGCTTGTTTTCCTTGTAGAGTACAAGAGGTCACGTCACGAGATCAAGAAGAAGTCATCCGACACCATGAAACTGCAGAAGAAAGCGCGCAAAGGTAACGTTAACGACAAACAGCGGACGTTGTCTTACAAAGAAATTTGTTTTTATTTAATTTATTCTGTTAAATCTTTAAAATTAGAATTTATTAGTTTTTTTAGACTGCATGGATTTATTTAAATACACTTTGCTCTATGACATTCTGAAATGTTCTGCTTTTAAAAGCAGAAATCCTACCAAGAAGCTTTAGACTGTACTACAGATGTATGGCGCCATCTAGTGACTGACAGTGATATGACAGGCTCTTTCTCATTTGCTTTGAGTCCTTTTCTTGCTTGAAAATGCAACCAATAATAACAGTTCTGTCTGCATCATCTTCTGCAGTGTTGTTGGGCAGAAAAATGCAGGCATCCAAAATCTCTGCTTGTAAATCTAAAATATGAGACTTTTCGTGTTTCACTGAAACGCATAAATGTTTTTTTCTTTGTTCGTGACTTCAACAAAAGAGCTAGAATCAAACATATGTGATGAAACCAATCCAGGACATCTGACTCTATGACTCTGTCCAGATGTGTGATGGTAACAACTTACTGATCAATCCTGGTATCAAAAAGTGTCATGAAAATATTTTCAACTATCATCATCTAGTTGTTTACCTTCAAAACCAAAGTAATAAAAGAAAAAAACAAATAGGAGTCTGTCATGTGATAGCTGACCTAAGAGGAACGGAGGTCTTAAAGGGCCTATACCATGTCTTTCTTAAGCCTTTTATAGTAACAATATCCATGAATATGATCAAATATTACCTTTGGCACACTAAAGTACTCATAATTTAAGAAAAATTAGTTATTTTTGTGGACTCTTTTCACAACCTGAAGTAAAACGACTCGATCTCTAAGGCACCGCCTTTCGCTCCTTGTGGGTGACGCCCAAATCATGACGTTAACATGAAGCCGGCCTCAGCAGCGTGTCCGCTGAGGCCGGCTTTTTCTTTATTTTCTATTACATCTTTATCGAAATTGAATTTTTCTAAAAAACAAAAAAAGTATTTTGCAATTGTTTCTCATCTCAACTTTTACATAACATTTAAGCTTTTTGAATGGGATTTTTGTAGATATTCAATTTTCATGCAATAAATAGTCTTTTTTTTTGGTTTTTGTATATTTTCAGAACTTTTTGCATATTTTTTAACAAAAATACAAACGTATAAACCTCAGTGTGCTTTGAATGTTTTTTTGAAGTGTGTTGTGCTGATGTTGATGCTGTTATTGTTATTTTGCTCTAACATTTGGCATTATGGCTGTGCTGTGATGGCTTCCTTGTACTAACCTTAACAATAAGTTCTGCTATTTCTGCCCCCTCCCCTCCTTTTCTCTCCTTTTGTTTTGCTTTTTTTTTTTTTTGCCGTCTTACCTGCGCCTGCCCCTCCCCGCCTGTGGCGTTTTGTCTTCTTGTTACAGAGCTGCAGGGTAAGTATGTGGCGGCCACATTTACGCACACCCTGAATGTTTGCCTCCCGACCGCAACTGTATGTGTGATGCTCTTTATAACACACACAAAAAAAAACTTTGGGGAAACAGAGAGCCTCATTACAGACAAGCAACAGAGAGTCTTCAATTTACCAAAAAACAGTACCTAAATAGAAATATGAAACATGAAGGCATTCAGCTTCTGTCAGCGATTTCTGATAACTAAATCTTCAAAGACTGCTCTGCCAGTTTAAAGTGTTTTAAATCAATCAATACTAAGCTCAAAATTGAATCTTTTTTTGGCTAACAACAAACAAAAGGCTTGCGTCCGAATTCCTTCCCTACTAAATGTACTTTGTAGGGGATTCACTATAAAGTATTGCTGTCTGAATGTACAATTCCACGATCCAGAGCCCAAGACATTTCCTAGAAGTCTAAGAAATACTAGTGAGCATCGATCACTAAGAAGGTTGAATTTAGACCAGAATGCATTGCATTTGGACGACTTTTCATGTTATTTTTTATGTTTAATTTATTTTCATAAACTATCTACGTTTTCATCATTAGAATATAGTTTTGCTGTTTAAAAATAAATAAAAAGTAGTGAGCCTGGTGTCCACACTGCTTTTAAAGTCCAGGGTACTAGATATTCCTGCATTATCTATTTTTCAGTTAGGGAGGAGGGATTTCGGACATAGCCAAAGTCTTTCTTGCGGAACACTAGGGGCAGTCCTGGATCTCCACCCTTCACATGAGCCCTCATCATCCTTCACATTCATAAAGATCTCCATCAAGGTCTGATGAGATCTGGTCGGCACCTCCATCAGGTTTCATGACAACGAAACGCTTCAAAGCCTGAGGATTCAGTTCCTGTCACTTTTGAGATAAATCACTGCAATGCTGGAGTTCCCAAATAAGCTTCAAAGTTTTTGTTCTCCGGTGAAAGATTAAAGTTAGTCCTTTGTGGTAGCTTAGAGTTAGCTCAGTTTCACTCTGGTTGATGCATGATGTAATTTCACTTCCTCCTCGACTCTGCATGACTTTTGCAGCTTTTGCGATCTTCTTTGTTGTGACACCACATGCTTTTTTCCCCCATCATTCCACCACTGCTCTCTTTCATTCAGTCCCTGATAGCGCCGACATCTTTGTCAATCTTTTGCATGTCGTAACTCTACAAAGATTTATTTCATGTCTTGTGTTCCATCTGTAGAATTTTCTTTTCTGCAAGTGAGCAATGAGAGGATTCCGCAGCAAACCTCTGCGCCCATGTTTTAGCATGCGATCACAATAAGCTTTTCAAGACTAAAACAGTATTTGTATTCTGGCTCAGTGGTGTTTTATTATCCAAAACTCTTTTTACTGCAGCTGTGATAAAGTTCAAAAGAAAAAGTAAGGCTGCAGAGTAGGACTGAGTTTGCTACACTTCTAAATATGTCTATAAAACAATATAGGTAGGAAATAAAATCATTTTACAGATCATTTTTTTTGCAGCTCAAATCTTCACTGTTGCTGCGGTTGGATCTGAATTTCCTAATCTGTTGTCTGCAGTTGTGACATGTTATGAAGCTTAAAAATAGACATGAATCAAACCATCTTTTTTTCTAATGAAGCACAGCCATCTAACACTTTTCTGTAATAATTTTTAAAATGTATTTTCTTCTGATGGAGCCTTTTTTCCCTCTGATTCTACACACCTGTGCCTTTCAGGCCGAGGTGACCTGCAGCCCCAGCTGGACAGCGCCGTGCAGGATGTGACCGACATGTGTCTGCTGATGGAGGAGATGGAGAAGCAGGCAGTGCGGCGCGCTCTGGTGGAGGAGAGGGGTCGCTTCTGCACCTTCATTGGCTTCCTGCAGCCTGTTGTGGTGAGTCGCGGTCAGATCTGCCATGAAAAGTCACAAATGCTTTGGGTTAGGTTTCGTTCAAACTGTATCACATGATGCATTTTGAAGAATGCTGGAATAAATCAGGTTTACAACATTTTAAAGAAATAGAAAAAATGTCTTGGATATTATTGTCACGATAAATGGTTCCTCTGGTCACTGTTTATATTTTTCTTGTTTTTCTATGTTTCTATCTTGCTGGTGAATAAAAGCTAACTTATGGTTACTGTTGGAGTGACCAGGCTCCAGTTGCTTTGCTTTTCAAAACAGCCTCAAGAATGAAGGGAAAGCATTTCTGAACAAGGATTTATGATAAAAGTTTTGTAGTTGGTAATAGTTTTTTTATCTGATCCTTACTCTGTATTAAAAAACATGTTGGTCATTAAAAAAGGGAAAAATCTTTTAACGTTTGATAAGCTTGATAAGTTTGACAAGGGCAGTGAAGTCAGTCAACCATTAAATTCACCTTTCTGTGTTACTCATGACCAGAATGGGGAGATTGCCATGCTGGGCGAGATCACCCACCTGCAGGCCATCATCGATGACCTCACCGTTCTGACCACCGATCCACACAAGCTGCCTCCTGCCAGCGAACAGGTGACACACCCACATCCTGCTTCATTTGGAATAAGTGAAGTAAAAAAGTTTTGCTCAACATTTTACTCCTCTTTCAGGTAATTAAAGACCTAAAGGGGTCAGATTACAGTTGGTCCTATCAGACGCCACCATCGTCCCCGAGCAGCTCCGGTTCACGCAAGAGCAGCATGTGCAGGTACTCACGCACTCAACCAGATGCTAAAATGGGAGCCTCGCTGCAGGATTAGAAAGAGGGAATCTGTCGGAATGTCCATCAGCATTGGGTGCACACACTGACTGAATATGAGAACTGGACTTAGTGACCCATACCCCCCTGGCATTTCAAACAGGAAGTGCCTGCTCGCTCCAAGAAGCCAAAATCCCATAGAATAAACGGGGAACAAGGAATAAACGGCTGTTACTGTTACTGCAGCGGAGCTGATTCTATTGGTCAGAATCATCGTTCTTGCGTTGATGCCTTTTTTTAACACGTTCTTGATAATCCTCATTTTTTCCATGATTTTTTTTCTTTAGTTCAAGTTATTCAATTTATAAACGGACCAATCAGATGCCTCCATAAAAGTAGGTGGTGCCTGCTGCCCTCACATCCAACCTTCTAAACGTTTGATGGATTTGTGTAGCTCGCATGCAAGTGTTAGGGGTGTGGCCTTCCAAAAAGCTCACTCGTGATTGGCGAGAGTGGTTGCCATAGAAACCGACTCCACACAATCACTGCTTACTGACAAATTCTGGCTCCAACACGACGGCGTCCATACTACAAAAAAACGGACTGATTTCTTTACATTGGAGCCAGAACCATTTTCTGCGTTTGACGTCACACTCACTCGGCCCCAGAGAAGTTTAGCGGGGGGCGTCATAGTTCATATTGGTTCACTGCTGAAATTCATTGCTCAAAATGCACATGTAAATAGAACCATAAAAAAGAGAATTCACAAAACATCCCAAAGATCAAATCAAATCTTGTCTGGATGGGAAACAGTCTGCAGCATCACCTTTTCTGAATACTCTAAACAGGCTCTTTTTTGGTTCCAACTAGAAAATTATTTTTCAAGACCCTTTCTTTGGTTGAATCTGAGTGCTGCTGCTCGCGTGCAAAATGAAGAGGCAGAGCGGATATGCGCGTCACCGCAGCGCTTGGCTGCATTTACCTCGCTGATGCAGTTTTAGCAGTTTCATTACTGCTTGTGTTCTTTTTTAGCCAACTTCGAATGTCATGACCGAGCAGAAAACAGAAGCGACACGGTAGCACTTGTCCTGGGGAGGTCTGACTTTCTGCCTCTGGACCGCGGTCTCATATACAATCAATGGGTTCACAACCCACTAAGTCAAAGAATGATGTCAGTTTTGAGTTTGTGTGTGATCCAGGGTCCTGCTTGGACATTCCGTCTTTCCTGCAGAGATGTTGTGTGTCTGTGTGAACTCTGCTTTTCCATAAGTTCTCCTCTGCTCCCATTTTCCTTCAAACTCATCCCTTATTTCTCTTCTTTTCTGACTTCTGTTGGATTGTGTCTTCACACTCATTCATGCGCTTTCATTGCTGTCGCTTGATGGTTTTTCTTCACTTTTCTCTAACACTGACTCGTGTGCATTGTTGGCTTTTACTAACCTGATTAAACTTTAACCTTCTGGTAAATCTCCTGGACTTTCATTCTTCCTCCTATATATTTTTTCTTAACATCATTTCACGCCTCCCACGGAACTAATCCCTCTCTTCGTCACATGTCTGCAATCATAAATGCTGTCTTTACCCAACATGATTTCCTAATCCTTACTCCCTATCCCACTGTCCTCCCACTGCTCCTCCTCACACCCCTCCTTCTGCAGCAGTGCCCACAGTAGCGCATCCCGGTCATCAGGGGGAGGTGTAAGTACTAGTGCTGGAGGCGGCTCCCAGCCACATTCACCCACCTCCTCCTCCTCATATCGCCACCGCAGCAGCCTGCCCCTGCAGCCTCCACCTCCCGGCGGCATCGCCGCCCACCGTCTCAGCAGCGTCTCCTCCCACGATTCTGGCTTCGTGTCCCAGGATGCCAACATCTACTCCAAGCCTCCCTCACCGATGCCGTCAGACATTACCAGTCAGGTAGCTTTTAGAAAACTCAATATTCACAGGTTTTCTGATCTGTCGTGAAGCCAAACTCTCAGTGCAGCACAGATTTTATATTTTTTAAACTCTAATGTGCCTTGCTTTGTGGGAAAAAAGTATTTTGCATGTTTGAGGGAGAGTTCTATTTAAGTCTTATGAGCAGAAATATTGGGATTCAGACTCAGCATGAACTGCAGTGTTTTTCAAGGCTGCTTTAGATTGCAGAATAAGAAAAATTAACCCAAGCAAAAAGGAACAATTTTAAAACAAGTGTTTTGTATTTTGTATTTTTTTTTTGTCCAAAAGGGGCAAATACTTCTTTATGTATCAGTATTCATCCAGTGAGGTTTTTTAGTAGCTTTAGATTAGAATTTACAAAAACATATATTCTATTTTATGCTCAGCACAATAGTAAAGAGAATTCTGCTAGAGATCAACAAAAAAATGAATTGTACTTGTTTTTTTCTCGTAGAAATCCTCCAGCTCAGCATCCTCAGAGGCATCAGAAACATGCCAGTCTGTCAGTGAATGCAGTTCCCCCACCACTGTAAGTATCCATGCATCCCCAACAGAAAAGCACCTGAAAAATAACAAAACAGGAGCTTTAAACTCGCTGGGTTTGAGTGTTACCTATTTTTAAGCACTTCTGCTCCTTAAAAGCTTTCTACGCAAGGATAGTTTTCAACTCAAAAATCTGACTTATTATCAAGAAAGCTGAAAAAGCTGAAATAAATGAAGTGTTCCCTTTAGAAGTGATGTAAACATTTAATTTGGAAAAGTTCTATATAGAATAGTGAAATGAGTTCAGCCACTACAGATCAGGAACATGTTTATAGACGACCAAAAAATGAGTTAAAAAGGACTTAGGCTTTGCCCCTTTTTAATACTACTGATAAAGTTATACGTTTTGATCAATATACCTATCAACTGTAAACTATTAAATTACTATTAAAGTTTAGAAAGGTGAGGTGAAAAATGTGCTCATTTCTTTTGGAAGTTGTGGCTTTTTTGAAAAAAAAAAACTCAGAAGGGAAGTTCAGACAAAAATATAGATGGTGTTTCCACAACCGACAAGCAGCTTTTGTTGTTGTACCGTCACTTTTGAAATTTAAAAATGTATTTTTTTATATTAAGTTGTGAAATGAATCAAGACCACTGGCACAGGATGTCTGATAGATACCTTAAAGACAGCTACTGTAGATACAGGACATTTCTGATAGCTCTATTTTGTTACTCTATTAGATGTCTACCAATAGTGTTCTGCAAGTAAAGGTCTACTATACACCTACTTGTAGACATCTAATCTTGGGATATTTTTAGATGTCTTTTATAATACTTTTCTTTTCTGTTTACTAATTAAAAAATAAATAAACACAGCAATGCTACATCCTCAGAACTGACTGAATCCCTTTCAGGGTCAAAAGTTCCAATCCAGTTACTGTTGAAGGTGGAGTACACCCTAATCAGGTCACCAGTTTGTCACAGGGCCACTCAAACACACAGGAGCAAATTCCAGACAACAGTTAACCTATGAAACATGTCACTGAGCTGTGGGAGGAAGCAGGAGAAAATCCACACATATAGAAGGAGAACATGCAAACTTCACCCAGAAAGGTCCCAAGTGGGATTTGAACCAGGTTCTTCTGGCTGTAAAGACGGTGACACACTGCTGCTATGTACATTTTGCACATATTGCACAGATGAAAATTGACCATATGTAAATATACGTTGAAAAAGTGAGAAAACTTCACTCAACTTCACTTGACTCACTTCAGTATCATCAGCATCAGTGCAATAAGTCTTGCAAAAACACGGTGAGGTATAGTTGCAAGACAATCAGGCTAACTTTTATTCTTTCTTAACATCAAAAGTCTGGCTGCTTTTATTTGAAAGAGAATACATCTGAGCCGGTGATGTCTTCAGGACAAGTGTGACGAATGATGAAAAAAAATCAGGAGGCAGTTAAAAACTCTTTACATCTCTGAAAGACATCAAATCTTTGCTTCATCTCCACATGCACATCAAAGAGCAGCGGGCTGCTGTAACCGCCGCATGAGCTTGCAACAAGCGCTGATCCCAGAGATGTGATCAATCAGCAACTCGTCCGTTTTTAACTGTCAGAACTAACTGAACCTGAGCCTTAGTCCCAACTGCCCTTACGGGCGAAAAATGGGCAAAACCTGTAGGGGGACACAGGAATATCAACCTGTAGAGAGATAATATTCATGCAGGGGTTTTTTTTGAGCCTGCAGTTGGTGAGAGGTTGAAGTGAACATACATACAACACGTATGGGTAAGTAAGGATGAAGTAGGCGAGACGCATGCATGTCGTGCGGGTTTGTCATTTTTCAACCCCCCTAATTCTGCAGATTGTACAAGGAGCCCGTTAGTGCTGTTCATTTGTTAAGTGTGTGCTCCTTGAATCCAACTATTAAAAACGAGGCAATTAGAACATCAGGAATGTGTGAACATCCTACAGTTATCCTACAGGCACTTATGTATAATGTGCACACCCGTGAGTGTTTCATTTGTATGTGGTCAGTAAGGGGTCAGTGCTCAAGCCTTACCACTGATAGAGGGTGGCGAAAGGACATTGTATGTCAGCATACAATGATCTTGATACACTTACCCAGTGGTACGTTCCATTTTAATTATGTACCTGGGCGGCCTTAAAAGCTTCAAGAAAACTGCAAGACAAACCTGAGCTCCCCTTCTGATTCAGCCGCTCCATTCTACAAAGACAACCCACAAACCTGCAGAGCCCGTACGGGTCAACCCCCATATGTAACTGAGGCTTTAGTTTCATTCATTCATTCATTCATTCATTTTCCAATCCGCTTTATCCCTTTCGGGGTCACGGGGTTGCCGGAGCCTAACCCGGCTACTCATGGGCGAAGGCAGGGGACACCCCTGGACTGGTCGCCAGTCTGTCGCAGGGGCCACAATCACACACCCAAACACACTCACATTCACACCTACGGACAATTTACAGTGACCAATTAAACCTATGAAGCATGTTTTTGGACGGTGGGAGGAAGCCGGAGTACCCGGAGAAAACCCACGCATGCACGGGGAGAACATGCAAACTCCACACAGAAAGGTCCCCCAGCCAGGACTTGAACCGGGAACCTTCTTGCTGTGAGGCAGGAGCGCTAACCACTGCGTCACCGTGCAGCCCAGGCTTTAGTTTAATGCATTTATTAAAGATAACATTTTCTGTTTAGACATTAGACATTTCTCCAAAAACTGTGAAGTGAGTTCAATTTACTCTGGAAAATATAAAGATTAATTTAGAAGTTAACAGGGATTTCACAAAGTTTTTAATTGTTATTTATTTCAGCTAGCTCATGAGCTATAAAAAAAAATCCTTCTCTGTAGGTCCCACTTTAAACAGCTTCTTCTGTTCATTCATTTTGGTTTTGTTCAAAGATCTTTCTTGTCTGGGTTTAGTGAGCTAATACTTTAGGTTTGTTGAAGCTTGAATTAATAATGTTCACCTCCATGTGCACAAACAATCACAATCTTGAGCACTTTCAGCCCAGCCTATCACTTATTATCATTGCTCACTGTATTGAACAACTATTTACATTTTTTTGTCCACAAATGCACAAAAAAAGACAACAGCTCATGTGTGTCCCATTCTCAGACAAACTGATTGAAGTTCAAATTGAGCTTTTTGACAAAACTGTAATGCTATTGACAGACGATTGTACTTAATACCTGACGTATAAAGTCCTTACTGGTTTGCTACTTTAGTCAGCAGAGCAAAAAAAAATCCTCAGAATTAGAGGAGAATCCAAATGCCTGGCTTTCTCCTCCTGGATACATTTTCTCTGCAAGCATTAGAAACCATGCAGGCATGCCGTCACCCACTGGTACCATGCAGGAAACCTGGGGAGCGATGTTCCTGCAGAACTAACCCCCCCTGTTTCTTTCTTTCTTAGATGAAACATTGCAGCATTAGGAAGGTTTCATTAACATTCCTTTAGCTGAGAACCTCCTGTTCAACGCTCAGTTTTTGTAACAAAGTTTCTCTTTTGAAAAAAGTCAGCTGTCATTGATTTAACACTGAAAAATAATGTGATTTAGCATTCCTGGACCTGCATTGCAATCTGACGCTAATCTAAAATGAGGACATTACTTTTCATCTTTGAATCTACATCACTTTTTAGCAGCATTCTATATGTACAAAGTGCGTATAGAATGATGGTAGGACCTGTCAGATTCACCAGCATTTTCATCTTAAACAGAGTGTGTGTTGCTGGTGTTTGTGGCTATGTTCCCGGTGATTCCACCGCCGCTTTCCCATAATTCAATGACGTGACTGTGTCTCTCGCCCCGCAGTTTGGCTCGTCCTTTGCTACCTTCCGCCCCGCTCTTTCTCACTCTGGCTCCACCAGGCCTTTCTCTGTCATTCTCCCTGTTCCTGCGTCCCCACCCTTTAACCGCCCCCCCGGATCAAGCTCTTCCTCTCCCACATCAAAGGTTCCCATGTGGAAGGTTTGTTCTCCATGCTCTCCCATCTCCTCAGTTGCACCTTGTTCCTTTTGTTGCTGCTGAGAACTGCCATGTCAGGATTGTTTTGTACACATTGTTTTTATCAGACTAACTCACCCATGACCACATGGCTTTGCTTCATTGTAACCATCATTCCCTTTGATGTGTGTGTGCACAAATATGTCTTTGCTGATCCCTGTCTTGCTGGTTTTGCAGTCTGATGATTGTTGAAACTAAGCAGGGATTCTTCATTAGCACATACATTTTCAAAGTCCACATGCTTTGAGACTCTGTCCACCTAAAGGGAGCACGATCTCTGCACTCAGCTGAGAGGCTTCAAACTTCTGGATAACAAACACGCCTGGTCCTGATACCTCTGCCGGCCAATTCCTTGTTTCCTAACCCCTCTTGCCTCTTCAGGATTGGTCTAAAGCAGCTCAGTATGAGCAGCAAGCAGCTGCTGCCCCAGTTCAGAGGAGAAAAGAACCGGTGGAGAGGCCAAGGGAGATCGAGGGATCGCCAGGTTCCCAGGGGTATGCCGGAGCCGCGCACTCCGAAGACGTGCAGAGGCCCAGAATGACGCCGGCTACAATTGCTGCCAAGGTAATGACTGACAAGCAGCTGACAAGCTGAAGTATATACATGTACTGAATCTAAGGAACAGCAATAAAAGCATGTTTGTTTTTTTCCAGCAGTGAAAGATTTTAAAGCAATTATAGAGAAACGTGTAGTTCTGGG
This sequence comes from Adrianichthys oophorus, assembly GCA_036245035.1. Taxonomy (NCBI): domain Eukaryota; kingdom Metazoa; phylum Chordata; class Actinopteri; order Beloniformes; family Adrianichthyidae; genus Adrianichthys; species Adrianichthys oophorus. Next base: position 26,892,347 of record BSAI01000104.1, read on the forward strand.
AAAAAATAAATAGGTTTCAAACTATTTGAAGGTCATCATTAACAGCATTATTGAGATGCTAATATTTTTGCAAATGAGCACCTCAGAAAAGCTAAAATCCCAGCGGATGCATCTTATACTCTTAGATTTTGTGAGTAGCATAAAATATGGTCTACTAATGTTTGGCACTATTAGAAAAGACTAAAGAAAGGCTAATGAGAAAAGGATGACTGGAAAAAAGTCTCTTTTCTCATAGTTTAGCTTGCAAAAGTGTGTGCACCATCCAAAAAGCAGCTGGAGTAACAATATTTGAAAAGGTAAAGTGAAGGTATCTGGAAATATTTTAGAAAATTTGATACAATATTAAGATGTAATACTTAAAAAAAATTACAAGGCACAGCAGTGGAAGAGTCATGATTTGGACTGTGACAGCTCTTGTTTCTTGAGTCACTTATTAAGCACCTCATGTATCGAGAATTGTCTGTCTATCTTTTAGGTCCAAGCTACAGAAGTTTGTGTTTAGTCCAGGAGAAACAGAATCTATGATTTCTCCGACACACTAAAGTATTTTCCCAGTGTGAGAGGTTATATCCAACTGCAGTATTTTAATTTACACTAAAAGGTAGTTATCAGGATAGCTAATAATAGAAAAAAAGGTAAATATTCAGACCTGAAATGCTGTTAGCGACACATTAAAATCTGGAAAAATTGCAAAGATGTTACAGAGTTACAGAATGGGATAAATTCCTCAGCAGACCTCAGTTCTGCCTCTCTCCCTGTGTGTTTCCAGCATGGGGAGGAGGTTTCTCCGGCTGCCAGCGACCTAGCCATGGTGCTGACCAGAGGTCTGAGCATGGAGCAGCAGAAAAGCAGCAGAGACTCCCTGCAGTACTCCAGCGGTTACAGCACAGAGACCACAACCCCATCCTGCTCCGAGGACACCATCCCATCACAAAGTGAGACTTTTCAACATCCAAAATCAGCCACCATTAGAACATTTGTATCATCTTGAAACTTAATTTTGTTCTTTGGCTTTTTGTTTGTGTTTTTATTATTATTGTGATTATTAATCAAACAACTCAAAAAATATTCAGTTTTCTTACCAAATTATACCATCAAAGTGAAAAGTTACTAATAAGTTAGTTTTGTCTGATATCAATTGTAAGAATAGAAACTAGACAGAAAAACTTTGTGAGATTTTGTGTTTCTGCAGTGAACTTTTGACAGATTTAATTAAAACATAAAATCTGTTGTTGCATAATTGTGTTTGCATTTATTTGTTTGGTTTCTAAATAATTTTTAAATACTTTTTTTCTGTCTGATTGCACAGCAGGTTCCGATTACGACTGCTACTCTGTGAACGGTGATACCGACGGTCCTGACGGACAGACGGAGTTCGACAAGTCCTCCACTATTCCACGCCACTCCAATATAGCCCAGAACTACCGCCGGATGATCCAGACCAAACGGCCCGCCAGCACTGCCGGTTTGCCCAGCGGGGTTCTCGGTCCGGGATCTCATGGAATACCGGGACAAGCTGGAGCGGGTGGAGGAGGAGCAGGGACTCCTGGCACTGCCACCATCCGCCGAACCCCTTCCACCAAACCGGGAGTCAGGCGCACACTGTCCAGCGCAGGGCCCATTCCCATTCGACCACCCATTGTGCCTGTTAAAACACCCACCGTTCCTGCAGACTCGCCCGGTGCAGGTGGGGGCCACGCAGGAGGTCCCGTTCGCGTCGGCAGTGAAGAGTGTGTGTTCTTCACTGGAGTCGAGGACACACAAGGGGGCTTTGACTACGTCAAGGCATCACCCAAGCGCCTCAGCCTGCCTAACACTGCCTGGGGATCGGGAGCAGCCTTAGAGGTCTACGCTCAGCAGCACGGAGGGCTCACCATGGCGGCTGGCTCCGGAACCGGAACGGAGGAGGAACAGATGATTGCGGCCAATCGGCACAGCTTGGTGGAGAAAATTGGCGAGCTTGTGGCCAGTGCACACGCTCTCGGTGAGGGGCAGTTTCCCTTTCCCACCCTCCCGGACGACCCAGCTCCTGCAGGGACAGGCCCCACTGATGCTCAGACAGGGACCGAGGGGGTGGAGGGTTCCGGTGACATGCTGACTACTATCAGAAGAGGAGTTCGGCTTCGCAAAACGGTCTCCAACGACCGCTCAGCTCCACGCATTTTGTGATTAGAGGGAAGACAGAAAGAGGAGCTTGTAAGCTGCTGGCGGGGGCCAGGCGCTGAGGCGGGGTAACCCAACCACCAAGTACATTTACACAAACGTAACCACGTAGGGACATCTAGAGTACAACAGAAGATGAAAAAAACATGAACAAAGATGCTCAGAAACACCTTTAGAGTCAACAATGTAACGATAAAAAATAACTTTTAAAATGTTAACCATGCTGACGGTCAGAAGATGAATCTTTAATATTAACTGGCTGCTAGCTGGCCTCTATAACTAGTGTGTTGGACGCATGTTTGTCTTCTGTACACCCTCAGCCTGGGGTGGAAAGACTCATGGGAAACACAGACGTGATAAAAAATAAAAAAAAAAACAGAAAGAAAATGGTTGTGTTCTGTGCCAACACCACCCTATCCCCAACTAAATTGATACCAGAAGATGGGGCTGACAAGGACAAGACTGAGGGAGGAGTCAGAGGGTCTGAAAGCCCAGTGGACTGAAGCTTCGGCTCTTGTTCGGGGAGCTAATGAGACTCTTGAAAAAAGTGCCGTTGGCATTGAACCGTTCCAGGTCCGCCTCTCTCCCGCCTCCCTCAGAGCAAGCGCGTGCATTTTAGCATGTGCACATGGACAAATGTCGATCGAGTGTACGGGTGCCTGTGATGTGTGCGCGTGGGGGTGGGTGGAGCTCTGCTGCAGGACAGCTGATCACCCAATGAAGGCAGGGCTTTTTCTGCTGTGTGTCGTCTGTGTGTGTTCTCTTGTTTATATTGTGACGTCCCTTAACTTGTTACCACTGTACGAGTACTCCAGGCTCTATATAAATATATATATATGTCTATATATATATATATACATACATATGCATATATAGACATATATAAATACATATATTCATATATTTATATTTTCTAAAACCAGAGAGAAGATGTTAAATCAGAAATGGAGCAATAAATGTGTTTTATTTCTCGCTTTAGACGGAGGATTTCAGATTTTCCATTTAGGCAATCATTAGGAATACTTAATTACACATCGACTGTGAATTCATGCGTGATCTGTACTATTTTTTTTTTTCCTTCATGTGCGTCTTTCTCTGTCCCCCGTCTACATTTGGTACACGAAATTGATTTTTTGTAAAATGGAAAACTGTAAGCACTTTGATGGGGTAGAGTATGTAAAATAGCCAGTAGGTGTTGCTGTCGTTTCGCTGTGTGATTGAAAGGGCGTGTTGGGATGATTTGGTAGAGGAAGAAAAAGAGCGATGAGGAGGAAGTGATGAAGATTAGTACGTGGAGGGATTGGTCAAATAGCAGGCAGGATTGGAAAGTGGCCCAAAATATGAATTTAAAACAGAGGGTGTTGGAGCTGTTGACCCTGTGTGGAGTCAATCGATTTAACTGTTTTTGAAGAAACAAAAACATGTTATTAAAAATACACAATAATTCCGGGTGACAGAGTTTTTAAGGCTTTTAGTTTTTACAGCTGGCTCATTCCTGTCTGGATGTTCTGCTGTTGTCGGAGCCTGAAATGCTTAATTTTAACCAGAGCTCCAATTAAGACAATGATGATCGAGTTATCATCCTTCAAAGAGTAAATATTTTACAAGCACACTTTTATTCAATGTTTTATTTCTTTTTTGCAGTTCTTTGACTTTAAATTATACTTAAACAATTCCGTGCAAAAATGTTAAGTTTTGCCACAGAGCATATTGTCATCTTTTGATCTATTTCGAAACGACGTGCCGTTTTTTAGCCTAAATCTAAAAACTTGAGATTGAGTTGAGACTGCTGGCAATCCCGCCCCCCCCTTCCAGTCAAACCTTTATTGCTTCAACAGTACTGTAAAAAGAAAACTACATTATTTTGTGTAAAAAAGTAATATAACTTCAGACTTTAAAGCAGTGTAACATTGATGTTGGATGAATGAGTGTTTGTAGACTAGATTTCTCCATTTTTATTCTACTCTGGTGGTGAGTACACACAGTCAGAGATCTCTGCTTCCTTATTTATTGATAATAGCCTTTTTAAATGGAACATTAGAGTATTTTAATTAAAGATTAGAAATCGTTTGTATTTGGTTTACAAGAATATCAGAAATCTGCGTGAGAAAATGTTCATTACCCTCCAAAAAATCTGTTAGAATCAGAAGTCCAACAAAGGTCTTGGAGAGCAACAAATGAGCAGCATGCAGGTTCTGTGCATTCACAGCACCGTTCCCCTGAGTTTGACACAGGAAACCGCTGCACCACCTCAGATGTCGGCTGAACACAAATCTGCCAGATGAGGTGACACCCTAAAAAAAAGAGAAAGGTTGGTAAAAACCTTGTGAAGCCTCATTAAGAATTAACAAATTTAACACCACATGCAGTGTTGAATATTTCATTAACAGCACAAAAATGAATACATTTAGGGGAACTGTAGTGTTTTGATGTGTTAAATGAACTGCGATCTAACTACAAATGTGTCGTGTCAATTTTCTAGGTCGATATAGGAAGACATACGACGGGGTGCATTTGAATATTTACATGCGTGCAGGCATGGATACACAAACAGAAGCTGCGCTCAGTACATTTCAGGTAAAATGATTGTTTTAGTGATAATTTGTTTTAATTCTGAAAGCCTGAAAACTAAACTTTTAATGAAATGAAAATGATTTCTGATGTTTGGCTACTTCTCATTAAAACAGAGCATCCCTTATTCGTAATGTTGACCATGATTGTATGTTTTCAAAGCACCTCTGCCACCTGTTTTAGCTCAAACATTGCAATGACAAACACATCCATGATTATTAGTTAAAAAGAAATATATATATATATAGATATAATCTATCTATCTATCTATCTATCTATCTATCTATATATATATATATATGATTTTTTGTACCTTTAATTGGACAGCTTTTATTGATTCTAGGAGGGTGGATAAACACTTAATAAACACCCAGAAGTTATACTATTTTAAGAGTGCATTCACACACATGATCAGCACCTGAGTTTGTTTCCTTTGATAGTTTGCTTTTTTTGGCAGGTGAAAGCGCCTTTCCTACTTTCTCTCAAGTTTAACAAAACATTGAACTAATTAACCAAAAGTTATTTTGAATTAACCTAAAATAAGAGTCAAAAGAAGTGCAGATCACAAAAAATAAGTCTCATGGGTAAACATGGTGGGTAGTCAGGTGGTTCAGGAGCTTTTTAATTTACAACAGTTGACCAGTTGGTTTTCCTCTTTTTCTCTGCTGTGTTTGTCAGAGTGCTTTCAGGCAATAGCACCCTCTAATGAGCAGTTGTTGGAGCTACATGTTTATTTCCAGGTGGTTTTGGTCTTTTTGGTCTTTGGTTTTTCTAATGGGAGAGCCATGAAAGCAACCGAGCCAGATGTAAAGGAGGAATTTCTCTGCATTTCTGCCCATTCAGAGGGATTATTGTGATATAAACCCCCACCCCCGTCTTTCCACACAGGGATTCTATGCAGCGGGCGATTGTGACAACAAAGTTTAGATGATTAAAGTCCCTGTTTGCTGAAGTTTGTTTCTGTGTGTCTTAGATCTCAGCTCTAATCTAATGAATGTATGTTCTAGGTTTATGTTCACATCTGTAGGTGCAGAGCTGCATGCTAACATCTGAGTGTCTTGAAATGAAGAGTAACAGAAGCTGTCTTCATGGCAAGCTGATGGATTTCAAAGACTGTCAACTCCCAACCGAATGCCAGATTACATTTTAATTAATTGTGAAAAGACTATTTAAAGCATCGCTCTGGCAGAATCTCAAGAGTAGCTTATTTGACTTTTGATGGTTTCTCAGTGAGCATCTGTCGCATTAATGGCACGTAAAGGAACAAGAATGGGTCTGCATCGACTCAAAATAACCAGTTAGAACCTGCGAGTGGTCTTTCACATCAGCATTTTAGTTTAGACTAAGCGAATCCAGAACTTTTTAAAACAGGATTGAGCTCAGTGTTGAGAACAGAAGGCTGAAGCTTAATTCAACCCTCGAGAACCCCTGCGTAGCCCGTTTTCAAGTGATAGGGGTATTGTTATGCAACAAGCTCACTCTTGGTTGGTGAGAGTGGTTGCCATAGAGACAATGACAGACTTTCCAATCATTGCTTGCTGACGTAAGCAGTAAAACATGGCGACATTTTTATTGCGAATAAAGCAACTGAATTGACTTAATTTGGTTGGCGCTAGAAGTAAAGCATTTTCTATGGGTGACATCACACTCACTCACTCCAAAAAACAAAACTTTCTTGAAAATCTGTTTGGTAGAGACTGACGGAGCTTGACGTTTCATTGTATTCAGATGTAGCCTCATTTAATCAAAACGCGTGTCTCAGATGACCAACTTGTCTTTGCTTGAATAGCAGTAGACCACCCTATCCGTTTCCGTGGTAACAGAGGTTTACAGGGAGCTGGAAGGGCTCCATTGCGAGCATTTGCTCACAGCAGGAGCTCACCGTTAGAAATCTGTGTACAAATTTGTGGATAACAGCTCTGGGAGTTGGGACTTCTTCTTTTTTTAGATTTAGATAAAATTACACAAAAAGTAAAAAAGTTGTTCATAAGGCTTTTAGAACCAATAAGAAGCATTGAATTACATGTTGATAAAAATAGGTTTTATTGAACATCTTTTCAGAAAGAGTTCCACTGAAGTGTGTGTTTGAGTGTGAGAGTGTGTTTGTTGCACAAAGACACATGGTTGAGACCCCTACTGTTCCTCCATTCCACCTCCCACTCACAGTCTGTCAGTCCTTCCTGCTGAAGAAAGCCATCATACGTTCACACACACTCGTCTGAAGCAAACATGACAGGTAAAGTCTCGGCGTCCGCATCAGGGTTCATGGAGGTCCTCATGGGTACTTGTGATGTAACGCGCTGCAACTTCCTGTCAAACACAACAGAGTGGTCGAAACAGCCTCCAAACTGAATGTCTTACTGTCTGTTCTCAGTACTGTCTCCTGCTCCTTCCCTCTCCTTCTCTTCTTCCTCGACAACTGAAAAAAAATCTTGACAAATCTCGCCACTGCGGCGTGTTCTACGGGGCTACAGTCTTCATAGAAGAGCATTGTGACAGAGACCTGCTTCATCTTTCCGAATAAACAACTTTTAGCTTCTCTTGTCCCTCCTGGTAGCCCCGCCGTCTCTGTGGTCCTTTCTCTCTTTTTTATCACTGAACTTTAATGTTTTTTTTTCCTTTAATTTATTGTGAGTTCAAAGGTTGTTTCGCCTCCATTTTTAAAGATAACGTTTCCTTTCCTGTCTTCCTTTTTTTTTTTTTTTTTTTTGTAAAACTGACCCTCATTTGTTAACTTTGGTCACTGCTAATGTAACAAAACTCACTGTGATGATTCCAGTATTAATAAAAGTTGTACTTAAACTGTGCTGCCGTGTGTAAAAAAGCCTCCCGTTATTGAAGATCCTCCCAAGTTGACCACACGACTGCAGAAATGATGGTGGGTTTGTGGAACAGGAAGTGCCTGCTGGCTCCAAGAATATAAAATCCCAATAGACTTCCATAGAGAAATACTATTACTTAGACATTCTATTGGTCAGAATACCCACTCTTTCTCTGATACTTTTTTTTTTTTTTTAAACGTGTTCTTGATAGTCCTTTTTTTTAATTTTTTTTTTTTTTTTTCTGTAGTTCAAGTTAGAAACTGACCAGTCACATGCCTAAGTAAAAGTAGGTGGAGCCTGCTGGCCCCCACGTACAACGTTCAAAACGGGCGAATAACAGATTAACAGCGAATAAGGATGTGGACTTCCAACTTCCTGATTAGTCAGAGTGGTTGCTATGGAAACGTTGATTTAACGGTGCTTACAAACGACGTCTGAAAAATGGTTGCTTCTATTGGTTGGAGTTAGAAGTGAGTCATTTTTATGGGTGACATTGCAGTTACTTGGTCCTGTTCTCATATACAGTCAATGGTTAAATCCTAAATTTGTTTCAAATTACATTTTTAAAGAGTTGAAATCGGCGAGACAGTGATCAGCAGTTTCTTTTTGAATTGAAAAAATTAAATAGCACATAAAAGAAAGAAAAATCTTTAATTTGCCTTTTCTGTATCAGTCAGAAACAAATCCAGCTTTTTTTAATACAATTACAACTGATGTCATTTTCTGTGTTTTTTTTGTAATTTGCTTCCAAAGACAGTTCCTGAACTTTCTGAATAAAAGTGGAAATGAAACACATCATTTAAGTTTCTTATTTTTAAATGGTAAGATTCAAACATTTCTAATGGCTCTAAAGTTGAAATGCAGTTTGTTTCCTATCAAAAGCGGCAATTAAAAAGTCGATAAATACACCTGTTCACTATGAAATGATTTTGTTTTAAAAATAACTTAAAATAATTTGTCCTCATTATGGATCTGCTGTAAAACACTGAAACAATATGATGTCAAACAAAAAGAGGGTAAAAATAAGATTTTTCCAAACACAAACAGCCTTCACTTCAACATCGCAATTTAACTTGATATTCCAGAGCAGATGGGTTCAGCGAGGTTACCAAACATCTGGTTTGCTCTGCAGCTTCAAGGCTTTCAGTAACAATCTCATACATCATTATATGCCACACTGAGCCTTTAAAATGCTTCCTCTTCCCACAAATGGTGAGCACATTTTAGAAAAAAGGCACGCAAAGAGTGTCATGTTTTCCTGGGTTTATCATTCAGGATACCTTCTGCAAATACCAGCATCACCTGAAAGGTCACTGGTTATGTGAAGCTGTAAATGTTTAATTTCATCACTGACTTTAAGGGCAAAGATGGAAGGAATGAGTTCATAACAACTTCCTTTTGACTCAAATGTTATTTTCATGCGAGCATAGTAAAGAGAGGCAGCTTTGGGAAAAAATTTGGCTTCAAAAACTACAAATCAAACGCTGATAAAGTCATCAATAAACCAGGTACATGTCATAGAAACCTAAAGTTATCTGAGTCACTTTTGTTTGAACTCTGAGTTGAAAAATGTTGCTTTTTTTCCAGGTCAGTGACCTTGAGGAGGAGCTGTACATCCCTCATGATGGTGGAAGTAACACAAAGAAATGAGTGTGTTCGGCTGTGGGTTGATAGGGGGCGCCCAAGGCTTTTACCATTTTTAGGTGAATGTTTGAGGAGAAAACCGTCTTGTTATGACATGAACGAGATCTTCATGTTTGATGGAAAGTCCAACTCCTCCTCACAAATATAAAAACCCACTGGAAAAGCTGAGCAGCAGTTAATGATAGGGTTGTTTTTATAAAATAATCTGTTTCACAAAATCCTCTTTTCAAGAATGTCAGGCAGCGGATCACTTTTCAGGCACTGACAAAAGACTTTTCATTCTCTTTTGAGATTTCCGTCCATCTAAAATCCTAAAAACTATCAAAAGATGCTGCAGGTCATGATCTGCAGAATTTTTGCTCCAGAAAATGCTCCTCAGCTGGCCTTGATGAAACATCAATGAAACAAAAAGGACAGACTTCTTTTACTTAAGACTTACTCCCACACTGTCAGCACGCCATGACAGAAAAAGCTTTAATTAAAATAACTGAGCCATAATTAATCCAAGTGAGGCGTGCTTTGTACAAACACACAGCATCTTGAGACTGAGTGTGTATATGTGTGTGTGGGTGTGTGTGTGCATGCAGGAGAATGGGCTTCAGCTCCTGTCAATTCCTATTTGATGTTTAGAAGGTTCAAAATCATTCAGTGGAATTTTCTAAATGTTGGCACATTTGGGATTTACTTATAAAATATGATGACTAGTAACTTCAGGATGAAAAACTTCAGGAAAAAAAATCTGAATATGCCAAAATAACACTACAAATCCTAGAAAGAGACGTGTCTTAATAAATACAATAATTACATTCAGTACATTATTACGTGTCAGGAATCGGGTGCACGTGGAGTAGAGGTTAGCACCCTCCCTGTGGATGCATGGGTTTTCTTCAGGCACTCCGGTCCCCTCCCACAGTCCAAACACAAACTTCATAGGTTCATTTGTGCTTCAAAATGTGGAAATTCCCCGCTGCTTTTTCATAACAAAACTGCAAGAAAAGGGGGATGGCAGAAAACGATGGCAGTGCAGATGACTGCTGTGAGAAAACCCAGGGGGTGCACCTGAGACGAGCATTTGTTTTGTTTCCACCAGCTGTGTTCTCCTGAGATTCATGCTGCGCCGCTACGTATGTTTAGTCTGTTATGGCTTTCCTACACCAGATTTTGTCACATATAGCTGCTGGTTTCTTTCCTCTGTATGCCATTTTATGGTTTCATTTGTTGCAGCTTTTAATGCTTTTTTCAAGGTGCCGGGGGTCCATCTTACTTTTCAGTTCATGGCACCAAAAACTAAATAGTGTCCAAAGATCTAGGAGGTTCCAACCAGCCTCCTGATAATAACTTCCTGAGTTTGGTAACCACAAGATTCAAGTGATTCTGTGATTATTTGATGTCAAAAGAGTTTGGACCAAAGAGATGCGTCAATCAACAGTCCTTCATGGCTGCAGCCTAGCAACACACAGTGGCTCACGCTGTTTTGTGTGTGTGTGTGTGTAGTTGTAACTCATCTGACAAAAATTTCTGCTGCCAAATAATAAAAAGCCTCACCCAGAAACAAAATAGAGTAAAGTTAAAAAAAAAAATCAGCTGTGTCTTAAACTGCAATGCATGTCCTGGTCTTGATTCCTCCTGAATCCTCAGAGAATCATCTTTACAGTTCAGACCACTTCTGTTGTGTGTCCTGCCACACTAAGGGTCGAGTGTTCTCTATTTGTTTTGCCTTTTAAATTGTGTCATTTATGTATTTTAGCTTTTCAATAAATGCTAATAAATGTAATTCAGTTGTGTGACCCCGGGCCTGCCTAGAGGGCAAAACTGCGTTCCAGGAGCGGTGCTTACAGCAGACTTCTGGCTTTATAACAGTAAAATAGTTGCTTGAGGTTTCCTTCAACAAACATTTCAATCCACTTCTAAAAAATGAAAAACAAGAAATGATGAGTAAAAAGTAAAGTTTGAGATTCTTGAAGCCATTTTTGGCACACAAAGAGCGATTCTTAGACAACATGACTGGCCATCAGTAAAATTTACATCTATTTAAAGAAACACTGACTTTTTCAATGTTAAGATGGGCTGCCAGTGCTTCAGGATGGAAAGTAAATTGAAAGAACTTCTTCATTGTGACTGTGAAGACAAACACTTCAATGATAATGATGGTTATTAAATTGGTAGTGTACCACTGCTTGAGTGACAATGCTGACTGGTATGTCTGTACATTTGTTATTTAGTATGTAAATAAATGAGAGCTAAATGCAATAAATCTTTTCAAATGCTAAATAAAAAACACAATTTGAATGACACCCTGATTGGCAAAGGTAGGGGTCACCCTGGATGGTTTGCCAGTGTGAAACAAGGCCACATAACCACATTCACACCAGGCAGTTTACATTCACCTTACACCTTACATTCATCTTGTTGTGAAGCAAAAGTGCTGATAATTGCACAGCTGTGCAGGCACTTCCTGACCTAACCCTCTGCATTTACCCAGACTTGGGTAAGAGGACCTGTCTGTAGACATCAACGGGCAGAACCATAAGTCCTCAACTGAAACCGGAAGCACCCCCATATTATTTTATATATAGAACAGGCGCCCCTAACAGTTACAGTATTTCCTATTGTTAGCTTCAATAATGTTTTTTTTTTTACAATTACAGAACCAAAAGTCCTTGAACCAGAAGTCTCCTCATATCTCTCAAAAAACCTTTATTTTAACTGGCGACCCTAACAGTTACAGTTTTCCTGTTGTAAACTTTGATTACAGTTTTTTTTTTATTCTGAACACTGTAGGTTAGGATTAGGGCATCAGGGTAAATTGTATATTTTCCACTTCTGACCGATGTCAGGCTTGTCTGCAGCCCAGTCCCTCTCGACTTAGGAGCAACCGTGGTACAGAGGTAGAGCGGTCAACCACTGATGAACATGGTAGGTTCGGTTTACGCCTGCCTTTCCCACCCATGCGTTGAAGTGTCCTTGAGCAAGACACTGATTGGTCCTGTTGGTTATAGGTTGGTGCCAGTGTTCGGCAGCGGAGTCGCCATTAGTGTGTGAATGGGACTGTGATGGTAAAGCTCTTTGGGCCTTTAAGGGAGGTAGTAAAATGCTGTATACAGTAAGTATGCGTCATTTCACATCCTGGTTTTTCCAAGTGGTTGCCCATCTGAGGATATGCCAGGCCTAAGGCCATTATAATTTCTGAAATCAAGTCTGTCAGTCTGGCCTGGTGGAGAACTGCTGGCCATAATGTCAAGTATTTATTCATTTCTGTCTTGTTATATTGATAGTTTTCCTCTTGAAGCTTTTTTGTTTTAATTTTTTTCATATTACCTAACCGGTATGTTGTTTGCCCTGCGATAGATAACCTGTCCATGTTGTAACCCATCTTTGCCAATGGCTGGGATAGGCTCCAGCAACCCTGTATTAAGGTATTAAGTGAGTTGAGAAAATGGATGAATGGTATTTAAGTTATTATTTGATTTAAATAGCTTTTTAAACTATTCATTTACAGTGCATCCAGAAAGTATTCACAGCGCCTAACTTCTTCCACATTTTATTTTGTCACAGCCTTATTTCAAAATAGACTAAACCAGTTTTCATCCTGAAATATTCTTTGAAAAACACCCCATAATGACAATGTTGAAACGTTCTTTTGAAATTGTTGCAAATTTATTGAAAACCTGAAAATCATATTTTCATAAGTATTCACTCAATACTTAGTTTACTGGACCTTTGGCAGCAATTATAGCCTCAAGTCGTTTTGAATATGACACCACAAGCTTGGCACACCTTTGTTTGGACAGTTTTGCCCATTCCTCTTCGCAGTACCACTCAAGCACTATCATAAATTCATAAATGCCATCTAACTATAGCCGCTTAAATTGTTCGTTTAAAAAAAGGTGAAAAGATCTGTAGGACATAAAAAAGACAATGAAATGAATTAATGACAATTAATTTGTTTTTAATCAACTAAAATTATGAAACATGGAAAGAACGGATAAGGCAAAAATAAAGAGTAGAGTGTATGGAATCAAGGGTTTTGGTAAAATTCCAATCACGAGGCAGGAAGGCCATAAGCATCCTGTTGTGACTTTTCACTGCGAATCAGACAGATCTCATGTTTAAATGTATTATTGTCATTTTAAGAACCGCTTGGAGTGAAAGCAAAAACAATTCAGAAGAAGTACCCAGAGCGATGTCCCCAAAGATGAAAGGGAGATGTGGAGTTTGAATATCTGAAATAATGACAGAAAAATGTCAGTCTCTTCTGCTTTCAGTGACTTTAATCATGTCCTAACGCGGCTGTCAAACTTCATGGAGAATGGATGCTCCTTAGTTTGAAAGTCAAATAAATGATAAAATACTTCAGTTCACAGTAAAAATGCCCTCTGCACGCATAGCAGCCTCAACAACAAGCCGGAGACATGAGAAATAGAGGGGAGATCTGACAGGACAAAGAAAGCCTGTCTGAATAAATGACAATGTGTACGCTTGCATGTCCACAGCCAAATGACAGGCAAACACAAAAGCATTACAAAAAGGGATCTGCAGAGAGATGACACGCACAAAATATCTGCACAAGTATGGAAGAAAGTGTATTTTTTTCCACACAGTCATTGAAGCTATTGACCATACTCTGAATTTATATTATGATTACAGTCTATTCCCTTTTATTGCTGATTTTAGATTATCTAAGCTACCCCCAGCTTTCATAACAACTCTATATATAAATAATTCTATGTAAATTCTTTGTACTTTTTGGGAGTTATGAAAACTTTTAAATGATATTTTATGCTTTTTACCTTTTTAAACTTTGGAAATCTTTTGCACACAGAACTTTAAAATCAACATTTTGACCTGAAATTTACAAACACATCTCTATTCAGCAAAGAACCAAATGGACATTCAGCTTTGATTACTTTTTGCTTTAAGAAATATTTTTAAGAAGTTGCCAAAACCATTAAATCTCTTGAGGTTTTGGTGCAAGACACTCAGTTTTGTCTAAAATATTTTTCGCAAACCCTGTCTGGAGTCTCCAGAATTTTTGGATGAACTAACAGCATGCTCTAGTACAAAATGTTATTTATTAAATAAAATGCTTGGCTGAAACTGATGAAGATCTTTTTTTCAGTGTCGCTAGTTGGGTACCCAACTGTTTTATCCTCCATCCAGCACTCCAGCAGCACTTGGTGAAGGCCAGATAGGAAGCCCTTTGGGTTTTGGATCCTGAAGGACATGGCTTTGACCTTAATTTCCCTCACCTGTATATACAATCAAATAGCAAAACTGGCCTTTGCACTTAAGGATAAAGGTTATGAATGCTGCTTTGTTTTTATAATTTGAAAAGCTCATGGGTCTAAAGTTCTTTACATAAATTTAAATCCAGTTTTGCAAACTCTGTGTTTTTACACTATATTTGGCAACATTTCAGATGCTCTGGACGGCGTTTTTTTTCTCAACAGCGATTAACAAATCTAGTGAATTTTCATGGTGTGACTGGAGACTTTTCTGGTGTTTGGACACAAATCTAAAAGCACTAATTGTTATGTTTTCTGCTATCACGAAGCTCCTCCAATGTCAAGGTCAATGTCAGTCACTGTTTAAGGATCTCGGTTGTTAAAGGTTTAAAGATAGAAAAAAAACTAGATCGCCAGTTAGTTCGTCTTTTGACCAAAAACAAGAGTATTCTCTGACCGAAATGCAGGGGAGGGGGATGAACTTTCTAAATGTTGAATGTAAATAAAACAAATAAACATCTGCTTTGAGCCCGATTTTCCTCCTCTTCCTTTCCTTTTCTGACCTTAAAGCTATCCCTAAGCACTTGTTTTGCTGTTTTTTCATCCTTAAAGTTTTAAAGAAGCTCTAACAGCGGCAACACCACCCCCTAGCTTAGACAGCGGCAACGACAGCTAAGGAGGGGCGCTGCACCAGAATAAGTTGTTGATTACGTCAAACTTTTGAGTTATTTTATTTATGTTTTAAATTATTACTTTTTTATTTTTAAACTGAGTGGTGTGTCCAACTGTTATAAACTTAAAAAAAAAAAGTCAAACCTTCATGCAAAAAAAACAAAAAACAACACATACCCTAATCATTGTCATTTGGCGTCCCCTCCAGCAGATGATGCCCTAGGCGGCAGCCAAGGTGGCCTATGCCCATGGCCGGCCCTGATAGGGATGGAAATGTATTGACAGGTGTCAATAGTGTAATGGAGATGGGAAAGATGGGAAGAGTTGATAACTGAAGAAAATGAGAGAGAACAAAAATAGAAGAAGTGACTGTGATGGAGCAGGAAGTAACAAAGAATAGTAAGGGTGAAGTGAGAGGGACATTGAAGAGGTTGAATGGTGGAAAGGCACTTGATGCTGATGAGATACCTATGGAGGTATGGAAGTGTCTGGGAGAGACGACAGTGGAGTTTTTGACTGGGTTGGTTCGGTTGGCAGGATCTCAGGTGGTGAGAAGATGCCTGAGGAATGGAGGAGAAATGTGATGGTGCCCATTTTTAAGAATAAAGAAGATGTGCAGAGCTGTGGCAACTACAGAGAAATAAAGCTAACGAACCAAATAGTGAGAGTAGTTGAAGCTAGACTAAGAGCAGAAGTGAACATTTGTGAGCAGCAGTATAGGTTCATCCCAAGACAGAGCTCTACAGATACATCAGGGGTCAGCTCTGAACCCTTTCCTGTTTGCTATGGTGATGGACAGGCTGACAGATAAGGTTAAACAGGAATCACCATGGACTATGATGTTTGCAGATGATATTGTGATTTGTAGTGAGAGCAGAGAACAGGTGGAGGAGAAGCTAGAGAGGTTTAGGTTTGCCCTGGAAAGGAGAGCAATGAAGGTTAACCGCAGCAAGACAGAGTTCATGTGTGAATGAGAGTGACCCAAATGGAAGAGTGAGGTTACAGGGAGAAGAGATGAAGAAGGAGGAGAGTTTGAAGTATCTAGGGTCAACAGTCCAGATAATGGAGAGTATGGAAAAGAAGTGAAGAAGTGAGTGCAGGCAGGTTGGAATGGATGGAGAAAAGTGTCCGGTGTGATGTGTGATAGAGTTTCAGCTCAAATGAAAGGAAAGATGAATTAAACTGTGCTGAGAGCAGCCATGTTGTTCAGCCCAGAGATAGAGGTACTGAGGAAAAGACAGGAAGCAGAACTGGAGGTAGCAGAGATGAAGATGCTGAGATTCTCTTTGGGAATGACCAGGATGGATAGGATCAGGAATGAGAACATCAGAGGGACAGAAACATGGTAGAGGTTTTGACAAAAATATTTTTTAAATATCACCCGTGAAAGCTCCTCGATCAGCACTTTATCTGTGAAAAATAGTTATGTTTGTCATAGGCATCATTTTTTATTTGCAGATTTAATTGCATAACAGCACTAGTTTTTGCTTTGATTTTAAGGGTTATTCAAGAAAACGAATCTCAGATTTTAAACAAAATTCTTTTAATTATCGTGGAATGTCATTATGAGTACTATAGTAGCACTAGGTAAAAGGTTTAAAATAATTTTTCTTCATAAAACTTGATTGGTGGCCTGCACTACAACCTGACTCATGTGCTTTGATTTAAACTAAAATAAAAGTGAAGTTGTGTCTCATATTCAGTGAACTCAGTGAAGCATGTAAAAGAGCTTGTTAGAGGGGTAATACCCTTTAAGACATGACTGGTGTTTTATTTGTAGAATGACAGAAGTAAAAGCAAACAGAAAAACATGACATTTGGTTTGGTTTGACTGTTGTTTGATTGTAAAATAAGAAAGACACATTGGGATCATTTACAACAACAAACATTGAATCCCATCAGCTTGAACGGTTCACATTGTTTTGCAGCCAAAGTGAGTGTTTTGGTTTTGACCAATAAATAAACTGTTAGCTACTTTTAAAATGTATCTATTTGCATTTTGTTAATACTTTGCATCATGTGTGATGTTCAAAATGTCCTCCTCTTGACAGGTGTTTACTTCTCTGGTACATCTTGGATTTTTATTTGTCTTTTTTTAATCAGCATATTTACATGCTGGCACGTCTTGTCTGTGCGTCCCTGCCTCTTGTCAATTGATAAATCGTCTGCTGTGGGTTGGTGCAGCTAGCCAAAAGCCCCCAGTTGCACACCAGCTAATTAAAGGCAGCTAATGAACGACAACATTAGCATATCAATAAAGGCCGCAGCTCCTTCTGCCCAGCTGCCTGCTCGTTCATTTCATCATGATGCTACAGCCAATCCTGCAGACCGAAAGGGCATCTCAACATTCAGGTTTTAAGATGTTGGTTTGGAAAAATACATTTTTTACAAATTCATCAGACTCATCAAAATTGCATTCTTAAAGTCAAAATCTCTAACATTTTGATGAGATCAAGTCACCAAGTGCATCTCCAAGTGAAAGGTTATGTTGGTTGGTCGCATTACAGAGGATTTGCCAGAGATCTAATTAAAATTAGATTGCCTCAATTTTTGTTCTTGTCAGTGTAATCACAAGAACATTGCAATGTGTTAGGCATCCATTTACCAAATGTAATTGGGGTCTTTGTCGTTTGTCTAATAGGTCATTCCTAATCCCTCTAATAGTCTAGAGGGATTAGGAGCATGCAAAGTCAATGGCAGAGTCTATCTGTGCTATCATGAGCAGAACGTAAAGTACAATCTAGATCAGTATCAGTTACATATAGAGCAAACAGGTGAACAGTGATCCCTACACTCACACATGCCCTGCATTTGAGACAGGTTTAAGTTTTAAAAGGAACAAAGTTTGTTCAACACCACTGAGACTGATGGGGGCACTTGGATGAGCGGTGAAATGTTTCAACGAAAAAGATTTAAAGATTCCAAGATTCAACTTCAAAATTATAATTAATATTATTATGCTCCTGAGGGATGAGTAGTTTAGGGAAGCAATAAAAGCATTTTCTCAGCATCACATGCATAATTTGTTCTGCAAAAGTTAAAGTACTGAACTTTTACTTTATTAATTTAACAGTACTTTTATTTTTATTATTAGGAGCAGACCCCATCTCCCTTGCTTTGAAGCATAATTTCATTCACTTTTGAGATGTAGAGGTTTTATAACATTATTATAACCTATAAGAGCCCACAACATCATTCTAACAGACAAATATCAGAAATGTTTCTGTGGTCCACTTGGTTTGTGGTATTTCACATTATTTTATTTTTAGGGGGAAATGGATCTTTATGGGATTAATAAAAAAACTACAAAGATAGAAATATTTTCAGTGGTCTGAGGCCAAACTGTCATTGTGTCACAGTGTTTACCCGCTGCCCATTTAGGTCCAGACTCAATGAAAGGACTGACAGGTTTGGACATCATCCATCACATTATTTTTCCCACAAAGGTGCAAGCTCCACAGTCATGGAAGTTCAGAGGCTATTTCAGAGCATATGTTTCACCCAGCCGTTAATACAAATATTGTCTATGTATCTCACGCCACAAAGCTGAGGAAGCTTCTGCATGTTGGTGGAGGTGCTTCTCTGACCGTCATGGTTCCAAAAAAAAAAATGAGGAGAATAAAAAAAATGCAAGAACTTTTACAAAAGAAAGTGTTTACACTGATGCAATTTTCTCTGTGCTGCTCTTCCGCAGAGCCTTTTCGACTGACAATGTGATTTATTTCTCTGGCACTCCGGGGGCCGCCACTTTGAACCTGCACTTGTGCTCTGCTGGTTGAGCCATTCTTTGTGGTGAACTGTGTCTGAACTGGTGTTAGATCTGTTACTAAACTGGCATTCTGGAGTAGGGATTTTTCCCCTGCTTTGCATTAAGTGCTAATTATCTCTGTGAATATTATTATTGTTGCCAGAGGTGGGATTTGGAAAACTTTTTGGAACAGAGCTGAGATGGTCAGCTTCTTTAAAGTTTGCTTCTTTGTGGAAAAGCCAGAGCCATGAAAAGATAATTTAATGCAGTTCACCGTCAGGCTGAAAATAAGTGAAATGAACATTTTTAAACCTAGTTAGTGTTGAGTGCTGGAATGGAGGGCACAGAAGAGCAGAATAAACTCAGCTCTCAGACTTTACTTGCACACAAAATGAAACTTTGTCAAGTATAAAAAGATTTATTGGGTCTCTGAAGCCCGTTGGGCCAAGCTAAGAGGTCTGATTTGTCCGGTTAGGACAGTTTTTTTATTTATTTATTTTTTAGTTCTTGTCTTTTTCTAAAGCCCACTGAGGCTTATGACTGCCAGGACATTGAACTACAAAGCCTTGACCCACAGCCTTGCGGAGAGGACGGGTGCTTTATTAATCTTTTAGTTGCATCATCCTGCCATGAGGCAAAAACTATGATAATAAAACACTGAATTAATTAGCCACTTTAATTGTATGTTCTCCAAGTCATATTCTCTGTGGGGATAATTAAGATGCGCCTATTTGGACACAATCTGCTCTTTAAGGAGGCTACATAGCTTATCAGTATTATGCTCAGGTCATACATACGTTGCAGTTATATGAGCTGACTGCTGCTGAGAAGCCCACGAGTAAAGCTGCCATCATTTAGGACTGGCTTTAGACAGAAAATGAAGGACAAACTGCATTTAATAAAAATGACTTCATAAAGAAAGTGTCTGACAACATTATTTACTGAAGCACTTTTGTAGATGCGGCTGCACGATGGTGCAGTAGTTAGCGCTCTTGCCTCACAGCAAGAAGGCCCCCAGTTCAAGTCCCAGCTGGGGGGACCTGAAACCGTGTCACCAAAGGGCGAGCTTTCTGTGTGGAGTTTGCATGTTCTCCACATGCATGCATGGGCTCTCTCTAGGGATGCAAGCCTCCTCCCACTGTCCAAAAACAAACAATAAAAAATCCCTGCTGTGAGGCAAGAGCGCTAACCACTGCGCCACCATGCAGCTCCATTTTCCAATCACTGTTGTAACTCACATTGACAGAGGAACAACGCCATTAATATAGTTTTTATTCAAAATTTAATGTGAATTTTTCAAAAAGCTTATTTTCGTATCTTGGACATTTTTGGTTCAAATGTTTGTTTTTTTTTTTTGTAAAATAAAGACAAAATTTGCTTTGCAGAGTTGATTTTTTTGTTACAGTATCAGGTTTATTGTGAAATAATTGTGTAATTTAATGAAAACGAACTGTGAAAAGAGGCTGGAGTTGTTCTATAAATAAGTCAAACGCAAAAACAGTTGAAAATGTAAATGATTGGAAAAAATAACAGAATGGGTTTTTTTTTTTTGATAGCATCAAAGACAATTTGTGGAGATTTGATTCATCAATTCGGCAATTTTTAGTTAAGATTATTTTGAACATTTGTTTAACCCCTTCACACCAGTAATTCAAAATGTATCATTTAATCAAACTTTATTAAAAAAGCGCTTCTCGTTGTTGCGCCACTCAAAGCGCTTCACAAATAAAAACAAAAACAGACAATAAATTAATAGATCAATAAAAAGATAGAATCCCAATCCAGCCTTCATCCCCCCCCCCCCCCCCCTCTCCATTAACTCACACAAGCAATGACCCAACAAACAATGTAAACTTAAAATAAATTCTAAAAGAAACTTAAGGTCTGGATCTACAATGAGGAAACAGTATATTGAGATTCTCTTCATACAAGGAGCCAGCTCAGCCACCGGAACATCGCCACAGTGCCCACCCAGACCAGGACAGCAATGGACTCCACAGCTGTAAATGGCGACAGCCGCTGCAACGACCCCAGGCAGAACCGGCAACCCCTGGCACAAAGGATCCCTAAAGGGAATGTGAATGTCTATAGGTGATGTGGACTGGTATATGATGCTGTGTGGCAGAGAATGACAAGTCAGGGGTATTGGCGTCCTGGTTCGACCATCAGCTGGTAATGGTTTTGAAGGAACAGAGGGTGAGATTAAAGTTCATGCTGAGTAGACAGTAACCACTATTGTTGATTTAGTCTGTTTTGAAGATGTTTGGTATCAAGAATGGAATACTCATGGAATGACAGTATGTTTTTAACCAAATGTGAAGCTGATGGATGCGTGAGGACATGACGTCTCCATAACGGACTGCAGGAAGTGGTCCAGATTTGATTCAGACCTGTATCATAATACATCTGTAATCTGAGACTTTGCTTAATTTAGAGGTTTCATGATGAGAAGATTTCTTCTGAGTCATTGTTTAACAAACAGCACTCAGTGGTTTGGTGCTCCCCTTCAAGAATCTAAGATCTGGATAATTGTCGAGATCAGGGCAATGTTCATCTTATTAAGGAACAAGGCAAGAAGAGTCGAGTCCCGGATGATGATGAAATGTTGAAATAAAAAGCTTAAACAACCTCCTCCTGGCTTTTAACGTTATTGACTAAACTCAGATATTTCCCCTCAAGGAAGGGAATTCTGTTTGCTTGATCTTTTCTTTCAAGCAGGAGTTTTTTTTCATGTGCTTAGACAGTGAAGTGGTGCAAAAGTAAGAAAGAAGGCTTAGTCAAAAATACTTTTAATACACTTTCAGAACTCCCTTCAAAACTGATTATAAGTTCTTAAATCAATATACTTTAATTAGAATATGGAGGTCAAACTCCTTAGAAAATGCACGTTACAAAAACTGCTGTAAGATTAAAGAACTGCAGACGTGAGTTTTTTCCCTCAAACATATGTAGTTCAACCCATGAGACAAGAAATTCTTTATACAAAGCAGATATCATTTTTTTAAAGAATTGTAGCAAAAAATACTAAAACTTGTAGAAAATGTTTATATTCTAAAACAGTCAAACTTAAGTCCCAATTGCCAGATTCAAAGTCCATTTTTCTCTTTAGTGCTCTTCTATCTCTGGTTTTTGATCACGTTTTTCTGTGTTAACCAGCAGGAGTTTCTGCTGTTTGATTGTAACGGTATTTAAAAAAAAAAACATTTACACAAAAGAAGACGTGTTCATTTTAGGAGAATATAAATTAGAACAAAGCAAGCTTTTTGACACAGGTTTCAACCCCATATTGATGCGAATATGCATCAAACAACTTGGGCTCCAAAACTACCTTAACAGCATAAATGAGAGTAAAAACAACTAACAATCACTTTGCTTTACGTTTCTCTTTTGTTGTTCTATTCATAGAGTAAGTTTGACATTTATTGCCTTTAACTGGTAAGTGTGCACAGACACGGCCATGTTTGAAGTCTAAGCACTTAAAAGAATGTTTGCTTTCAACCACTCTGCTCCCTAAGAGTCAAGCTTTATTCCTCTTTGCTCCCATCTGCTCCCTCATGTCTTCCTTTGTCCCAGTTATTCCCAGATTACCTGCTCCCTCTTTAGTCTCCTTTTGTACTTCTGGTTTCTCATAAAATGTCTTTTAGCCTCACTCTTTTATTTTTTGTTCTCGCTCCACATCTCCCTTTCTTCCACTGAAACGCTTTTTGTTTCAAGTTTTTGGGGGTTATTTTTGCTGATCTTTTTAATCTCCTTTGCCCATTTCCCTCCCAGGTTGCATTTCAATAAAACAAATCCAGTGTATATCTGTCTGCTATAAGATGATTCAATATTTATGAATCTAATTGAACACAATCCAGCCTTCAGAAGATGATATCAGAGGGAGTTAAAAACAAGGCGTCCCATCTGGAGGCCTATTTTTCTCATCTGTCGAAAAGCAAAACATCTCGGCCAGAGTTTAGACTCCTTATACCGTCTTCATGTCTTTTGTTGACTTTTTAGCTCTTTATAACTTATGACAAATGAACGTGTAAGGTCTGCCTTTCTTCTCCCATAATTGGTTCAAGTTCTGAACTTCTTTTTGTTCTCCACCAGTCGCAATAATTACTGGTCGGTTCAGTAATTCCAGAAAGTTCTCTTACACTGAAGACTTTACCTGTATCAAATCAATAGAAAATATCAAAGGATTTAAGCTTTTCAGTCGTGTGGATTGTTTGTGTGGCTCATGGGTGTTAGTGGAGAAGAAGGGGAAAAATCCAAACCCTCGGAGACTGTGATCTGATGTCTCCTTTGAAGCTACGTTCTCATGTTAACTGCAGATAATTGATCCGAGCCTTTGATTCCTCCACCGTCTCTCCATGGGTTCAACATAATTTGATGAGATTTGTGTGAGGTTCAAGAAATTAGAGGACAACCTTTTGAACCGGACACGACAAATGTTCTTGGATTTTTGATTGGTCTTTAAGGAGGACAATACAACCAAAAATAAAAACAGAAGGCCAAATGTTGGGAAACTCAAATAACGGACAGAATGGAGGGAAACTGGTGTTTAAAGTGAGAACATGCATTTAGCTTGAAATGTTTCACACAAACAATACATTTTTGTAATAGTCACAATGGATGCTATTTAAGGGCACTTTATTTTTCACATTCTGACATTTAAAAGTTAGATTCTATAATTTTTGCTTTCCATAAACTTTAAAGTTTCTTTTTCAGAAGCCATCAATTTGAAAAAAATAAATAAATAAAATAAAAGGTTGATGTTTTTGAATATTGATGTGGAATTTGTTGCTTTCTGCTCATCTTTTTCCCTTGCATTTTTCTTTTCTTTCCTTATTAAGTGACTTCTGTTATCCGTGGCTCTAACCTGACCCAACACCTTCACTAAAGCCTTCGTCATACCTGTCCTTACAGGTGGATACGGGGTTTCTGTGAACAAAAAAAAGAAAAAATCAAAATTAAAAGGTTGGAGAGCGCTCAGTGAGACTGTAGAGCGGAAATGTTCATGCACAGGAAACACATACGTAAGGGTGAAGAAGGTGAAACGCAGCTGTGTCGTACAGGTTTTTCATCTTTCAAACCCCCCCCAATTCCTGCAGGCTGTTGGTGCTGTTCACGTGATAACTGTGGGCTCCTTCCCTGCAGCCTGACTGTTAGAAATAAGGATATTAGACAATCAGAGTTTAGCTTGTGTGGTCATCCTACGGGTGTCCTAGGAGCACTTACGTATCACGAGCACACCTCGTGCGGGTAGCATTTGCCTGATGTCAGTAAGGGGCCAGTACTCACACTTCACTAATGACACTAATGAGTGTGGTGTAAGGATTCTGTATGACAGCATCACCCATGCATCAGATGTCCAAGCAATTTCCATTGTCCTTACAAATAAGTCATAATTCACTGACCACACAACAATGGCGCGTTCTAATTTCCTGATGTTCCTTGAGGTGACCGCACACACTTCCGCATCCATTTAAGAGGCAGCCTCCCCCTTTTAGGATCCTCCACTGACAAGAACAATCCAGAAACCCACAGAACTTTTACTGGTCACAGTAAGGTCACAATCTGCCTTTGCAGAACTAAAAGTGCAATCATGTTAAAAAAAAAAACAAAGTATTTGTGGAACTGTGATCGTTCTTACTTTTTCTGCCGGTTCTACAATGACAGAGTTTAGGAATAAAACAGATTCTCCAGGCTATATTTTATAAACTTTTATTACGTTTACTTCTATTAGCCTAACTTGTGAGCTAATCAGGCCTGCAGTTGCACACAAACCAAAGCATGTTTGTTTTAGCTGAAGAGAGGAGACTAAAAGTATGCAAACAATCCCTCGACAGTGGGAAAACATCCTTGGATGCCCAGGATAGAGCTTGTTGACAAAAACCAATGCGCTGCTAGATGATTTATTCAAAATTATCCCAGGGGTGTGTAAACATGAATGTTTATGTTGCTGCAACATGTGTAAACACATTGCTTCAAATATGATCTCATTTAAGATAAGCTCTTCAGCCAAAACATGGTAAACGTAAACATGGTTTTTGTAACCACATTTTACAGTTTACCTTAAGCAAAGGTCCTGAAACTTTAGCCTTTAAGGCCAAATGTGCTGTTGTTTATCTACATATATATGCTTCTGCAGCTTTCCATCAGACTAACTAAATGCTGAATTTTGCCACACTGGTTGAAATGCTAAATATGTTCTTCTCTTGCTTCAAGACTGCACCACAACAGCATGTAACTATGGCATCTTCTCCTCACATTCCACGATCTACTCCCAACTCCCATCCACTGACCATTCAGACGGAGGAAGTGGCACTGATGCCACAAAGGATGAACCCCAGGGAAACAGTCAGACCTGACGGAATCTCTGGGAATGTCCTAAAGACCTGCATAGACCAGCTCTCACAGTTCTTCACAAAAATCTTCCATCTCTGTCCAGCTCACACCCTAGCCTGTTTCAAGTCATCTATCATCATCATCATCATGGAGCGGTTGGTCTTGAACCACATTAAAGACAGCCCACCATCAACATTTGACCCCTCCAGTTTGCTTACAGCGTGAACGGATTGACCAATGATGCTATAGCCGTCACCCTTCACACTGTGCTGAGTCGCAAGAGCATCTACTCTTTGTAGACTTCAGCTCAGCATTTGATACCATTTGATACCTCCCTGATATTCTGGTGACCAAACTCTCGGATTCCAGACTTTCATCTGTTCCTGGAGCAATGACTTTTTTTTTACAGAAGAACCACAGACAGTTAAGCTCAGACTTCGCCTTTCCTCCCCCTGGACATTGAGCACAGGCTTCCAACAGGAATGTGTGCTGAGCCCACTCCTGAACAGGCTTTACACCACAGACTGCAGACCAGCAATATCATAAGCAAATTTGTGGACGACAACAGTTGAGAGGCTGATCACAAGAGAGGTTGAAGCTGTCTGCGTGGTGCCATGCCAACAACTTCATCCTAAACACTACAAAGACCAAAGAAGTCATCCTAGACTTTAAGAGGTGCAGAGGGGACATCCCCCTTGTCCACATCAACAGCAAGTGTAGGGAGAGGGTTTACAACTTCATCCTCCTGAGCACCACCACCTCAGCTGCACTTGGTCTTCAAACACCAACATCAAAAACAAGCAATACCTAGCTCGATCACATCTTCCAATTGACGCCCATTTTCAATAGCCGCAAACAGGGTCAAACAGGTGTTTGTTATTGTTAGACACTGGTCTCTAATAGTGGTTGGGCTCCTTTCAGATCTGCCCATATTGTGCAGATGCAGGGTGTCTGAGGTTTTTGTGTGGTGAGCCCATGTTGCAATGGCCAAGAAATGCTCATTCGGTTTAGTGTTTAAAATTGATGCAGTGGCATACACCAAAGAACATTCTGGTGAGGAATCTGCACCACATTTTTGGATGGATCCTAAACATCCAAGAATGGCGCAAGAACAAGATGGATGATACTGGGACCGAATTTCACCGCAAAATGAACCCATTAGCCACGACCATTCTGTCTGTGGTGGAATAAACACCAGTCTCCAACTGATGCCTGTGTCTTATAAACGCCAGGGCGACTACTGAAAGATATACGGGACAACTCTCTCTTAATAAGAGTGTATTTAGCATTTCCACCAGTGTGGCAAAATTCAACATTTAGTTAGTGTGATAAAAAGCTGCAAGAGCATCTGTTTTTATTTACTTCTTTTGATTTTTTAAATACATTTACTCATACTTTATTTATTGCATCTTTGCACAGTAGTTACCTTACTTTTGGGATTTGCAAAATGATGTCTTTTGGTTTCCTTGTGCATCCCAGTCATGAGCTGCTGTATTTTGTTGTTATTGTAATGGCAATTATAAAAAATTATCCTCAATTCAAAATGTCTTCTAGAAGCATACTCTCAATAGATTTTTTTTTTTACTTAAAAATATTTTTTAAATTCCTTTTTATGGCAAAAACTCACCAGTAAAAGCATCTCACTGATGCTTTTATCTCAAATTTTGGCTTCATTATTGCATTTTTGAATAAGGATGCTTCCAAAAATGTGTCTGTGTTTTGGAGGCCTCAGCACCTCAGGGGGTTACAGGACCTAGAGGTTTGAGGGACTATAAATTATGGCAAACACAAGGCTCCTGGGTCACCGCAAAAACAACAAAATAAAGTCTCATTATTGACTAAGTGGCAGTTCATAAGTTTAACAAAACATTTCTTGACATTGGGATAAATTAAGCAATATAACCCCACCTATCAATGAAATAAAAAAGTATTGAAAAGAATAGTTGGGGAAACTGTGGGCAGTTTTCATATGTGGGAGACCTTGAGCAACCAGCTTGTATTTAAATCCTTTTTATACTGAGGGTTTCTGTCTTTGAATAAAACAGTTTATGGAGAAAAATAAAAGATAAAACAGTTTCTTTTTATTCATTCAGCCCCGGAAATATGGATGCAAATGAAACCTAAAAGGTCATTCAGAAGGTCGACTATCTTACTGTAAATTCTTTCAAAATGTAATTCCACTTGAAGTCCACTGAGAAAGTCTGTGAAAAAACAAGTTTCTAAAGAACCGAAATACAGAAGAGACCAATGGGTAAATATAAGTAGTGAGAGGGGCTTCTGTATTTGGATTGCATATTTTCCACCACTATATTGAAATTGCACGTTTTCAGAGGCAAGTAAAACTTAAGGAATAATCTAAGACTGGTCTCATACAGTGGGAGAGGCGGTGCACTATTAGAAACATGAATTCATGCAAAGTTGTAAAAAAATTGTGATGATTTCATAAAAGTTTTGAGACAGCTGAAAGTTAAAAACTGAAGTATCCTAGTGCTTTTGAACCTAAAAGTTTACATCGATCCATTTTAATAGGTGCTAAGCAGCAAATATTGATGTCATCGATTGTTAGTGCCGTTTGAATTTGAGGACTATTTTTCCATATCTCTCCGTTTGGAGGGATACATGTGGGGAAACGAGGAAACCATAGGAGTAGGGGAGGAATTCGGATTCAGCCGGCGTTTCTTTCATTTTCTGCAATAGCTAGAAAATATTCATGATTATATTATTTCTCTTTAAAATATTTTACGTTATACTCAGCATTTACAGCATCTTCAACAGACAATGTAGCAAAAGAAACTCTCTGCAATTCTGTGACCAAATGGATTCCCTCAGAAAACACAATTCATCTATTTTAGCATTAAATTCTCCTTGTATCACTCATGTCAAACACAGAACCAGATTTCTTTATTAGCTGATCTAGTTTACACATCACACCAAAAAAAAAAAAAAAAAAACAACCTGTAAATCTATAATATTTCAAGAATGGACTGCAGAGTTTCTGCAGCACATCTTCAAGAGGAAGATGTGCTGCAGAAACAAACATGTGCTGTTTATGTAGATACATGTCCTCCCCCTCAGCTTTTCCTGGTGTTCTCCATAAGGTCTGCTATGTAAAGAACGCCCCCTGCCAGCTCATTACCAGCATCCAGTAGGCTATGTTTTGATTAGATACTTCTCATGCTGATCTCATCCATCTTGTTGCTGAGCAGCCTTGAGTTTGCCAGAAACAAGCTTGGGGCATAGGTTGGTTAAAGTTAGTTTGTAGTTCAGCTCTCACTCACTTTCACTCTTGCCAGGTTCTCCTTCTCTCTGGTTGGATGTTCAGCCGACAGGGCCCCAGTGGACGATCCCAGAATGAAGAACAGTGAGGGCAGTTCAGAGTCTCTGCAGCAGCACTCAGTGAAAAGCAACATTTTTGATTTGTTTTTTCAGAGCCAACAGTGTTTTATTTATTATTACATTTTTAAATTCATTCATTCATTTTCCAAAAGCTTATATTCTCTCATAGATTCACTTCCATCCGTACAGTTTTGAACCAGATCTACATCCATGGATCTAGTCATCCACAAGCGGAAGCATCAGAATGGAGCAGAGCAGGGAGCTTGTTGACCATCGTTGTAAAGGGCTTAAATCACACCTACAAGCTTTATCCAATGCTTTTTTTTTGTCTGCTCTTGATTCACATCAATTTGACTACATGACATGGGTGGCAGCTGCGCGGTGGCGGAGTGGTTAGCACTCTTGCCTCACAGCAAGAAGGTTCCCGGTTCTTGGTTCCCGGGACTTGAAACAGTGTCACCAATGGGGGACCTTTCTGTGTGGAGTTTGCATGTTCTCCCCGTGCATCCGTAAATTATCTCTGGGGACTCCGGCTTCCTTCCACTATCCAAAAACATGCTTCATAGGTTAATTGATTATTCTAAATTGTCCCTAGGTGTGGATGTGAGTGTGCATGGGTGTGTGATTGTGGCCTCTGCGACAAACTGGCGACCTGTCCAGGGGTGTCCACTGCCTTCGCCCCTGAGTGGCCGGGTTAGGCTCCGGCGGCCCTGTGACCCCAAAAGGGATAAAACGGTTTAGAAAATGAATGAAAAATGAATGACATGGGTGGCCGCTGTAGGGCAGTTGGCCTCTGGTCAAAAAATTGCTGGTTGGATACCCACCTTGCCCACCCATGTGTCAAAGTGTCCTTGGGCAGGACACTAAATCCAACATTATCTCTGGTGGGAAGTTAGCGCCAGTGCTCGGCAATGGAGCTGCCATCAGTGTGTGAATGGCTGAACAAGTATATGCCATTTACATAAATACTCAGAAAAGGAAGTTTAATTTTTATTTTCATTTTCCTTCATCGCGAGTAAAATGCTACAAGAACATGCTAAAAACACCAAAAACATAATTTTCATTTGAATAGGTCCTTAATTATATACAGTAAGCCAATTCAGCTAATTGTACAAATACATGTATTTAAAATTATAATTGTATTTTAAATACTGATCAGATCACTACTTCCTGGTCTAAAAAGTTTAAGGCTTTAAACAATTATAATAAAATGAATACCATTGATGCAGCAAAATAAAGAGACAAAGACCCTCTTTCATTTGTTTGTTAAATCTTCCTCACAATAAAATGCATTACCTTAGAAAATGTATATTCCTGAGGCATACCTCCAATACTTGGTTCATCAGCTGACAGAAGCACCTCAAGGTTTCATCCATTAACAGCACTTAGCGGTATAGTATTTACAGCGAGAGGAAACAAATGTTCAAATTTAGAAAAGGTAAATGAACTTTAATCACGTGAATAAATGAGGATCTAAGTGGATTCTCCTGTTTTTTTTAGCATAAAGCTCTTCATTAACTGGAGAAGGTAATATTCTTAAGCAGTACATTTTTGTGAAAGAACAGATGAATAGAGGAGATGGATATATCAGTTATTGAAGTTGTGGAAATTTCTTGATGTGCTATAAAGCACTTTGCACTCACTAATTAAATTCAGTCAGTTCCATAATACTCAACTGGTCCATTAGATGAGCCTTGTGTTTTTGTCTCTTCCTTTGCCAGGTTAAAAGTTCAGAGATTTACTAGTCACCATGACATGAATTAACTTTGAACTTCTTTTTAATTTACTTTAAACAAAGGTAAATCCACTGGTAGAACTAGAACAAAGTTCAAAGTGTTGTACAGCAAACAGCGCAAATAAACCAACTCTTGATTCCCAATGATTTAAATAAAAAAATACTGTTTTAAGCCTTATTTTCTTTATAAATGTCCATCATGAGAAAAATGCCCTAAAAACATGTTAATACACCACAAACATATTTTTTAATTAGAGTGGGGATTGCTTACATAAGATGCATGTGGACAAATTATTCATCAATGACCAATAATTTTGCATTTTTTAATTTATCTATGAGCCACTGATGAAAAACCAGTTGGACGAGTGGTGAGACGTTTCAGGAAAGAAGAT
The DNA here is from genome assembly GCA_036245035.1 of Adrianichthys oophorus. Taxonomy (NCBI): domain Eukaryota; kingdom Metazoa; phylum Chordata; class Actinopteri; order Beloniformes; family Adrianichthyidae; genus Adrianichthys; species Adrianichthys oophorus. The sequence goes on from BSAI01000104.1 coordinate 26,922,988, forward strand.
TTTAAGTCCAGATGCCTTAACTAAACTTAAAATGTCACCTGCATAAATGAGAACCTTCATCAATATATTTGAGAAAACTGTGTGCGTTTTTGTAATCAAATGAAAAATAATTGTCCTTATTGTCAGTGCCATCAAACACCTCAAAATGTAACCAAGATTTTCTTTTTAAAAACTCATGTGTTCATTTCTCCAGACACTTCCATTTCATCTGTTGTGATGGAAACAACTCAGTTTCACATCTGCGCTTTCTTAAAGGACTTGATGAATATTAGATTTAAATTAATCAAATGCATCATTACCACATCCATAACAATTTAACATGAAAATTAGTGTAAGTCTATCAGGGATCAGTGGTGAAGGGCATAAAATACAGGCAACTGGGCTTGGTGGCAGAAACATAAATATTTCAGGAATAAACGTCATCAGGGAACTCGCCCCAAGAGAACAACAAAACAGTAACAAAACAGATGACCTAACAATGAAGAACTGAAAAACCAGACACTTATATGCACTGAGGGCAATTAACTAAAATTCAGACAGCTGTGGATGATTATCAACCTAAAGTTGGTCTGACTTGACAGCCTGGGGTCAACTTGTAAAACAAAACAGTACAACTGAGGAAACAAAACTGACTGAACCAAATCCAACAGCACAGTCCTTACAAAATCAATGGTTTGTCATTTGAGTGCAGACAGACAAAAATATGTACTCAAACTCATAGAAAGATCTCTTGGTTTTTATTCAAAGAAAAACAAGCTTTTAAAGAAAGTGACAAATAAAGGTATTTTTTCATATTTTTATCTAAACATTCATCCCCATGTCAAACTTTATGGTGTGTTCAACAAATCTGTTGCTTTAGTGTTTTTGTTTGAAAAGCTGTTTTTGTGATACAACAAATGATGCTCTTAATATTGAACTCAAATAAATAAAATGCAAATTATTTTAAAGCCCCTTCATGCATGTTCATGTCTCTTGTAGCCAAACCATTTTGGCTCTAAAATGACCTAAATGTAGCATCTAAAAATAAAAGAGACATTTTTTTTCATGCCTGAAAATAAATGTAGACGTTAAGGTGTTAGTAAAAAATCATTACACCACTATCATGATGTGATGCCTCACACTGATAGAAAAATAAATAATAAAGGCCTGCAGAGTAAAAACCAATAACTTCCATTCAACATTGTTTGCAGAGACTTAGACAAGCCCAACAGTAGTGCAGCTCTCTTGCTTCGTTGCCAGCTGCTATTCCTCACCTTCCAAATGTGTCACTAACTGAAAATCCTCAACCAACTACTTTCCGTCCAAAATTGCTTTTGTCAAAAAATTATCCAAATAATAAATAATAATTAATAAAATTATAAACATTAAATTAAATAGTTAAAAATAAATAAATAAATAATAGAAAGAAGGGGGGCTTTTTTGTCTACATTAAAGACCATCAAGGACGCAAAATTGTAGCAGCATTAACGTCCAGAGCTGAGGACCCGCTTCGCCACTGTGGGAGGTGGAGCTATTGATATTGCTGTTGGTGATACAGTTGAAGCTTTGAGGTTCAGTTCTACAAAGCAGTTGATATGACTAGCAGTCACAGCTCAGTGGAACCACATATTCCTGCTACTCTCAGCTCTGAGGAATTTCTTTCATTCTTCGATTGTAAAATCCTAAATATTAGACAAAAGCTGAACAAAGTTATCCCTACTATGAGCCCAGAGCAGACTGAAACAGTAGAAACAAAGGAATCGATAGAAACCTCTGTAATATTAGACTGCTTCACTGCTGTAGATCTAGCTGAATTAACATCAGTTATTACATCCTCCAAAAGCTCAACTTGTCTTTTAGACCCAATCCCCACTAAGCTTTTTAAAGAAACCTTCCCCTTAATTAATGAATCAATTTTAACTATTATAAATACTTCCATAGAAACAAGTTATGTGCCACAGTCTTTTAAATATGCAGTTGTTAAACCTCTTCTGAAAAAGCCCAGTTTAGATCCTGGTATTCTGGCCAACTATAGACCAATATCAAATATCCCCTTTATCTCAAAGATATTAGAAAGAGTTGTAGTTAAACAGCTATACTGCCACCTACAGGACAATAGCCTCTTTGAAGATTTCCAGTCAGGGTTCAGACCTCATCATAGCACTGAAACTGCACTAGTTAGAGTCACTAATGACTTGTTACTGGCCACAGAAAAGGGACTAATCTCTATTCTGGTCCTGTTAGATCTTAGTGCAGCCTTTGACACTATAGACCACAGCATATTACTCCAGAGACTAGAGCATGACATGGGGATTAGAGGATCTGCTCTTCAATGGTTTAAATCCTATTTATCTGATAGGTACCAGTTTGTTCATGTAAATGGAAATTCCTCCCATTATAGTTGAGTTAACTATGGAGTCCCACAGGGCTCAGTTCTAGGACCCATCCTGTTTATGCTTTACATGCTGCCTCTAGGGAATATAATCAGGAAACATGGGATTAATTTTCACTATTTTGCGGATGACACACAGGTGTATCTATCAATTAAACCCGACCAGAATGACCGCTTAGAGAAACTTAATGCCTGCATTAGTGATATCAAGATTTGGATGGCAGTTATTTACCTCCTCCTAAACCCAGAAAAAACAGAGGTCATTATACTAGGCCCAAAATACCTCAAAGGTACCCTACCTGTTCAGATGGTATCCCTGGATGGTGTAAATATAGCCTCCAATCCCACAGTTAGAAACCTGGGGGTTTTATTTGACCAGGATTTATCATTTAAGGCTCACATATCACAAGCTTGTAAAACTGCATTTTTTCACCTACGCAATATTTCTAGGATCAAAAACATTTTATCTAGAAGCGATGCTGAAAAACTCATCCATGCATTTGTTACGTCTAGGCTGGATTACTGTAACTCTTTGCTAGCAACGTGTCCTAAAATAAAAGTTCTTCCTCCACCAGTAGTTCCTGAAAGCAAAACCCAAACTAAGCCATGGAATCCTCACACAAACACGCCTCTGTCTCACCTACTTCACTCTTACTTACCCTTGCGTGTTGTATCGACGTTTAGTATGACCTGTTGTCCACAGTATACCAAAAAAAAAAAAAAATGCTCTTTACGATTGAAGATCTATGGGCTCACCGAACCATCTACGATCTTGATATTTCGTGTCGGTCCCATACTGGTCTGAACATTTTTCACCAGCAGATCTACCTGTAAGGGCTGTGATAGTCTTAAGAAAATTCTACAAAGTAATTGCAACTCTGCTGTAAAAAACTGTGAATATATATATATATATTTTAAATCTCTTCCTAAAACTCTTTTTTTCATATTTCCCTGGCTTTACCCTAGGTGGGGTTTTTTTTCCATCTTCATGGTATTTCTTTTAAGTATCTTGTCTTTCACCCTCACTTGTGATTTTACTATTTGAGTTTCTCTTTTATGAGAATCGCTTTGGTTCTGCATGTCGTTTTTGTTTGGCTGCTGTATAAAACAAGTGGATCTGAAATTCGCCTTTTGCAAATTTTCCATCTTTTTGAGATGACATTCAGTATTTTTTTCCCACAGAAGTCAATAACATCTTCACATAACATATTTACACAAAAGACATCCCACTTGACCATTTGCAGAACACTTTATGACAGAAAATTGTTACTTATGGTGACATTTTGTATTTTAAGTCAAAGATTAGCTGTGAACAAGGTCTCTGGTAACCCTGCAATCCTCTTCTTCAAATCTGTTAACCCACACAAACATGCACGCTTCTGCATCTCTATCAAACATTTAATACGTTCAATTTGATCACCTCCAAGGATGCCCTTCAGATGAGAGCACTGCATTGAGAACACGATGCTTCACAAGCCCACTTTAAAGAGATTACCTTTGATCAGTCCTGAATGCAGCATGCTGGACATCCACCTGAAATTAAGTTGAGCTGAAACTATGTGGCTGCTGTGAATCTTTGATGTTGTGAGAATGCTTTCTCTGCAAACATGGCGCATGTTTGTTTCCACATTTCACCGGGTAAGAACCTCATTTCCATATTTATAACTGTTTGATATTATTAATTTTATCTTTGATATATGCATTGGTGTGTGAGTGTATTTTTTCTGATTGATGTGCATTATGCTTCATCTCAGCATAAACTGTGAGAGAAGATTAAAGGAAAATGGAGATTCAGCAGAACACTCTTAGAGTTGGTTTGCGCAAAACCAAGATAAGTGAAAATAGAAGCGCACACACACACACTCTGAATGAATTTTTTTCACATTTGTTTCATCTGGCTGATCTGTTGATCTGTGTTTATATAAAAATCAGAGACACTGCAGATGCCAGATAACCCTTGGCTTCTCTCCCTCTCTGTTTTGCTAATTTAAATGAGCATCATCAGAATGAAATATTTTGGCATCTGTTTGCCAACAAACATGGTGACAGCCTTGAAAACCCATAAATCATGTGCAAAAATACTTTTATTCAAATTGCAATTATGTACCCAGCAAGATTGTTTATTCTTGGTCTTTCCTTCCTCCAATCAGCTTAACTCTCTCTCTGTCAATTGTCATCTTATTTAAATCCACTTGCAACGGCATCCATCATTTGTAATGACAGTGAAATTCTAACTCTTGGGTAGCAAAATAATCATTATTTCAACAGTCGTCCAAACACAGATGGTGCTTTAAATCAACGGCAAATCTCATTATCTTTGTCATAAACAGATTATGATGAAGTTCATCACCTCCAGTCAGCAGCCAGCATCTGTAATCCAGTCGGCGTCATCTCTGGGTCCTGTGAGTGTCTGCCTCGTGTCACATCCTGCCACCATAGAGGGGAGGCTAAGTAGCTGGAAAATCGCTAAAAACCACAGTAAAGAGATGCCACCAGCGCCTCAGCTGACAGCATGTTGCTGTAAATTTGTCTAAGTCCCCACTTAAAGATGAGGTAGGAACATCATGCTGGCGTTATGTCAAGCAAATGGGGAGAAGATAAAGTTACAGTTATACCTCACAAAAGGTTTTTGTTTGGGCAAAAACACTAATAAAAAGATGTAATATGTAACATATGATTGATACATATTGCTGGAATAGAATTGCCTTGATTTAAAAAAAAAACATTTGAATGTTTCAAATATCATCAATATAAAACAAAAAAGTGCCATTGTTTCAGCTGCTGAAAATAAATGCTTGTTTTTTTTGTTTTTTTTTTAAAGATTGTTATTTAGCTTTGGGATACCAGTGTTATCGTTTTATGCTTGCTACAATAACTTTTTTTAAATTAGATTTTTCACAATTAAGTTTTAAGAGTCATAACTAATCCATCCATTCTTTTCCACTCATCTGGGACCGGGTCTTGAGAGCAGCAGTCTAAGCAAAAATGCTCAAACTTCCCTCTTCCTGGCCTTCTCTAGCCCCTCTGGGCTAGGAGCTGGGAGAGTCACTGAATAATCGCATGAACCCAGACAGTTTATGAACACATTTTTTGGACAGGCATCGAGCAGTGAATGTGCTGTGTGTCCAAATAGAGGCAGGCAACTTGAATTTGACGGTGTTCCCCCACATTCAGAGGAGTTGGTTGAGGTGGCTTGGGAACCTGGACCGGATACCTCCTCGACACCTCCTTGGAAAGGCCCCCCAATGGGTGGAGGACCCAGGGAAGACCTAGGACATGTTGGGGGATTGCCTGGGACTTCCTCTGAGTCCCCCCCCAGAGGGGCTAGAGAAGGCCAGGAAGAGGGAAGTTTGAGCATTTTTGCTTAGACTGCTGCTCTCAAGACCCGGTCCCAGATGAGTGGAAAAGAATGGATGGATTAATTATGACTCTTAAAACTTAATTGTGAAAAATCTAATTTAAAAAAAGTTATTGTAGCAAGCATAAAACGATAACACTGGTATCCCAAAGCTAAATAACAATCTTTAAAAAAAAAACAAAAAAAACAAGCATTTATTTTCAGCAGCTGAAACAATGGCACTTTTTTGTTTTATATTGATGATATTTGAAATACTGGGAGAGTCACTGAATAATCGCATGAACCCAGACAGTTTATGAAC
>BSAI01000104.1:26929027-27057431 GCA_036245035.1 Adrianichthys oophorus
AGTGAATGTGCTGTGTGTCCAAATAGAGGCAGGCAACTTGAATTTGAGCTTCGCCATCTACTGCCGGAGCTACATTTGAATGATGGCCACTTTCAGCGGTACTTCTGTGACCCAGTTTGGTGACTTGCTGTCCTGCATTAGCTTGAGGGGAGAAAAGGAAAAAAACTACAGAAACTTTTTATTATTGTCTCAATGCAAACAGCGTTAATATCGTTAAATTCAGGAGGAGAATGATTAGCTTTTTCGTATCTTGGTTTTGGACTCCACCCACTGATTGGGCCATCGAACATATCAGATCCCTGATTGGTTGATGCGACGCATTTTCTTTGCAAAAGTTCAGATATTTGAACTCTGTGCTGAATTTTACCCATCCTTGCTGCTGCAGGACTGATCTGCCGCGTCCAATGCTCAAATCGTGCTACAGGACCTCAGATTGATCTGTACATTGACTTAACATCGAAACTGTACACCGTGGACCCATTTGACCCTCCATGAGACAAAGGCATTCAGGATGTTTCCAATGTTTCCTGTTCATAATAATGAAAAGATTGTGTAGTTGCTTGTGACATGCCCTCCAAAACCTTTTGGGTGAAAATCTCTGCAAAGACCATAGTACCAAGAAAAACAAAACAACCAGGGGAAACCCAAGAAACCCCCTTAAACAGCCAAACAATGTCCGATCAGCACCATTCTCAATGTGAGGTCACAGCATTGATGGTGTCACTGATGCTGGCACCACAGCATGGACATCTCACACTGATGTTATATGGTGAGTAAAAACATTTGAGTTTCTAAACAAATTTCCTGGTAGTGACTTGAAATAGCTTTAACTCTGATGCTTAATGAGCAAGTATCTAATAATGTAGTTAACTAAATGAAACACTCCTCATGTGAGGCTTTAAATTAAAACAAGAAGACATAATCACTGACCCGAGGCGCTAAAGACGGACCGTGTGAAAGACTTCATCACACTGACTTCCAACATTCATGTTTTATCAAATCAAACACCTTCCCACAAATGCATCTCCAGTAAAGTGAGCACGTGGTAAACACATTTCCCTCAGGTGCGCATTCATTACAAGGAGTTAATTACAGAATCTGTACTACAAATACAAGGACATGAATGACGGCCTTCAGACATATACCTGGTGATTTGTGTAGGAGTATCTTAGACTAAGCACAGGTAAACACAAGCTCCAATGGGAGACTCTATGAAGAGATTTGCATAGAGGAGCTGTGCACACATATTTACCTGAATACTAATACTCATGTCTGTGCATATACTTTAGAGACACATTTCTGTGTGAGGCTGCATGTGAAAGTGTGTGTTACCGGTGTAACTATGGAACATTTGACATAATGAATTGCACACAGCAGTAGAAGGAGCTACTTCATTGAATATAAATCCTCTTTGGGAACAATGAGGAGGACCTGACCCTGAACCAACTTAGAGAAATATGCTGTGTTGGGGGAGTTAATAACACTATAAAGCAAACCAATGTAAAAGGGAAAAGATGAAAAACACAGAGGCTACGTGGGACTAAACTCATAACTTTAAGTTAGTTTTAAAAAACATACAATATGTTGAATGCAGAAAATTCCAATGAGTCCAAAAAAACACATCAACAAAAGTTTAGGTAAGTCCAAAATTTCCGATTGATGATCTCTTTTATTCAAGAGTGACAAAGCGATAAATACATTTACTCCAATGTCATTGAGTAGCTTTTTCATTCTTGTAACTTAATAAAAATGACCACTGAGTACTGAGACCAAAATCAGTGTAACTAGAAAAGTTGCATTACCTGCTATAATGCTAGTGCGAATGCTTTTTCCTGAATGTGGTCGCTGAAGATGCTGAAGCAATTTCCTTTAATTGCTGAATATTGTCCTGAACGTGCAGAATGTTTTGAAAACAATATTGCATAGGTTTTAAGAGAGCACAAAAATTAAAAAAATGTCTTGAATAACAGTTGTAAAATTGTGTGAAATTTTAAAACGCGTAAATAGTTATAATTCCAAAAGTACAAGAAATAATGTCCTGAATGGGGTGAAAGTATTGATACCAATACTGCTTTGGTATCAATACTACAAAAAAATTGCAAAATAAAACACATAAAATGTTAAAATACGTAAAAGCCATGAATACCAATAGTAAAAAAAGTGAATGTCCTGAACTTTTTGATACCAAAATTGCATAGGTTTTAAAAGTGCACAAGGATTTAGAAGAATTTCTTTGAAAACATCGCAAAAAGTGGATACAATTTCAAAAGCCTAAAAAAAAACGGCCAAATTACCCTAGAAACCTCAGTAGATGCCAAATGATCTAGCATAATGCTAGTATAACATTTTAATGTCAAATTATTTAAAAAATACTATAAGAGATGAAAACATAGCCCATATAGCTAGCATGATGCTAAAATAAAGGATTGTTGTTGATCTACTTAAAATACTGATACAATTTAAATTTATTCCAAACACGTGTAATGAAGTGGATCTGTAATGGACTAACAGCAAACAGTGAATGAAAAACATGCATGTGTCACTGAAAGCATCAAAGGTCCCCTGGAATTACTTAAAGCCTGTATCACTGTCTGTGTGTACGTAAAAGAGAGTGCTGTTGCCATGGTAACGGGTTCAAAGTCCAGGTCTGCTCTAGAAGAGCAGCTGCATGTCATCTACTAAACAACACACACAGCAGAGTCTGAGATAGACAGACTTTGTCCCGATCAAAATGACGCTGTGTCTAAACAATAAGACAGATCAAAATAATTCTTTACGTTTTGGAACGCTCTCAAGTTGAGAAATTCAATCCGGAGACATTTACACATTGTCCAATCAGAGCTGCTGTCGGCCAGCGATCCGGCTGGCACCACCCTGTGGCCACCCAGTTGTCACCCGATTTCGTAATATCGTAATCCCTGATGCCTGATCGGTCACATGATTGACGCCGCCTACATTCATCACCACGCCAACAGTTTTCAAAAGAAAAAAAAATCAGCTGATTTGACTCACACCACCTCCTTCTGTTTGCTTTTACTAAACAGCTGTAGCATTAGTCAGCAGCTTATGGAGCAGAGAGTGCCTTCATTTATTATTTACGGCAGACGTGCCATTGTGATATTATGTTGCCTTATTAACCCAAATGCTTTTTTTTTTTCCTTGAGCAATGCACTCAAAGTTTCAGCATCACTAAGAGCAAAGCACCTTTTTTTCCCAAAGAATCAAACACTATTTATTTCGAGTAAACGCTGATTCCCCAGGAGAAAACATTCTGGCATCATCAAGGGGATCATTACAGAGGGTTTTCCTTTACTTAAATTCAAAAATGTTTGTAGCTGTGGCACTGCTGCAGGCGTAAACACCTCTCATGGTTAAAGACAAAAAAGAACAAAGAGCCAAACCTTTTATAATGGTAATGAGTCGGTATATTTAGCCTAAAAGCTTAATAGGTCACTGGTTTTTTTCTTTTTTGCATAGAATGTCAACAGGTGTAAATCTGGACTCTTCTAGGTGTGTCTTTGAGCATGGTTTCTTCTGTGTGTATACATATATAGAAAAGGGCACTTGGACTCAAAACAGTGTTGAAAGCCAAAGCCATTGTAACTGGACATGGGTAAGCTGCATTTAGATGGCACAGTGGGTGTTGATTTCAATGGATTTGCTTTATACAAAAGAAGCAGCTCAGGTTGTATTCATGTGTGGTGAGCATTTCCTTTCTTCATCCAACCAAGTGTAACCTTTCATAGCATATATCCATTTCCAGAAGGAAATGGAAAATGTGTTTCAGGCAAAAAGAAACAGATTATTTTCAGTTCTGAGGTATCTTACAATGACAAGCCTGGAATAAGGTCTTATTCCTAGTAAATGCAGTCTTTGAACTACTTCATACAAAAAGAGTAAATAGAGGTCTGTACTTTGATAAGTGGCTGTATTTTGTTCTCATTGGACCAAACATGCCAGTCTGAATGCACCCTAAAAAGAGTGGGTAAATTCGCATTTGGAAAACTGACAATATATGAGAACTGGACTGAGTAACACCCCTCGGTGTTCCAAACAGGAAGTACACACACTGGCTCCAAGAATCCAAAATCTCATAGTCTTCAATAGAGAAATGAACACTTATTGCTCAGTCATAATAATTTTAAGAATGACCAGTCTTGCTCTGCTACCTGTTTTTTTAATAATACTTTTTTCACATTTTTTATGTAGTTCAAGTTATGAAAGTTATAAACTGACCAATTAGATGCCTCAATAGTGGAACCTGCTGGCCCTCACGTCTAACATTTGTCAGATTTTGTGTAGCCTGCTATCAAGTAGGGGTGAGAATCTTGAGGCACCTCACGATTAGGATTCAGAGGGCAACAATTCGATTACGACACAATTACTGCACAACCTGTATCTGCATGTTTTCTCTTTACCACAAGACCAATATTACTAACTTTTCTCCATCAAAGTGCATTTTTAAGTGAAGACGAGATCAGTATATCTGTTTAACTTTTTTTAATAACATAAAAATTGTGACATGAAAATATTTAATTTGGTAATGAAAAATCTTTCAAAGCATCAAAAGGAGAAAAAAAATTCCCTGAATTTAACAATCTAAAATAATGTTATTTTTTTTATCATTAGGCCAGCTTCAATGAAATTCTCTTTAAATCACATCAAGGAAAATAGTGTTTAGCTAGCAACTGAACATGTTTTGGAACAATGTTATAGAGCCCTCATTCTCCAACATAGAATCCCGTCTCAAGTTGTTTGTTATAAAAACGTCCGATTGACTGTTATTTGGTTCCCCTTTTCCGACAACAGTGGAAGTTTCTTTAGAATATCCAATGTCTTTTTGACCTTTGAAAGTCCTTGCAGCAAAACTTTTTGAAGCCACACTCATGCCGGTAGCATATGAACGGTTTCTACCCTCCTCCTCCGGATGGAACCACACAATGTGATTTAGCAAATTTTTTGTGTTCGTAACATATTTAATTTTGGTGCAACAGAACTTACACACTGCGTGACTTTTATTCAACTGACCGTCCACTTTGTAAAAGCCAAAATTCTTCCAAACAGTTGCTTTAAGCCAAGTCAGGGCCGGTCAGATGATGAGATCTGGAAGGTAAGCCATATATGTGTGCACTTCAAAAATGTCAGAGTTTAAAAAACACTCTGCGTTGAGTTCTGCTTGTTACTTTTACTTAAAATCATTTAAATTTTTTGATTATGTATTATTTAAAATTCATAAAACTGTTAGTAATCGTTTATGGATCGTAATCTATGCATCTAATCAATTCCCCCCACCCCCACTGCTACTTTCAAGTGGTATGGGTGTGGATTTCCAACAAGGTCATTCCTGATTGGTGAGAGTGGTTGCCATAAAAACGTTGACTAAGACAAACTCAAACCCGGACCAATCACTGCTGACTGACATCATCTTGATCCAACATGGCAACATTCATAACACACACAAAAAAGGGGACTGAATTGGCTTAATTTGTTTGGAGCCGGAAGTAAACTATTTTCTACCACTGGCTCGGTCCAGTTCTCTAATACAGTCAATGATCTTTTGTTTCCTTAACCCTGGAAAGCCCAGGAACATTTTTTCCAAGGGTTTTATATATATATACATATATATATATATATATATATATATATGTATATGGGTTTGTGCGTGTGTGTGTGAATTTGCTTCTTTATACATATACTGGTTAACAGCAAATATCAATGACAAAACCACAACCATTTCATTCAGAGACCGCTCTGCTCACTCGTTCCTGAAAAGTAGGTTTCCATTTTTTCTGTTTCTGTGTGAGACTCTGCTTTCATTTTTTATTGACTTGTTTGTTTGGCATCCTTTTCTTTAAAGCTGCAGATAGATGCTCTTTGGAGTGATTATGAGTCTGAAGAACGGCTTTTGCGATGATCTCTTTCAAACATTCTTGAAATGAGAATGTTGTTTGGGTTTCCAAACATGAGGCGGCCTTGTTATTTTAAGGGCTTCTCGCTGTGTGCTTTCCAGTAATTTGTAACGCTGTTTGTCATCTGTTTTTTCCCTTCTGTATTGTTGTTCCTCTGCAATCTTATGAAGCGACTGCAGGATGGCACAAAAACACCTACAACTGATTTTATTTTAGGTTTTTAGAATGTATGAATCTAATGTTAGGTTTTCTAAACAGATATAGGTCAAGCTGTACAGAGAAAACATTTCTTCCACATTATTTTCCAAACTGTCAAGTCTATCTATAAAAAAGGCATTGCTTTTTAGAAATGCCAGCAGAACAGTGCAGATTGTTCAAGGACTGAATCGTTCCCTGTAGCAAAGAACCGGCAAGGGTTAAGAGGCTCCATGTTCTGCTTCGCCTCCATAATGCTCCAATTGGGGTTTTATTAATTTATATGTTAAACTTACTTTCTAACTTTGTTTAAAGTTGAACAAAAACAGCACAGTTTATTTCATAATACGATTTGCTTTTGCTTTGTTAGCTGGGAGACAAAGCCATATGGTCTAAATCAGAATGTAACACATTTGAAAAAACACTGCATGTTTTATCTCCATATTTATTTCAATCTCATTTCAATATTAATTTTTATAAGCATGAAGCTAAAATGAGACACGTAATGCCTCAAAGACCCACTCCAATGAAAATTGTGTTTTTGATGTTTTTAACATGTGCTTGCAGCATTTTTTTTTTATGATGGAGGACATATATCAAATGATTTAAAATTAAAACTTTGTTCTTTATTCAAATTGTGTTGGATCAGGTGCAGAAAAAGAAAAAGATCAGGTTTGTGACGCAGCAACTGCCATAGGCGGGCCAAAGTGTCCTTGCTCTGTTCCAAGTCTAAATCCTACAGTAACGTCTTCATTAACCTTGTCTGAGCATCCATCTGGCTCAAAACTGTACAGCTGGATAGCTTCATTAGTCCTAATGTTAGCTTGGGGTTGTGAGGGTCTTTAAGCTAGTAGGGAGAATGTGAACAAAGGGATGCTGAGATATCCATGTAGGGTTACTTCCATGACAACAGTCCCGCCCGCAACCCAGAGGCAAATTTTGAGTGAGCTCCTGCTACGCTGCAGAAGATCTGTCTTAAAAAAACGACACAGTCTCTTGATTTAGTCTAGAAACTGCATTATCATATTTAAAAGATCACTTGAAACGATTTTACAATAGAAAAAATACATATTTGGAGTGGGACTTAACACCAGAGCTTTGGCTCCATTGTTTACAGTCTTTTGACTACTGTGACTCTAACACATTAGGCACAATTAATGTAAATCCAGCAGACTATGAAGTGGAAAAAAGCAGCCTTGCCTCGACACGCATCACTTTACAGTAGTGATGTCTTTGCACAATCAACATAAATCAGCTGATTCTGTCAAGGGGAAAAGCTGCTTCCAGCTGAAATGAAGAGCAGCTTTTCTCCGCATCAGAATCGATTGATTCACGCTGATCACGTAAACTGTCGCAATTACGGTATGCCAAAGAGAATGTGCTATTTAGATGTCGCCTGTGACATTAAAGGTATCAAAGGGTTCAAGAACATCCACCTTCTGGCTTTGGTTGGAGCTGCAGATTTTCCAGATTTCTTTTAAGATACTCAAATATAAATCAAACATGTGTATAAACAAGTAAGTAAACAAGCATTAATGTTAAATCCATACACATTACAGTTTGATAAAGTTCCGCCCACTGGTGTTTTTCCGCGTCAAAATAATCCAAAGAAAACATTATTAGACATTTTTTAACAAAATCACATTTGCTAACTTGAAAGTGTTTCCACACATTGGACTGTAATGATGGCTGGTTATTTTTTGTTGCATCACGTGTGTTGTCCGCTGTGAAGGTACTTGGTCGTTTTTACATTGTTGCAAAATAAATCCAACATGCCTCAATCTTAATGTTATTTTCCAAGATCAATTTGATGATCGATTTATCTCATTTTGAAACAATAATTTCATGGTATAGTTTGATTCAGTTCTGCCTCAGACAGATCGATCTCGTTGGATCGTAGGAATAGAAATCGATTCATCGATTAATTGTTACATCCTCACTATTTAATAAAATACAGTAGAAAAAAAATAATTCTTTAATGAAAACACAACATTCCTTTTTAGATGTCCTTGTGTTTTAACTATACAGCAAATTATATAAAGATTTGATTTAGATCTTACATTTTGTTAGTTTTAGGGGTCATTTTAGAATCGCAGATGAATATGAATTTGAGTTCAGATTTCTTTAGGATGTTATGTACCAATCATAGACAGTATATAGAGAGAACTGAACTGACCATCTCCTCTGCCTTCGCGTTCCAAATAGGAAGTATCTTCTGTTCCCAGAAAGCCAAACTCCCATAGACCTCCATTGATAAATAAACAAGTATTAGTCAGTCATCATGTTTGCCAGAATAACCATTTTTGCTCTGTAACTTCTTTTTAACATGTTCCATGATATATTTTCCTTATCATAAGGTAATCATGTTATTCACTGACCAATCAGATGTCTCAGTAAAAGCAAGTGGCGCTCGCTGGCAACCACCTCTAACGTTCAAAACGTCTGATTGACAGATTCTCTATAGCAGGGCTTTCAGTGGAAGGCGTGTGGCCTTCCAACAAGCTCACTCCTGATTAGTGAGAGTGGTTGCCACAGAAATGATGACTCAAACCAACTCAGACCAATCACCGCTCACTAACTAATTGACCTGTGAAGCATGTTCTTGGACTATGGGAGGAAGTCAGTGCCCAGAGTAAACCCACGCATGCAGGGGGAGAACATGCAAACTTCACACAGAAAGATTCTTTCTGGAATTTGAACCATGCTGCTTCATGCTGTGAGCCAAAAGTGCTAACCACTGCACCCACGTGCAGTCCCAGTTCCTTTATGTTGAAAGAATTGATTGGGCTGACACTGCTTCATTCACGTGCTTTGAGCATACTGAAGTCTGAGATTAAAACAATCAGCAAAGTTTAAACTCCTACTTCTGCAGCAAATATGCCTACAGGCAAGGGGACAAAATGCATTCAGTCAAAAATGTTTTTGTCAGCATTTGTGTTACTACATAAAAATGTGATAAACTTTTCACTTTTTGATCAGGTTGTGCCTTTCACAGATAATCAGTGTGCAGACAGTCATCTCTGCCTTTGTCTTTGATATATCTGAGTTCTCTAACCTCTGCCCCTGATGTTCTCAACCTTCTGCTTTTCTTCCTCTTGAACATTGATTCTACTAAATTAGTTATCTCTGTTTCTTTCTTCCTCACATGCACCACTCTGATTTTATTCAATACTGCTTTCACTAAGCAAAGACAAGGCCTTCCCCATCAAATAAGCCGATAAAGGTGCAATGCATGCAGGCTTCTGAAGAGCTGCTGAATTCTTCTGTTTCAGTGTTTCTTTTTTCCAAAAGTGTGAACTTGCAATTTTAAAGCTCCTCAAAGGATCAATTCATATCTGTGCAACAGAAAAAAGCAGCAGGAGGAACAGCAGTCCTGTGAATTTAGGCATTTTACAAAACATTTTTTGAGAAAATAATTTTTAAAAACAGTTTTGTGCATTGGTGAATTATGACATGGCAAAAAAAGTATTTGAGCTTTCACTATATTTTAAAAAAGTATGAATATATATTTTTAATCAGGAGTCTTCTTTTTCAATAAATGTATTAAAAAATTAAAGCTAGCTACAATTACACTCCGTTTTTAAACACTTTTTTTTTCTAACAAAAACTTAAAAAATAGATTTAGCAGACTCCACGAAATATCTGCAGTTTCTTCCTCCCTCGAAAAAGTAGGAAGTACTGTTTCAAGGTTGTGCCCCTGGGCCAAACGGAGAGAATAACAGAGGTGGAGGGGAAGTGAAGGAAAGAAAGAGGAAGGGGTGAAAACACACCCAGACTCCATAATTAGCATTAGAAAAGCTGCATAAAGATTAAAAGACTGTTTTCCCATATTTTATTCATATGGTTTGTTTTTTCCTGTTGGCTGCCATTAACTCATGTGCATACATATCAGTGTTTGTTTGCTCTTATACAAGATTTCTTTAACCCCATACATCAGCTGGATGAACCTTTGTGGGATTAAGGGCTTCTTTGGTTCTTGCAGAAGATTTTTTTAACTGCCTTTCATACCAATTTATGACAAAATGAGTAATAATCCAGTTTTAAACAGAAATTTGTCCCAAAAGGTAATAGATTTCCAGGTAAAGGAGCTTCTGAGAAAATGTCTCATCCACAGTAATTAACATTCTTGTCTCCGTTGGTCTTATCTGTAAATGTAGGATCTTTTCAGATTCTAGACATCTACAACCACCAAGGAGGCTAAGCTAAGCAGCTAAAGCTCCCTAAACTTACAATAGTTCTCCATAGAAAGTATTTGTACTTTGTTGTCCAGGCCGCAAAGGGTCATAGAGGAGCGGTAGCATCTTAGGGGGAGTGCAGGTGTGTCTTACAGTTCCCTTGAGGCTTGTAAAGGCATCTTAAGGGCCGTCATGAAAATGGAAAGTATCATTATCATGGGTAAGAGTATTGGGAAGTTTTCATAAGGCTAACCTAATATGTACATTCTTATGACGCATGGGGGATGCTTTCGTACAATATCCCACACAGCACTTCAGTCAAAAGTCAGATGTGAATACTGGCCTCTTACAGACCTCACGCAAATGCTGCACATGATATGTAAGTGCACGTAGAACGCCGTAGGATGACCACACAAACTACACTCTGTCTAATTTCTTAAATTCTTACAATCAGGCTGCACACTTCTCACGTGAGCAGCTCCTTTCACAGTTCACTGGGTTTGGGGGTGTTGAAAAAATCAAAAGTCTGTACGACACGCCTGCATCTCACCCATGTCACCTTTCCTTCCTCTTACCCTTCTTCCCCTGCAGACAGCCCATATCCACCGGTAACCCTAACCCTAAGGCATAACTACCACTTGAAATTATGTGTGCCATATTCATATAAATGGATTCATTAGTATTAAAAGTCCAGAACTTCTTTTGGAAAATCTAAGCACAAACATTGTTCATTTGGCAAGAAACAGCGTATTAAAATATATTGTCTTGAGTAAAGAATGCAGTGATAAAATATACTTTCAAACCAAGAATTGGGTGTCATCCAAAGAGTGCTGCTGTAAAACAATTTATTGTTTACTGAGTGTATTTGGGCTTTCAAAAATCCCAATAAATCACAGATTTTGAGTACACTGCACTAGTTAGAGTCACTAATGATTTGTTATTGGCCACAGAAAAAGGACTAATCTCTATTCTAGTTCTGTTAGACTTCAGCACAGCCTTTGACACTATAGACCACAGGATCTTACTCAGAGACTAGAGCATGACATAGGATCCCTATGAGAGGATCTGCCCTCCAGTGGTTTGAATCATATTTATCTGATAGGTACCAGTTTGTTCATGTAAATGGAGATTCCCCTCATTGCACTCAAGTTAGCTAGAGTCCCACAGGGCTCAGTTCTAGGACCCATTATGCTTTACATGCTGGCCTTAGGAAACATAATCAAGAAACACAGTATCCATTTTCACTGTTATGCAGATGATACACAGTTGTAATTATCCATCAAATCTGACCAGAATGACCGCTTAGAGGAACTTAATGTCTGCAATGGAGACATCAAGACCTGGATGACAATTAAGTACCTCCTCCTAAACCCAGAAAAAAACTGAGGTTATTTTACTAGATCCTAAATCCCTGAGAGATGCTCTATTCAATCAGATGGTCTCCCTGGATGGAGTTAACATAGCCTCAAATTTCACAGTTAAAAACCTGGGGGGGGGTTGACCAGGATTTATCATTTAAGGCTCACATATCACAGGCTTCTAAAACTGTATTTTTCTCATCTATGCAATATATCTAGGATGAGAAATATATATATATATATATATATATATATATACTAATTTATGGTATCTATATGCATATATATGCCAGTATTTTCTTTTATGAAAAAAAGCTAATTAACCTTTAAAAGCTTTTTTGAGCTCCAACTCTACTTCAAACGCAAATGTGCATATGCTGTATTTCAACACATTTTAAGGAAATACTTTTCTTTGCTTGTTATTCTAAATAATATAATTTGAAAGTTTTTGCACACTTTGAACACATTTGGGTTTGTTTTTAAAACTCTAAAAGCCCATTTTGATAAGAGTGTGTCAAAGCATTTTTAAACCTGACTCATACATTTCTCACGTGAGCTTGGAAGCTTGGAATGTATTGACAATGGTTGAAGAAGGTTAAAGGGCATTTGAGTACAATGACAAGGTTTCTAATATTGCACATTTTTGGTATTTATGACATTTGGAAAAAAAGTGACAGCAATGTTAACCTATTATGAAGATTTTTTTTTGTTGTCATAGCTTTACATAAGAGAACATTTTTAAAAATAGACAATTTGATTCAGTTCAACCAAATTTTTGAAGCCAAAAGCCAACAGAAAACAGAGCAGGAACTGCCTTTAGCCCAATCGAAAGTTTATGAGACAAACATCAATCATTTCAAAGCTGATTTAAGAAAAAAATACATTTTAAAAAGCCTTTGTGTCCCACTATTGCACTGATACTAACATGCAAGACACCTTTTGCATGGAGGTGGATGTAAAGCAGGTTTAATAAAATGGGGGTCATTGGAAAATGTAGGTCGTCTTGGCCTAAAACAAAAGTTTTATGTTGGGATTTAGTTTCTCCCTCAAACAAACCACACCGCTAACAGATGTGACACACTTGTTTGGTTCTCCCCCAGAGGTTCCAGAACAATGAGAGCAGAAGAAACATCAAAGCTCTGCCCTCTTCTGAAGGGTTCTGCCGAAGAGCTTCTCCATCTCGAACTCTCCACTCGGTGTGAAAAAAGAGACAAACCTGAACTGTTAACCATCATCACCTTATTCTGTTGTTTTCATTTTCAGCTGGTTTATTTATTTTCCAAAAAAGTGTTTTTTTCCATCTCCTAACAAGAGAAACAGATGATCAAATGTAATGTTATTTAGAAAAAAAACAAAAATGTTCTTATCCAGGTTGACCATCTTCCTCTGTTCAAAAACAGTTGTGCTTTGGCCAAATATTGATTCTAAATGGGTGTGCATTACTGCTTGTCCCTGTGTGACCACGGTCAGCTGCTCTTTGGTCTACAGTGACAGACAGTTCAGTGAAGTGTCAGATGTTCCACAAAATTATAAAGTTGTGATAAAAAATAAAGATTTGGGTTTGGTTTATAGCAAACCTGAATGGGAGACTGATTTGGAGAAGATGCAGGTCAGAGGACAGACAGGAGGATGAAAGACAGAGCTGGAGTCTACACTTCAGAACCAAACTGAGAAACGCAGGAGCCACTTGACAGGTTTGCCCCCTAGAAAGATTTTAGAAATGAGAACATGGCCTCAGGCTCACGATAAAGGGGCAGTTTTTGTAGATCATGCTGGAGGACTGGACTGCATCATCATTAAGTTTTAACATGGATTTGATGCTGTGGAACACAAAGTCAGTAGCAGTTTGAGAGACGTGTCTGGCGTATTTCAGATCTTCATTGATGAAGTATGGGACAGGATGTAAGGAGGTTCCACCATTAGGCTCTGCCCTGTCACACTAAAACCAGTATTTCATTTGAAAGATAGAAATCACAAGTTACTACACTAACAAACCAATAATGCAGTGAGGTATCAGCTTCTCATATTTTTTTATTGGATTATTTTTCCAATTGTAGTTATAAATCACATTTATTCAAAGACAAGTGTTTTGTTGTTTTTTCACTGTGTCAGGTGAAAATAAAGAAAGTGTTAAATCTGAAGCTCTTCCAGAACACAGACCTGCAGCTGCCGGTTATAGACTTCACTTTCCCGTGAAGCTATGTTCACACTGCCGTTGGCAACGCATGTTGAGGTGGCCAATTACAATGAAAAGTCTATGTATTCCCGCGTTTCAGGCTCCCGCATTCAAAACGGTCACATTCACGTATAGCTACGCAAGTTTCTACAACTGTTTTTGGGCTCTACGTACAAAACGCATTTGAACACACGTTGCAAGTTAAACCAGGTTGAACTTTGACCAGTCAGGACTTAGATTTGGTAGTCACAAATGGATGGTGTCCTTTTTAATTCATGGAAGTGCCATTTGAAAATTGATCATGGAAGAGAAATTAAGGACTGTGCCTGGCCAGAATTATATGACATCAAGTATTTCAGATATTTGAAAAGAACTTTGAAGGAAAAAGCCTGGAGCAAGATTGGTGAGATTTGCACCGCTTCAACATTTCGCACTGAGCCTCTTCCAACTGTTGGTGGTGAACATGAAACAGTAGAAAATAAAAAGAAGAATTCCCTCTCTGCTTCTCATGAACAGCATGAACACCATATAGGCTAAAAGTGTGTTCAATAACTATCGTGTTCTTGAACACACATCAAATGTCCAGTTTGTCTGTAGGAGAGGAAGAAAGCATCAATGCTAACTTTAGTTAGCGTTCTTCTTCTCTGGATCTGTTTTTTTCTCCTGCAACACTAGAATGTGCAAAGTCACAGTTTGAGTTAGCAGCATCTGTGCACATGTCATATATGCTGAAGCAGTCTGTCTCAGCACTTCCCAAGAGAATTGAATTACGAGTTTCCTTAGAGACTACATGTATTAATCAAATACATGCTTAGCCAACAGTTTGATACACTTAAGTCCTATGAGGTAACATTTTTATATTTTCAACAATCTTTTGAATAAACAACAAAACACAGTCAACTGCTGAAAAGCAGTAGATGAGTATATCTAATTCAATCCTTAACACATTCAACATGTGTTTTGTTCTTTTTTTTACTCTGTAACTGAGAGGAGCAGCAGCTCTCCCTCCAGAATGTCAGTCTGTCACTCCTTTAACAAGCAATCTTGTACTTCCTCACCTTGCAATTTGGAATCTACAGATAAGTTACATATCTTTGAAGCTTCTAAGGGAACCTCTCTGGCATCAGGAATCAGTGGAAGAAGCTCCACTGTCACTCAGGCGTAGTGGGTTTAGAGATGATGGGTGGGCTTTATGGCTAGGCAACAAAAAAAGAGTGCTGAGGTTTCTGTCATTGGGAGTCTAGAGGTTTTTGGTGTTTCATTGCAAAGGCTCACTAGCTATAATGAAATCACCTCTGCAGACATTTAAACTTGATTTTGGGCATTTTTTCCAACGCAATTTCAGTCAGACAGACAACATTTTAACTTCCTGTTTGAAACTAGATTGAAAACAGAAGTGGAGCCATTTTAGTTTACACAGTTAGTCAATCTCATGCAATCATGTGTGAAATCTTTTAGCTCCTAACCCCTTCACACCACAAGTCACACATTCGCACTGCATCATTTAATCCAGAACTTCATTTAGATTCACCTTGAAAGGAAAAAGCCACAAAGAACATTTCTATTTAAATTAGTGGGGGATAATTCACGACAAGCTGTCCATGATCAGAAATTAATGGATGACACGGAGGCATGAACCGTTCCATGGAAAGTACCATGGGCACTTACAAAATATATACAAAACATTTATATATATATATATTGCCTACATATATAAATATGCATTTTTTTTCAAAATATATCAAATCAGTTAATAGTAAATTATTTTTGTTAGTTTTTTCACATTTAAGTTGTTTGTCTGCTAAGTTGGCTGACGACATGGATTGACTTTCTCAAACACTAATATGTCAATTTTTGACACAATAAAATTTGACAGAGAGATGCATGAAACAATTTATAATAATCCTTTTAAAAATAAGTCTTTACCTTTGAATACATATAAAAGAAATACCTTTAAAAAACTGTTTTGTTCCATTTACTTTTTTCAAATCTAACTCTCCAATTAAAGAATGATAGTTTTTCTCATGGGCTTATTTATCTATTATTGTATATATCTGTCCAGCAAGTTCCAAATTATTACGCATATTATGTCGTTCTGATTTCTCTAAATACATAATGTAAATGACAGACAGCATCATTTTAAAGTCACTAACCATTAGGGTAAATAATCAATGTTGCTGAACAAACCTCCCAATGATGCAGAGGTACTATGCAGCATGAGATGGTGCATCGTCATGCATGAAGATGATTTTGTTAAGGAAAGCACAGCTCTTTTTGTACCACAGGGGAAAGTGGTCAGTCAGAAACTCCACATACTTTTCAGATGTCATTTTCACATCTTCAGGGACCCTAAAGGGGCCAACCAGCTCTCTACCTATGATTCTGTCCCAAACCATGACTCCACCACCTCCTTCCTGATGTCACAGCCTTGTTGGGACATGGTGACCATGCACCAACCACCTACTACTCCATCCATCTAGACCATCCAGGGTTGCATGGCACTCATCAGTGAACTGTTTGAAAATGAGTTTTCATGTATGTCTGGGCCCACTGCTGCCGTTTCTGCTTGTGAGTGTTGTTTAGGGGGGGCCCAATAGAAGGTTTAAGTAGAACTGCAGTCTCTGGAGGATCGGTTGGTGGGACTCCACTTTAAAATCAATTCTAATTATGATTTTGTTTTGTTCCAATGAAATTAAAATCTGAGAATGGTCTTTAAATTAATCAAGTAACCTAAAATCGAACGTCTGACCAAATTAACAACCCATTGATCTTTGTTAAATTCTACAGAGGAATTTTTCAATTCACTGGATATGATGGTTTTGCTCTACAGTGTTTGGAGTGTTGATGTGATGTCAAAACACAATGACAGATTTCAAAATAATTGCCAGATTAGCAGTACACATTGAAAGTGAAATCCTGTGAGTATGGCTTCATCCTGTCAGAAACCGACAGTAGAGACAGTGCTGAGCTCTGAGTGTTAAGAGATCTATTTCACGGCCAGTTTCCCCGAGAAGGCATAACATGTGCAGCCACATCACACCTATTTCTGTCCCAGACGTGGCATCTTGACAAGCCTCTGACATTTGGACTCACAGCAGTCCTTCTCCACAAATTCTGAAGACAATCCTCCTGGATTTCTGAAAATTAGCAAATTTTTTTAAACGCCACTCTTTTGATTGGAAGCCAGCTCGGCAAAATCTGGCAGCTGCTTCACTTCGAGGGCTGAGGCACAAACCCAATTTGGCAGCTCAAAGAGTGAGAGTGTTGAAGTAAAAGCGCCGGGTCTTCTGGTAGACACTGTTTGAATGACAAGCGGAGGGAGGCAGAGAGGATGTCTGCTGAGACTCTGCCATTATATCTCCATTTTTTTTTTTTTTACATTTCCTCTCACATGTGAAGCTTCAGTGTGAGCCTCCTGCCACACTGCCTCATGACAGCACACAGCAGGAATGTGGGGGAGCGGGGCAGGTGAGGAGGCACAGGGGTTTGGGGCTTTTCTGATTTTGACTGAGAAAAGTGACAAGAGTTCAAATGCAGATGGAAAGAGAAATGGCGCCTTTTGACTTACCTTAATGAACCGAAGGCTGAGGCACAAAACACATAAGAAAGGTCATGCAGGGGGAAGAGACATGAATTTAAGAGAAAAGAAGTTTGCAGCGAGAAAGGTGAGAAAGCTGAAAGATCCATGACCCAATGAAGATAGAAGGTCAGAGAGAAGAGATGCAATAAAGAAATGAGACATGAAAAAAGTAAGTGTGTTGGAGATGGGTGCAGAAACGATGAAAATAATGGCAGCAGGGAGAATCAGACATATTCTCTGGAAATGAATGCTGGATAATTTGTCACAGATGAAGCAGATAGGAAGAGCATTTTATTCTGACACTCAGTCTACAACAAGATAGAAGATTGTATGAAACATTATAGACTCATTTGACCATCTTGTTTGTTTTTTAAAGAAGCAACTTTATTGCTAACCTACCTTTAAAATTCAAAAATTTGTTTGATATCAATTCAAAAATAAATTAGAAATATTCAGGAAAAAAAAGGTTTGAATCCCAACTTTGTTATTTAAAAGTTGTTTGTAATATAAATTGTTGAGACAATTTGTTTTTACTTGTTAAAATAATTCCTGTGCTTTTACTTACATATCACTTAAGACATTAGTAATAATTTTGGAATAAAAAAGGTACCATATATTGTCTTTGATGTGAGGCTCTCAAAGGAACCAGGAACCATTTCTATCTTTGTCGTTTGATTGGAGGGCCGCCAATAATCCCGTTTCCAATTCAGCTTCAAGCAGATTCCCTATTTGACCCAACTGCATTTACCCAGACTTGGAGCCAACATGAGGACAAACTGGAAGGTGCCCCCTTGTGGTGGTAGTGACTCACAGCATCCAGTGTTCCTCTACTAACCAAGCCCAACCCTCTTCAGCGTCTTAGAGCAAATGATATCAGACGTTTCCACGGCAAAACAGTTCTGCATCACTGTTCATACAAAAAAAAAAAAATCAAAAGAATTTTTTTTTTTTACGTTTTTAATAAAATGTTAAACGTTAAAAAGCAAGTTGAGTTCTTTTTCCATCCTCTCATTCTGAAATGTATCAAAACATTTGATGAACTGAGAAAAAAGTACACTCTTGCATAATCTCTACTTCTTTTGCAAATATTTATTATATTATATTATATTATATTATATTATATTATATTGTATTGTATTGTATTGTATTATATTGTATTGAATTGTATTGTATTGTATTCGGTGACACCTACAGGTGATTCCGCCTCAGTGACAATCAGTTGTCTATGCACGTCACACCTAACCACCTGATAACGACTCTGATGAAGTCGGAACGTTTCCCTCAAAACATGTGTCAGGTGTACCTAAATATATATGTCTGGTAACAAAAGAACCAAGAAGTTATTGACAATAGAGACACTATGAACTGTGTCGCATTAGAACTCAATTGTGTTTAAAATGTTATGCCACCACACACTTGGTTCCGGGTCAATGAGTGGATGCATGTTGTCAATTCTCCTAACGGTCATTGTTTTCAAGCAAATTAAGATCTTGAATTATCACAGAATTACTGCAAAACAAGTAATTATGGGCAAAACAAGATGACCACGATCCCAAAGGAAAACCAAGCGACAAATGGCTATGATATCAGAAAGCAACTGGACAACATCTGAGCTCTGCTAATTCCTTTAATGGAGCTCATGGAGGAGATCAGACGGGTCAGAGCTCAGAATGACCAACAAGATAACCAACTTGACCTTCTAGAGAAAAGAGTGGATGACTTGGAGCAACAAGCAAGAATTAAAAATGTAATTCTCACTGGATTACAGATCACACCCAGGGTAAGGCCTAGCACAGCTTGCGTTTGCACTGAAGCTAGCAGCAGCACTGCTGATGTAGTCTTTCAAAAACACAAGATAGCTCTGATGAAGCAAAGGAAAAATCTGAATTGATCTACTGTTTATTGGAATGACCATTGGACCAGAAGGAATGCTGACATTGCCAAACAAGCCAGGGTTCTGGATCCACTCGATCCATCGGACTGGTCTAAGGTACTGGTTAACAACACGAAAGACTTAGAGAAGTGTTTGATCATGGACGTCTGAACAAACAAACGAAGCAAAAGAAGAGACAACTATGATGTCAAGAAAATCATGGCGCCTTTGATGTACCGCTATGTCTAAGTCAGCTGTGACCCTCATTTTTGGCAGAGAGTTCTGACCAGTAAACAACTTGCTGCAATATCAGCTGCAGAAGGACAAGAACCTAAGCAACGTCTGCAGACATTACGGCTCAGAGAACTTTATAAACTTTGTTAAACCCAGAAGGATGGCTGTCAATCAGGCAGCACAAGAAGGAATACCAACGTTGGGCAAGTAACAGAATATAGACCTTTTTATTTCACAGCTTTACTAAATAATATCAATAACATGATTACTAGATCAATTATTGAAGATGGTTTAAGTGATTGGACTCTAATCATATCACTTCACTTGGTTTCCCCAAATGTGATTTAAATTAATGATTTTTTAATGAAAAAAATCTGCACTTATTCTTATACTTGATTTATATTGATTATTTTTCTAATGAAATGAATCCCATATTTTTGAATGCCCATATTTTTTATTTTTGATACTTAATTTCTATTAAAGGTTTTCAAATAAAAACAAAAACTGCACATATTTCTGATTTTTGATGATTGATCTGCATATGCTATAATGAATTCTAAAATAGTGTCATGTCTACTAAAATAATTGTGTGATTTATTGTTACTTAAGGATTCTTAATCACCGGAATCTGTGTTGGTAAAGTATTAATATTTGATTATAAATTAAGAACCGAATAATGACAATTCATGTAAATAAAATGGTAACGTAGAACCGGGGTGGGATCATTTAAATTCGCTTCCTCCCACTCCCTTTCAAGCCATCTGTCATTTAAAACCTAGTTATCCAATGCTTGACATGTCTTTGAATGGATGTAAATTTCTGTTGATAGTAATGCACATGCATTATTCTTGCTTTGATTGCTTGAAATAAGCCACTTCTAATCTAATCTAATCCAATATAAACCCTGTTGTACGGACAGTCAAAAGTAATGCACACTGTTCTGGATAAACAGAACAAAGCTTTTTTTAAGGACTCAATAATTTTACAAATACATTTAACTGCACAAATCACTTTGAGCCTCTTAGAGAAAAAAACTGCATGGATTTAAAACTATTATCCATTTACTGTGTTTATTTGTCCATTAGTTATGACATTTCTTTGTATTTGTCTTTTTTAAATGAGAATTTTTACTGTAATTTCAGCAAATAACTTGGGAGAAATGATTTGTCCCTGGTACATTTTTCCAGTGCTTGCTGTAACTCAAGAGTTGATAATAACATTCATTAATGGTTGGGTATTTTTTATGTAAATAACAAATAAATAATTCAACCTATGAGATTTACCACTTTTGAGCATCAATTCACCGGCTTGTGTACTGTACAAACAAATTAGGATGCCTGCTTTACAAATTCCTGCCATTACAGTCTGCAAGCTTGTTATTGACAAACCCATCAACATTGCTTCAGGCTCAACAGGCATTTGTGCCAAGGATGGGGAGGAGATCTCATTTGCAGGTTCCATTCCATTCTAAGATAATATCCCACTAAAACCCAATCAACCCAGAGAGAGAAGCCACTGTTTAACGATGCACATGATAATTATAATAATGTGCAAATATTTTAATCTTCCCTTGTTTGTTTGTTCCTAAGCAGCATCATTTTTTGAATCATGTAAATTGGATGTCAGAAATCATGTTCTAGGCTCTCTCGAGAAAAGTTTTTTATGATCCAGTGACCCTCCACAGGAACAGAACATTTGAAGAGGAACGGCCCCGGAACTCATCGTCAGGGTCAGGACATATTTTGTGGCCCCAGAAATTCCCTCCCAGAACAGACAGAAACATGGATGTTGCTTGGCGTGACTCGAAAAATGGCTGCTGGAAAACCTTCATAAGATGGCGAGAACTGCAGTGGTGACATAGCAACTCCACCAAATTGCCCTCCTGGGTCCAAGGTGGTCAGGTCATACTGTCAGGAACCAGAGGTGTAGGACCCATTAAGCAGGAAAGGAGGTTTGGTGACAAAAACATAAACATATGATATGTAAACTTAAACATGGAAAAACCCCATGAAGAAACAAAAAGGTAACAAAGCAGAAAATTTTCTAAAGCATCCCTGAATAATCAAACTAAACAGCACAATCCTCACATATTTTTCTCTTACTGAGAGTCTTTTACACCGTAGGTAAAGTAAATTATCTGCAGTGAACTAAAAAGAAGCAGTAATTGCTCTAGAAAAGCCATAAAATCAGCAAGGGGGTGATGAAGTGGAGGTAGTTAGCGAGGTAGGAGAAGGAGACCTGCCTGTAGAAGGTCACAGGTTTGGAAGTGGAATACACCCTCCGTCCTGGACTAAAGATCAGAGACTGTGGGGTGCCAGGCCTCAACAAGTCTTGCTGACCTATTTAGTGAATAATTGAATGATATTATTTTTGGCAGTATACAACTGAGTGGAAGCAGTGAAATAAACATTACAGGAGCCACACACCGGAGGGTCAGTGGCCTGTAAATGTGATTGAATGATACACTTAAAGACCAGAATTCAGAAGAAAAATACTTGAGGAGAAATCCAATTATAAACAACAGCAACACTTAAAAAAATAGAAAAATAAAAATGTTTGAAATAAAATTCTGAAATTGCTGATGGACATGAATTAAATCTGTGAACAAATAACCCTGAGCTTGTTGTATGAAATGAATAAGTGGAACATGCTGCTTCACATTGCCTGTCATTTAGGTGTCTGTCAGGAGACTCTATTAGAGCAGAAGGACTGATTGCAGTGCACTTGTGTTTTGATTGGTTGCTGTTTTATTAAGTTTTCCAATCCTCAATTTCTGTTTCTTTATCCAGGACACCAGTTTTTTACTGAATATGTGGATTTTAGGGGAATTTGAGCATATCCACAGTTATTTTCTATTTGAACAAGGCTTGAGCATTTACTACAAGAAAAACTATTCATCCAAATTCAAACAAAAAATGCTTTATGAGCAGAAAACTTCAAACATCCATGGTTCTCTGTGAGACAAAACGACCAAGGAAAGAAAAGCCTAATGAAAAAGTAACACGTAGAAATGTCTGAAAACATACAAGTATTTTATAGTTTATATAGTAATTCCAACGGATTATGACGCTGAGACTTGGAAGCTTCGCGCTTTTGTGCAAAGCTGCTTTTCTGTATGCTTTAATGTAAACACTACCATTATAGAGTGTTGCATATCTGCACAAAGCTGCTTTTTTAGCGTTCAGAATCATCAGCTCTGTAGCTAATGTTTCAATGTTAAATGGTTAAGGAGGTTGCAGAGATGAACAATAACAACAGAAACAAGTTTGCAGTTTCACACTTGTTGGTGAGCTTTTTAAATAAAATCTCTTTTGCTACCTTTAACAACAGAACATTCAAAGAAAATATCTCTGAAGGTGCCACTCCAATATGAACAGTATTGTTCGTAAATTTGAGTTTGTCTGAATAACATTACTTTATTAAAATCAGTTGACATTAGCAAAACTCAAAAGCCATTTTTTCTCCTTTGAAACATTTTAACCCACATTATTAATAATTTTAAGTCCACAGAACTGATCATTTGAAGCTTCCAAATATTGAATGGAACATGATTAGGCTGCAGGAATACTTGAGAGTGAAAGAGTGAAAACAGACACAGATTTCACAAGAGGTGTAAAAATAACACTCAGAAACAATATTTCTACAAGTTTAAAATCCAAAAACCATTCAGTTGTACACCTGAGAAATCAATTGCATAAGAAACACCAAACATTTCAGTTTTTAAGTTTAAAGATTGAAGTTATGCGAATCTGAACAAAACAGAAACTACAGAAATGTCTCTCTTGATTTTGTTACATAGAACATAGATGACCTAAAATTCAACCCTAATCCTCAGATCCCCTTAGAGGACAAAAATTCCTTAAAAAATTATGTTTATCAATTATTTATCTTACATCTTATTTTTATGACGAGTTTGATCAAAGTTCATTCAACTTCTTTAAACCTGATATAACGTTAGATAATTTTCTTGATGTTTTGGTACAGAAATCTGCAAAGGTAACACTGTTCCTACACAGCTGCGACAAGATCCTACAACAACGTACTTATGCTGCAGTGAGCCACATTAACGGAACATGTTTCTTCTCCTTCACCACAACCACTTGAGGCTGAAGATTATGATAAGCAAGTAAAGGAAGCAACTATTGAGGAAATATTACAGTGTTCTTGGGAAAGAGGTCATAGTGGTAGACTGACCAGCTAACTCCCTAGTTACCAATGATCAAGCATCTACAGAGGAGACTGCTACAAACATGACCTTCAATAAAACCACCATGGTACCCAAAAGACCTGCAGCATCCCTGCTCATAACACACGCATGTCCTGTAAGTTCAGTTTCTCAGAGTGAAAAACTTTCATT
The DNA here is from genome assembly GCA_036245035.1 of Adrianichthys oophorus. NCBI lineage: Eukaryota > Metazoa > Chordata > Actinopteri > Beloniformes > Adrianichthyidae > Adrianichthys > Adrianichthys oophorus. The sequence continues at coordinate 26,952,885 of BSAI01000104.1, forward strand.
TAAAAGATACAGCAAAGCAAGAATCCACATGGCCTTATATATTATTTAGTTTTGTGGCCAATAAAAGATCCTCATGAAAACATTAACACAGACTGTGATTTTTCTAAGATTTTTTGGGGGTCATATTCACAGTAAGATGCAATCATGTTTCCAATCATGTTGCCCTGACATGAAACATGCATACTGGCTTAAGAAACTCACTTCACTCCATGGGTGCCTGGTAGCACAAATAAACCAGCTGCTAAGAGATGGGACTCACCCTGAATGACTAATGGAAGAACGGACGATCCTAATCCATCCCTCAAAGGGTGCAGTCCCATCATGGAAACTCATGTCAGGCATCACTGCAACCAAAATACATCAGCAAATGGATCAATTCATGAGAGTATATTTGAAAGAAAAAAAAAAACGAAATGCCTCATTTTTCTACAATATTACCTACTGTATTAAATTATCAGTGAGTTCCCCTCCATCATACTCATGAACATGATGTACAAAAAAAAAAAACAAATCATTTATAAAACATTTTTCCCAAGGAAGAAAATGTTTAACTTTATACAGTGAGATTTTTCCCAATTTTATTTACTTTTTTAATAGACTTCTATTGTAAACATCTTGTTTGACATGCTCTTGGCTGGTTAAAATACTACTCCTAAATACATCAAACTCAGAAGTTGACTCCATAAGGTTTCTTTAGTGTTGAGATAATTTAATGTATTCCAGATATTTTCACCATTGCCTGCTGGGCACTTGTGATGAGATAAATGTACTAAAGCTGCTGTAGAATTTGCACTTTGCCTTCTAAATGGAAGCTGCTGTGCGCCACTGCTTTATGAAAAATACAATAAGCTTCCAAATGTCAAATTGTTCTCAGAAATGTCTTAAAAACTAAATTGTTACTCATTGCTGATAGAAAAGTTTGCAAAAATTACATTCTTGCGATGTTATTTTAGTGTGATTGCATGTGAAAGTTGTCAGTAGTTTGAATATGTTATTGCTATTTTATATAGCAAAAGTCAATAGAGTCAAATGTAATTGAATGCAGTTTTGCAAATGAAAACCGTGTTTCTCACAGTGGGCTGTGAAAGATAATTATATAAATGAAAAGTTTGCACAAATCTGTATAGTCTGAACTATAACTCATTTAAAAAATGTTATATGAAAATAATACAATTTCTACTTATATTTATAAGGAGGATTTGTACAGTGCTGGAGCATCCTTATTTATAAGCAACAGGGGTGAAATGTGTTGCTCATCATTAAATACAGCTAATGATGAAGCAGACTCATTTAGGCTGTTTTTTTTCGTTAATTTTTCTGTTTTTGACAAGGATCCACAAATAAACGAATGCGTATCTGTACCGGCATTATAACAATACATTTGGACTTGGTTTTGAAAATCTTTAAATACATGAATAAACAGAAAATCTAGCTTGATCTATAAGGACTGCCAAATCATTCCTCCAAGTTTGTGGCTGCCATCTTCATCATCATCATCGTTGTCATAATTACTGTGATGGGACTGTTGTTCTGCACAAGTGACTCCATTTGGCCAATTAGCCTTCAGTAGGAAGTGGTCCTATTATTTCCTTTCCCCTCCCCAACCAAACTGTGTCAGGCAGACACATTTGTTGGGAGATTATACTACCATGACATTCAGCCACATGACTGCGTAGAGCAACAAAACCTCATAAAACATGTAAAGGAAATGAAAGCAGACAGTTGGTGATAGATAAAGTGGGGTGGGGGTTGGGGGCATGGTGAGGACTGTTTGCCCTTGGTTTCATGCAGCAGTTTTTACAATAACAATTAGAGTGTGAGAGATATAAAAGCTAATGATCAGGTCTGTCAAATTTGCATATGCAAAGAGCAGTGGGCTGATTGCTTGCACGAAACGGCACTTAGAGAGTATAATTAGCGAAGTCTGGCGGTGATGTCAACAGCCACAACAGTGCGGAGATTTCCTCTTAATGAGGCATGTCACAGAGCTTTTTGCCTTGAGTCCTCTGCGCTGTGATCTGACAGACCCGCACATATAGAGACATACTCTCAAACGCACTCTTTAACCGTAGCCTTTAGTCCTAAAGGCGGTTTACATCGGCTTTATGTGTATGTATTTAAATAAGAGTTGCTGCTTCAGAAATTTTCAGTAACACAACACGTGTATATTTAGACATTATGTCATTATGGCACTCATGCTTATGCAGAGGTCCAAGTAGCTACATGTTTTAATCAGGACATGGAGCCCAATTACTGGAAAGCTGCAGTTCTTTTACACCTTGTCCTATTTTTATGGCAATTTGGAACAGATGATTTTCCTTTTTTTTAAGAGGAATAATTAGGGGAGAGCAGGAATGTCAAAAATGTCTTTCCTTATTAGACATTTTTTTTTCTTTTCTATGTAAGTGGATTCTGATATTAATTTGTCAAACATAAAACTGTCCCTGCCCCTGCCTTAGAGCTATCTTAGTCAACATAAAACTTTCAGAAAGGCATTTAGAGCATGCTTCCACTCTCATGGCCATAATAATTATAATTTATTGATGACCGCCAATGAAAAATGCAACGTCTGCATAAAACTATTACCTACAAAATGAATGTATAAATACAGAAAGTCGAATATGCATTTAGAGTTTTCCAAGCATCGATTCATTATAGATAGTCTTCCTGTCCTTAATGGGGGCTGGGGCGGTGTCTGGGCTGACCCTGGATCAGATGTAATGAACAGCTAAGGTTACTCGTTTGGAGTTAAACATCAATCCAACTGGCATCACACAAAATCTAACGCCGAACAGACGTTGCCAAAATGTTGCTTAATCTTAAATAATCAGAAAGTGATAACTGACAAAAGGAGTTGCGTGTGATCATTTCTTCACTGGGCTACAGCCTTGACCCTTCAATTGTTCTCGGATTCATGGATTCAGATCTTCCCCTGCCGGTGGCCTCTTCTTGCTCACAACGCCTTTGATCCACATTCTTGTTTCAAGACTCTAAAATCTGTTTTCTCCTTATCTGCTTGATGGACATTCAACGTGCAGTCTCAGCAATGAACAGTTGAAAGACCCACTCCACTAAAAAGAGTACTTTTGGTGTTTTTACAATGCTCTTGTGGCATTTTCTCATGATGGAGGACATATAAAAAATAATTTAAGTTTAAAACTGGGTTTCTGAGTATTTATTTATTGAAATTGTGATGGATCAGAAGCAGACAAAAACCCACAGTTTAAAAAGCTTGGCTTTGTTAAACAGCAGCTGCGATGGGCTTGCAATTCTAAATCTTCCATTTGCAGAAAAGTAGATCCATTGAAGTCTTTATTTTTCTCATCTGAGCTGGCATTTGGATCCAAACTGCCCGGCTAGATAGCTCTGATATTGTTTGCTGTTTCTTTTTTTTTTTTTGCTATGCTAATGTCAGCTTGAGGTTGGGAGATGCTATAAGCTAGCGGAAGAAAAAGGAATGGTGGGATGTCAGCGAAGGGTTATTTCCATGCCAACAGTCCCACCCACAACCTACAGGTAAATTTCTACTGAGTTCCTGCTGTGCAGGAGAAAATATGTCTTCAAAAATGATACAGGCTTTTTGATTTTCACTAGAAACAGCTTAATCATAGTGAAAATACCACTGAGGATGAGTTTACAAAATAAAAATATAGTTGAAGTAAGACTCTAACCTTTTCCCAATCCCAAGTCTTTGCCTTTTAGGGTTCACCAGTCCTACAACCCTGATAAGAGGTTTTGGAGGGACAATTATTTTGATGTTTTGATGCACGTGCAACAAAAATCTTTGGCTCCAAAATTACCTTGATTTAGCATCTACTTGAAAGCAGAAACATGGGTGTTTTTTTTTTATTTTCATAGCTGGAAATAGCTTCAGGCGTCAAGGCGTTAACTTACAAGTTCCATTGAGTTCTTACTTTTATCAACACCGTGCTGCTTAAAACATTCTTCCTCAATTGGTGGCAAAAACAATCAAAGCATTTGTTCGTCTTTTACTCATCTACTCAAACTTATTCAGTTGATCCAACAAAAAGATGAAAATAATTCTAAAATGTGTGGCTTCATTGCATTGAGTAGCTGTTGGAGCCACGATTAAAATTACCATTTTATAGTTTGGCCAACTATAGTATCCAACTTTTTAATATCATCAAAGGTCTTTTGGAGAAGTAAATGTTTACCAAATCAAATTATTCATTCATTCATCTTCTATACCGTTTTATCCCTTTTTGGGTCACTGGGCTGCCGGAGCCTAACTCATGGGCAAAGGCAGGGGACACCCCTGGACTGGTCCCCAGTCTGTCGCAGGGGCCACAGTCACACACCCACATCTAGGGACAATTTAGAGTGACCAATTAACCTATGAAGCATGTTTTCGGATGGTGGGAGGAAGCCGGAGTCCCCGGAGAAAACCCACGAATGCACAGGGAGAACATGCAAACTCTACACAGAAAGGTCCCCCATTGATGACACTGTTTCAAGTCCCCCAGCCAGGACTTGAACCGGGAACCTTGTGAGGCAAGAGCGCTAACCATGCGCCGCTGTGCAGCCGAGCAAATTATTGATCTGCAGAAATAAAATGTAAACGAATATTTACTTTTCCATCAATGAGGAACGTTTTATTGCAGCAGAAGAAATGTAGAAAATAAAATGGAAAAAATTCACATCATAGGAGAAATTCATTTAAAAATATCCAACATTGTAAAATTACAGGACTATATGCAGTTTTTATTGCATAATTATATTCTAATGAAGTAAATATTGAATGAGTTCAGCTCTACACCTTTTGACTATCAAAAACTTCAAATATAATAGTGAATGAAAGGTGTGAAACCTTTCTTTAAAATATTTAGGACAATATTTATTTATTTTTACAACTACATTTGACATGTATAAGTGGCCCTCACTTCTGCTGTTCAGCTTATGTTCTTCTATGCACTTCATGTGTTTCTCCTAAATTTGCAATTATGAAGCATCACAGTGCACGTTTGCTACAAAAACAGGGCCAACGAAAGCTACTCAAAGTCAAGGCTTTATTGTCATTCCAACCATAGCAGATTCAGTATTTAGAGGAGTGAAGCGATTCTTTAACCTAGATTAGAGGTGTTACTCAGAGAAAACTACACATCAGTATACAAGGTGAAGTTACCACATACAAAAAACACAGAGGGATCAGACAGAACAAAACTAGACAGAGAAAATAAACAAAATACAATCAAGACTTTATAAAACAGCAGAGACATGCTGTTTCATACATGAAAACAATAAAGACAAAACATCAAATGTAAAGCAAATTAGGGCAAAACAAACAGAAAATAACACCAGATCCACAGCGAACACTGCTTTTATGTTATAATTGTCACAAGTTGATTGTTTTAATGAACAACATCCCAACTGGGTTCCCAAAGCTGGAATAATTATACCTGAAGCTGCAGACCAATAATCTGCACGCAAATATTAACATTCTCTTTTTTGCTGTGCACAAAAAAGTGGGTCTCACCTCTAAACAGTTGTTGGTCACGTCAGGGGTCGCCACAGTAAATCAGATCACACCCATTCACACATTTGGCAGAGATTTTTACACCAGATCCCTTTCCTGACACAACCCTGTATTTTATCTGAGCTGAGGACCAGCACAGGGTGACCCAGACGTCAAGCTTCCATTCATCTAAATACTGATATACTGATACTAAAAGAGCAAGCAATGTAGCGATTTGTTCAGAATGAAATCATAGGGATGAGTGCCATGTAGAGCGAGTTAACAGCTGCCTAGAGTTCCTGCAGTGAGATGGATCTGAAGCCAAAGCTTCCCTCATTCACCCATTCACCATCACACATGGTGGCACCACTGCAATGCACCGCCAACCTTTAACCACCAGGAGCAATGTAGAATTTGTTTCTTGCCCAAGGACACTTTGGCACATGGGCAGTAATATATTACATGTGTTATTCATTTGCTGTTTTGAAGTTTTTGTAAAGCCTTTATTGCACTTTGGTTGCAGTATTTATACAATTTTTGAGATAGATGGAAACTGTTTATTCTTTCAAACTTTTGTCACTAAATAGATTTAAATGTATTCGTGTAATAATGCTCTGAAAGTACACTGAAAGGATGTGGCAGAAGTCATATACAATAAGCATTGATCTGCAGCACAGTGCACTGAAGCAGTACATCTCTAGTGTCAGCCAGAACAGGGTAGCTTTAGATTTTGTATGTAACCTTTGTAAAGTTTAATTTGACTTTTGAAAGGTTAAAACTTAGTGTTGAGCCCAAGAACTGTCACTCCTGTTAAATGAGTAAAGGATACTCACAACAGAAAATGGCTGGTGTGAAATCAAGAGAACGTTTTGGAAGAAGCTATCAAAGCAAGGCAAGACTCTCAACTCACCTTCAGAATTTTGATCAAATTGAGAGGTCCTGCAGTTAAAGTTTACCTAAAGTTCAGGAACACAGAATCAATCATTTGGTTAGTAGTCTAAGTTTCTTCTTAGTTAAGTCTCTTTCAAGTGTTTGTTCTTATCTGATTTTTTATATCTTCTTTGAGCTCCCTGTTTTTATGGTTTTAACCATTTTTAAGTTTTATTTTTACATTGATCAATAACATCTAGCCTAGATGAGGTGTTTGTGATTCAAAAAGATGAAGAAAATCTTGATTTCATCCTTGTATCTGACACAATAACAGAATGGGTTTTATTATCCCTGTTGATGATAAACTGCAGCACATTAGATTTTAATTCTCCCAACCTATTCTGGCTCATGCAGCTCGCTGCTTCCTCACAACAGTTGACACACAGATGAACAGGTTTCTATGCATGACCTCACTCTGAACTTTATGCACATACTGGATTTGGGTCATACATTTCTTATTTTTGACATAAATTAGCATCTAATTTTAATCTCAGAGACACAGTTATAAAAAGATCCCATCTTTGAAATTCTGTTGTCTTCTTTTTGATTTTCTAATACTAATCCATCTCAGTTTGTGCGTTCAACTGTACTTGAGCGCACCACTGACAAATGTGAAATGAATTGAAAGTTAAATGAGTCTCTGTGTAAACTTCAATCCTGTCACCTTGCATTGTTTTCTGCCCTGTTAAGACAACCAGGCTTCAATCAGCTTTTGTTTGTCAAGAAATTCTGGCTGGTTCCCCTTGCAATTGCTTGCTCAACCAAATGATAGAACACATAGTCTTTTTAAAAACATTGTGTTACTCACCTAAGGCAAAGAGCAATAAAAAAACAATGTGTATTTTATTGACATTTCTCTTAGTTGGGTTGTTTAAGGGTTAAAATTACCAAAAAATGTAAAAATAAAATGGTTTAACCTTTTTATAAATGCCAAATATAGAAAATATGGCATTTTCTGTCAGTTTGGCTGCAGGTCTGAAGCCTTACTTTTACTTAAAGTGACAGCAGAAAAAAGTTAAGTAGATGTGTAGTGTTTAAAAGTTTAAAATTGAATCTCTCACATTCACCTATCATTAAATATTTAAATAGCTTAGGAACCTTTTGGATAACATGAACGTAAATGAATTAACCAACCAAATGAGACAATCAAACCAATTATGACTTGGTTGAATAGAAAGAGTGATTATCTCCTAATTTATTTCCTAAATTAGTATTTCAAATGTATTTAAATACAATGATTTGTCATTGTTTTGGTGGACTTTCTAGACAAAATAAGACAAAACAATTGTTTTTTTTTTTTTGATACGTTGAATCCCTTGAAACGTAAAGCTCTTCTAAATTGATCTCCAAAAGGTAGAACTGGAGCAGGCAGTTGGTAGCACAGCACAATATTTAACTTCTAGGATGCATGTGGGAATGGACGTTGTTTTCAAGCAGCCATGCTTTGTGTCCACTTTACCTTACGGTTTGGTGAGACAAAGCTCAAGACATTCAGTAAGATAGATTTTTTAAGATGAACATTTACTAATTTAATATGTTTATGGTTTAGTAGTCTAGTTTAGTTGTCCATTTCCACTTGGATTTGTAAAAAGGAAATTCTGCTTGAGTGAAAATAAAAAAAAACTGTTTTGAATTCTTTCATTAATTCCTTTGATTGGGTTGCTGGAGCCTATCCCAGCCACTGTCAAGGGAAGGCGGGGTACACACTACAAAAATCTTTCCTCCTGTAATACCTTTACGGCATTGTTTAAATATAATACAGCTTTGCAGGGAATGTATACATTTTAATTTATTCTTAACAACCAGGCTTCCATTGTAGTGGAGAGATGAAAGGCTGTTTTAATGGCTCGGTTGGTGTGGCACATCACTGGACCGATGCTTTTGATAATCTTTCTGCTTGATGTAAGGACAGCAGACACCAATGAGTATTCCATCATGTTCCTGATGAAAATATATTCTTTTGGCTAAGATGTTTTCTCTGTTTTTCATACACGATTGTGTTGCAGCTGTGATTTAGTCTTTTTTTCCAATATATTTACTGAATTCAATTACTTTTAAAACCCTCTGCTGTTTCTCATTTTGTTTACTAGGATATTTTTTCTACAAAACTGGTCTGATGTTTGTTTTGTTTTGTTTTTTTTACTTCTTGCTTTACTGTAATCGTTTTTGTTTTACAAAAAATAGGTTTTCTATTTTAATCCCAAACAAAATTTATTTTGATATATTCCACATTGTGGCCGTGATTCGATTTCACTACAAGGTGCAGAAAGAAATACATTAAAGAAAAAAAAATGATCTGAAAAAGGGAAAGTGAATAAACTGATTTAAAAAAAAAGGTTTAAAACCGCCTAAATGTGACCAATAATGAGTTTAAATTTATAATTTAGTCTGACTCCTCTCACTTCACTTTATCAGCTTGACCTGTTATTAAAGGGAAATTATGGTCTTTTTTCAAAATCTCTTTTTCCAAAGGCATTAGGGAAATGTCCTAATTTGGTTAAATTACCATAAAGGGGATGCACGACAATACATTCATTTTCAACCTTTTTTATGGTTCTGTTTATAGAAGCCTGAACAATTTTACATACGTAACCTTCAGGACAGATTTCCGCTCAGTCTTAGATTGCAACGCAGCACTGAGATGGCTCTGATTAAATGCTCCAACTGTGAAATCTATGAGAATTGGCTGATAAATTAGGTGGGATTATCAGGTGCAGTTCATAGCTGGGTCAGATGGTTGATTTGGATCATACCTCAAGTATAAGGGTCATGTTGCTTTCACATAGAATTTTGGTCAATACTCCGACAAAAATTTTTTTTTTTTTTTTTTACATGTTTTTGTGGCATTTTTTTTATAACGGAGGACATATTTTAGGAAAATTGAGGTTTAAATTTGATTTGAGTCATTCTTTATTCACATCACTGTGAATCCGGAGCAAACAAAAAAAAATACTGTTTGAAAAATCTGGTAGTTGTTACATACAAACTACAGTCGGTAGGCCACAAGCTCCCTGCTCCGTCCTTTTCTGATGCATCCACTTGCAGACAAATAGAGCCGTTGTTTTCCTCTATTTTTTTTTTGGCTAAAAGGGACAAAAGCCATAGTTAAAAGACCGCTGGGAATGCTTTGAAAGTAATAACCTTCAACCTTTTTTTTAACCAGGAGCGCTTTATGTAAGCCAAAATCTATTTTTTTAAAAAGTCCCGACCAAAATGACGTATGACACACATACATTAACAAATTAAAAAAACAGTAAATATCCTGCAGAGTTTGCCTCCATTTCCTTCTTTGAAAACGATTAACTCAAACAAACTAATTTCAATGTTTTTTTTCACTAGGATACTGGCAGAAATGCTTTTTATTTATTTATGTTTTTAACCAGTTTTTGTCTGAGCTTCAGACAGTGTCTAAATGCCCAGAAATGTCCAGCACTTCTCAGCTTAATAAGGTCACACAAATATGTGGAAAGAAGACCAATTATTGTTACAGTATACAAAGATATAGCAGGAAGTGAGTCTGTGAGTAATGCAGGCTATTCTAACCCATCAAGAATTTGAGATAAATGTCATGATAGTGCAACCTGGGTAATCACTGCTGGAGATTACCCATCATTTTAGACCACCAATCTGTTTGAATGAAAACTACAAACCATTTGCCTCAGGATACAGTTCCTGGATTACAGATTTCAAGATGTTAAATTTAGCCATTTACAATTAACACAGGGAACACTTCAATTTAATTAGCCCTGTTTTTGCGTGACCATTACCCCACGGATCATCATACTGAAGTTTGCTTTAAAATGCAGAGACCGATGACTGGAGTGGGACAAAGCACATGTAAAAGCACTTTTATGTGCTGCTTATTTATTCACATCTCAATCAACCGTAGGGCACCTTTCCTTAACATGCATAGAACTCTTGACAAAAAAGACATATATAAACAGGTTAAAACAATAAAAAGTCATTAAATAACAATAGAAAAGAAAATAATAAAAAAATGAAATAAAAATATTTTTAAGCACTGTTGTATCCGGTCTACCAGATTGGAAGAAGTTTTCCGATTTGTTTTTGACTCAGGGTTTTCTCTAGAATTCAGGTCAATAACATTTGGTAGCTTCTTCTTTTTAGTCCATAAAAAAATAGAGATAAAATTTTACGCCTGCCAAATCAAATGGGTTTATTTAATAAATAAAAATTTGGTGCAAATTAAATGTGAGGCAGATATTTCTGAGTGAATTGAGCTGAGAGGCAGTTCATACTCTTCATGCAAACATACATGACCTTAAGAAATGTATGGCTCATCCAAATGTGCCTTGTGTTTTTCAGCAGCTTTGGAAATCAAAATGTCATCATAACTGGAAGTTCAGAGACTTCTGTGCAAAACTGATTCAGATTAGCAGCTTCTTGTTCTAAAACGCAACAAAGAAAACCACTGATAGAAACAATGGTGAATGATCTGACTATCTGACCCTCATTCATCAAAGGTCAGCTTCTCAAGTCAACCATTGACACCATTGACCTCACAGCAAGAAAACATTGGTTCAAATCCCAATTGGGACCTTTCTGAGTCCAAAAACATCCTTCATAGGTTGATTGGTTACTCTGAGTGTCCCTACAAGTGTGTGGGCATGCTTGTGTGTCCTGTGACAGACTGGTGACCTGTCCAAAGTGTGTCACACATTTGCACAACAGTAGTAAGGGCAGGCCCCAGTGACCCTTAAAGGGATATACTGGGTTAGGAAAACGGATGAATAAAATTACCCCCAAAAAAGTTAGTCCTTTTTTTATCATCAGAGTTTTTTTTTTTTTTGTTTTTTTTTTAACTTGTCATGTCCAACAGCTGAGCAAACAGATATGAGCTGAGAGCCTCTTGTATTAGACAGATTTTAGTCTTACAATCGGGGGTTATAAATCATAGCGAACACAAAATGTATGTTGGTATAAGCCCCTTTTGTAATTTAAACCAAACTTTATTAATGTTGATTTTTTTTTTTTTTGTGTCTTTTTTGTTGGACCGGACGGAAAAGGAAAGGGGGAAAAGGAGAGAGTTGGGGGGTGGACGGGGGGAAAGAGAGATGGTGGATTATAGAAGTTAGAGAAGGACTACTGTGAAGGGAAGGTAGATTTGTTAATCTACAGGCAACAAAATGTTGGAGCTTATACCCATTGCAATAGTGAGTGTTGGTCTAAAATGGGCGGGGCCTGTCCACACACTCAGCTGTTACATACCTGCCGGCTCCGAGATTGTTCACAAACTTGTCCACATCCAGTTCACACGCACACTTGTGCATACCAACCAACACATACATTCTGTCACGCACACTATTCGAAGGTGTAAAGGTGAGCTGACGCCTGTGCTCAGGTGAATGTTATGTTAAGCTGAAGTGGATGATGTAATGCACAAAAAAGGAGGGAGAACCCCCAGCTCCACACCAAGACACCCGCCGAGGCGGCAGCGCCGACCAGGGCCCGCCCCCGCACCCATATTGTGGGGTCAATGGAGGAGATCCACCCGCCAGGCAGCCCGGCCAAGCACCCAGACCAGGGCCCGCAGGACAGCCACACGGGCCCCCAACACCCCAGCGCAGTGAGGTACGGAAGCGCAGAGTGCAAGGCCCAGCCCAGTCAGGAGAGCAGCCCTCCCACCGCGCCAGGTGGCCCAGCGCGGGGCCCCACCCCCGAGAGCCCCACCACCCCAGACAAGCCGCCCACCACCACCCAGGAGTTCTGGGCATCCCCCCACCCCAGCCCCGGGTACGAGCCCGGGCCCCCCACAGGAGACCCGCTCCAAAGCTCCAGGCAGCTGCGGAGATCCAGAAGAGAGCACGATGGGGGTCAGCTACCCCCATCTAGAAAAGGGATGACCAAGAGAAGTGGGGGTCCCCGAAGGTGTACATTGCCTGACCAGGCTCTCCTAATGTTGTGACCCAGAAGGGGCTCAGCACCCGAGGGTAAGGGCCAGAACCCGCACCACAAGGACACAGACACCCTCCAGGCTCAGATGGAATATGATCCCCCGCTCATGGACTTGCCAGAGGACAAAGGGATCCTTCTCCTTGCGTGGGGAGGGGGCCGCCGGGCCCAGGAGGCCGACCCCCAGGAGACAAGGCCACCGCTGCTGAAGGCCCTGTTCCCTCCACCAGGGATGGGGTAGGGGACAGAAGATCAGTAGTCCCACCTTCCTTGTGTAATGTATTTGTATTTGTGTGTGTGTTGAGGTGTGTTTCTTGTGGTTGATGGGTGTGTGTAATAAAGGGTGCAGTTAAAATTGGCGAGCAGGGCACTGAGGACAGCTCCTGATTGCTTACAGGGATGTCCAATCGCCCTCTCACCAAGGAGCCCTAAATGTCTACGGTGCCGTTAAAATTGGAGGGTAGAGCACTGAGAGGACATCTCCTGCTTGCTGGCAGTGATGTCCTAGCACCCCCCACCAAGGATCCTACGTGTCTAAGGTGCATTTAAAACCAAGAGAAGGGGGCGAAACTGTGCGGAGACCATGGGAGGGGGGGACCACTGCCAAGTGGCTCGGCCCCTCGAGGTATTCCGCAAGCACGCCCCCCCTTCCAACCTAATAAGTGGTCGTATGAGGAAGGAGGGAAGGTCGGGGACAGTTACCAAACTGACCCCCGATGATGAAACAACCGTCCCCCCGCCCCCCCCAGCATTGGGCCCAAGTCTCCCCAGGGCAGAGGCCCCACCACCCGAAAGCCAACCCCCCAGGCCCCACACCCCCCACCCCACACAAAGAGAGAGGAGCCCAGAGGGGGCCAGCCCCCAGGGCAAGCCCCAGCCCCTCCCCGCCAAGCACCACCCCTGTAGCTACCTGGTCAGGTACCAGCGGGCCCGAGGAAGCCCCTAGGGTCCCGTACTGGTAGTGGACCCCCCCTCTTGCCCACAGACATCCCCTCCCCTGGCCCGCTCCCCCCAGACCCCGCAATGGTAGGCTTTACCTGGAGCAATCGCAGGCCCCAAGAGGGTTGCCCCACCCCGTCCCAGGGCTGGAGAAGGAGTGACCCCAGCCCCCAGGTGCAGCCGGGCCGCCCATCCAGCGCAGGCAGACCCCCCAGGGCCAGGGCCCCGCGCAAGCCCCCCCAGCACACGCAAAAAGACCACACCCCAAGCCAAGCCAGACCCCCACCCAATGCACCATCCACACCCCCCCCACGCCCAGGCCCGGGAGACCATGCGGCCCCTGCGCTTGCCCCACCCAGGCGCCGGACCAGACCCCCTGACCAACCGCGCCCCCCTGCCCCCACCAGGCACCAGGTAGGCCCCGACCCCGGCAGACAGTCAAGGCGCGGCGACACCCATGAATCCCGCCCTCTAAGTTATGGAGTTAGCTATGGGAGACCAGAGAGCCCGAATTCCTTTTAAGTTATTTGAGCTCTTAGTTGACATTTTTTCCAAGCTGATATGATCCAATAGCAGATTCATGTAATGAATTATACTAATATTTTTCTTGTTTTTCCAGTTTAATAAAATTGTCTTTTTTGCTATACAAAGTTATGAAGATTATAGATGCTAAACTTCCCTCTGTGTCGATGGCACTCATGTCACCCAGCACACAAAGTGAAGGTGAGGCTTTGATTGAAACCTTAAGCCAGACTGATAAATCAGCACATACCTGTTGCCAGAGAGCCTGGACAGGTGTACAGAACCACAGAGCATGCATGTAATTGTCAGGTAAATTACTATCACAATGCTCACAAATGTCTGAGTTTTTGAGACCCATCTTGAACATCCTCTGTCCAGCATAGTAAATTATGTGAAGAGTTTTGAATTGTATTAGTTGAAGGTTTGGACTTTTGGTTAATTTAAAGGTATTTAGACAAATTTCTGACCAGAAGCTTGTGTCTGTACTTCTGCCTAAGCCTGCATCCCATTTTGTTGTTGGAATTGAGACTTCGTTATCTAAGTTGCATAAGAGTTTGTATATTTTGGAGAGAGTTTTATTCAATGAAAAATTAATCATAGAGGTAACTAGTTTTGGTAATTTTAAGTCATTGTCTCTGGATTTAAATGTTTTAGTAATTACAGATTTAAGTTGCTGATATTCCAAGAATTTATTTATTCCATGTTTTTCTTGTAGTTCTTGGTGTGTTATGAATCTTCCGCCTGTAATTAAGTGCTCGAGTAGTCTTATGCCCCCTGCTTGCCAAACAGGGAAGTGCAACATTTTTCTATTTATCAGGATGTCTGGATTGTTCCAGATGGGTGTCATTTTGCATGGTAGTAGTGAAGAGTTTGACATTTTAAGAAAATCCCACCAGGCTGTTAAAGTAGTACTTATATTACTACTTTGGTAGCAGTCATGTTTTTTTATTGTTGGGCTTATAAATGGTAGATCTGACAAGTTAATCTTTCCACAGAATGCCTGTTCCAGATCCATCCATGGGTTGGTTTCTGGATTGTTTTTTATCCATCTTAAGAGGTACTGCAGTCTGTTGGCAAGAAAGTAGTTATGGAAGTTAGGTAATTCTAAGCCTCCACAGCTTTTTCTAGATTTTAAAGTTTTTAGACTAATTCTTGCAGGTTTATTGTTCCATAAGAAGCTGGATATGGCAGAGTCTAATGTTTTGAACCATTTTAGTGGTGGTTGTGTGGGGATCATTGAGAACAGATAATTAACTTTGGGTAAAATGTTCATTTTTACTGTGGCTATCTTACCCATGAGTGACAGAGGCAGGTTGACCCAGCGGGTTAGATCATCCTGTATACTTTTCAGTAATGGGGTGTAGTTTAGTTGCACCAGTTCTGATAGTTTCGGGGAGAAATAAATACCTAGATATTTGATAATGCCTGATTTGACTGGGATTGAGGTCTTTTGCTCGGCATTACCATTCAGTGACAATAAAACTGATTTGTTCCAGTTAATTGAGTAGTCTGAGATAGAGGAAAATTCATTAATAATTGTTGTTGTTTCACTAATGGAATGTGAATTGTTTAGAAAAAGTAATATGTCATCAGCATAAAGACTAATTTTATGATTACTGTATTTTGTTGTAATTCCTTTAATGCTCTCACGCTGTCTTATTGTTGCAGCCAAAGGTTCAATAAATATAGCAAAAAGAGAGGGGGACAGTGGACAACCCTGTCTGGTCCCTCTACCAAGAAAAAAACTGTCAGAAGTCTGTTTGTTGGTTCTGACTGATGCATTTGGGTTGTGATATAATATTTTAATCCAATCAATGAAGGATTCCCCAAACCCAAACTTATGGAGGGCAGCAATGAGGAACTTCCAGTTTACTCTGTCAAATGCTTTTTCAGCATCCAATGAGAGTATGGTTGTTTCCTGGTTTTTAATAGTGGCAAAATCTATTATGTTAACAAGTCTGCGGACATTATCACTTGAGTGTCTACCTTTGATGAATCCAGTTTGATCATGGTGAATTATATGAGGAGTGATTTTTTCCATTCTCTGCGCGAGTGCTTTGCAAATAATTTTTACGTCTGCATTGATTAGAGAAATGGGATGATAGCTTGAAGGAATTATGGGATCTTTTCCTGATTTGAGAAGGAGAATTATGTTAGCTGAATTCATGTGAGGTGGCAGTGATTGGCTTTCCTTGATAAATGTAACCATTTTATAAAAAGTTTGTGCCAGCTGTTCCCAGAATTCTTTATAAAACTCAGCAGGAAAGCCATCAGGCCCTGGAGCTTTGTTGTTGGGCATCAGTAACAGAGCTTCATGAAGTTCAGCCAATGAGAGCGGAGAGTCTAAGTTTGAGCTTTGATCCTCATTTAATCTGGGTAGTTACATTATTAAGAAATGAGTTAATACTTTGCTCTGATGGATTGACCTGTGATGTGTATAAGTTTTTATAAAAATCTTTAAACGTTTTATTGATTTTAACCGGGTCGTGAGTGACAGTTCCTGTGTGGTCCATAATAGAGGTAATTGTTGATTTTTCTTTATTAATTTTAAGCTGATTAGCTAAAAATTTACCCGATTTGTTTGAGTTATCAAAATTTTCGAGTCGAAGTTTTTGGATTTGGAATTGTTTGTTTATTGATGATGTCATTTAACTGAAGCTTTAAATTTTTCAGATCTCCCAGAATGTGTTCCTGTGCAGAAGCAGGATAAGCAGCCTCTAGATCTTTGATTTTATTTTCTATTTCTAATAAATCTGCTTTCTCTTTGTTTTTTATTTGTTGAATAAGAAATAATTTTTCCTCTCATCACTGCTTTTGCTGTTTCCCAAAGAACATATGGTGAAATATCCGGAGTATCATTAAATTCTAAGAAGGTTGCCCACTCTTTTTTAAAGAATTGAATAAACTCTTGATCTTTTAACAGAGAAGTTTTAAACCTCCAGGTTAAGCCTGAAGGTGTGGGTATATCTCTAGAAATATTTACAGAAACTGGTGCATGATCACTAATGATAATTGGATGAATGTTGGAATCCTTGATATCTTTTAAAAGAGAATTACTGACTAATAAGTAGTCTAAGCGAGACTGTGAGTGGTGAACTGGAGAAAAGAAAGTGAACCCTTTAGTGTTTGGATGACATGAGCGCCAAGCGTCGCAGAGACCCAACTCATCCATGTACGGCTTCAAAATACTTGCAGAACGCCATGTGCGCTGGTGTCCTGCTGTGCTGAGTCTGTCAAATTCAGGATCAAGGACCAAGTTGAGGTCTCCTCCTATAATTATTGTGGAGTCAGCGTGAACCGAAAGTGAGGTGAAGAATCTGTGAAAGAAGGAGGATTCATCAGCATTGGGACCATAGATACTGGCTATACAGAAATCTTTATTCTGAACCGATATGTTAATAATTACAAATCTGCCTTCTGGATCAACAATTGTGTTCTTATGAGTAAATGTAATATTTTTATTAATCAAAATAGCAACTCCTCTTTGTTTGGAGTTGTAACTAGCTGAGTAGATGAATGGGAATTGTGAGCAGCACAGGAGATGATCAGCTGATCTGGATAAGTGGGTCTCCTGCAGTAAAACTAGATCTGCTTTTAGATCATTCAGATGGTTGAAAACTTTCAGCCTCTTTGGCCCAGAGCCAAGTCCACGCACATTCCAGCTAAAGATGTTCAGACTGGACATGACTACACTGACTGAGAGAGTGTTATGCTAAGTAATGCGCGTGCGTCTGTGAGTCCTGTGCGCGTGCCCGCTGACCAATGCGCAGAGGAGCGCAGTGTGCTTGTGCGCGTGAATGTTTCCTGGCTGTGTGAGTGGCTTGTTGTATGTGTCCTATATGAGCCTATGTGAGGTATTTGCGGTATGTCGGCGAGTGCGTGCGGGATCGCGTGTACGTGCGCGCGCATGTCTCGTGCATGAGTAAATGGGTACTTACCAGGGATGTGTTGCCTTTAGTTGATTTAAATATGAGGAGGAGGGGGGGGGGGATAAAAAGAGGAAAAAAGAAAAGAAAAACAAGAAAAAACAAACAACAAAACAACATAAACATGAGAGAGGAGAGAAATAAACTGATTTAACGAGATGGAGGTGTGGATGATTGATGGACTGATTTTCCTATAATTTAAATCAGTTTAGTCGGTTTCGTCAGCGCATTATGGAGGTTCTGATCGCAGCATCTGAGGGTCTTCAGCGCAGCCACGGGGTGATCTCGGGGTCCCGAAAGAGCCGTCCATCAATGAAGAGTTTGTCCACTGAGACAACCGCTCGAGACCCGGCGGTGAGGTGCTTCCTCCTCAGCGGGAAAAGGATCTTCCTGCGACGGAGGATCTCCGCCGGGAACTGGTCGTTGACGCTGAAGTGTGTTCCCTTCAGCTCCCGGCCGCGGCTCCTCACCAGCTCCTTCTGTTTGTGATGCTCGAATTTAGCCACTATGGGTCTCGGACGCTGGTTATCAGACCTCCTTCCTCCGAGTCGGTGCACTCTATGGAAGGAGATCTTCTGGACCTCCTGCTTGGGGAGCTTCAGCTGCACCTCCATGCAGGACTTCACCGTGGCCTCCGGGTCTTCTCCCGCCTCCTCTGGAATCCCAGAGATGACCAGGTTGTCCCTCATGCTCCTCGCCTGAAGATCCAGGAGGGTTTCCTTGATGGAGCGGTTCTCCTCAGAGAGACGAGCGGTGTCGCTGCTCAGAGTCTGGACGGTCTCTCTGAGGGCCTGGTTCTCCGCTGCGAGCTCCTGCACCTGCTGCTGGCTGAACTCCAGGGACTCTCGCAGGCCTTGGAACTCTTTATGGAGGATCTCCAGCAGGTTCAGGCGGCAATCAAGGCTGGAGAGCTTTTTATCTATGGACTCCAGGATTTCACTGATGCCGCTGCCTGGAGAAGAAGCGGCCCCGGGAGAGTTTTCAGGACGGCCGCGTTTGGAGGAAGGAGTGGTGGTGTTTGTCTTCCCCATGACGAAGGTATTGTAACACTCGTCTATGAAGCTCTCCAAGTCCTCCAGGCTGTCAAGAACTTAATAATCTTTTTAGAGGTTTAGTGAATATTGTTGTAATTATGACTTATATGGCGGAAAAAGAAAAGCAGACGGAAATGTTTGTTCAATCGCTTTTCGCGGCGCCAAGTTTACTCACCACACACGTCTCGTCGACTCTCGCGATACTCACAGCATCTCACGCCCAGTCCACAGCCCATGTTCATAGGTTGATTGGTTACTCTGAGTGTCCCTACAAGTGTGTGGGCATGCTTGTGTGTCCTGTGACAGACTGGTGACCTGTCCAAAGTGTGTCACACATTTGCACAACAGTAGTAAGGGCAGGCCCTAGTGACCCTTAAAGGGATTTACTGGGTTAGGAAAACGGATGAATAAAATTACCCCCAAAAAACTTAGTCCTTTTTTATCATCAGAGTTTAAAAACAACCCAACTTGGATTATTTTTACCTTATTATTTTTACGTTTTTAGGGTGTACCAAAAAGAGTTAATTTGGTAGTGAGCAGCATTTAGGCTTAGAAATATCATCTACAGAGAACAAATTTGCATTGCTGGTAGCCAGGACGTTAATTTTGGACATAATTTCACTTGTAGCAGTTTTGTAGTATTGTGCCCCTCACTTGTAAAATTGTTGTTACTCATTTATTTAAACAGAGTCATATTTTCAGAGGAGTGGCAATTTAAATCAAACTTTATTTATAGCCTAGAGCACTTTTCACACTCCTAAATACAAAAAAGCAAAACTAAATGCTTAACAACATAAAAGTACATAATGCACGTCACAGAAAATGTACTTTATATTGACAAAGGAACTCCCGTCACACTGGATGAAATCCTGGAAAGAAATTGTATGGAAATAAAAGAAATTCAAATATAGATGCATTTAAATAGGTGTGAATAGTTTTGATGAACTAGTCAATAGAAATTACAAAATAAAATAAATAAATAGAAACAGTTGTTTTAAACAACAGCTATACACACAACAAAATAGAATGCATTGTATCAACTAATTAACGAAATGATCATTAGCCCAAACCAAATAAACTGAATAGAATTTTTGTTTATTAATTGAATCTGCTGAGTACATAGCTGCATTCTAAATAATAAGATAAATAAAATAATAGCTCTCTAATGAATGAAACAACACTACAAATGGTAATCACACGACTCCATTATTGTCGCACTCATTTAATTTTTGCATGTGTAATTTAGATTTGAAACCATGCAAATGCATCATGTGCTGTTACTAACAAGCGCATCAGTCGGTCTCCAGTGTAAACCATCCAAACATACTTGTTCAAAGCATGCTCAGCCCTCAGAGTGAAACTGTCCAAAAAAGGAGACACTCTTTTCTATTAATGTTGATATTTTGCATGAATCAAGCTGGTTCTGTTGGACTGGATGAGTAATGAATTGCAAAAGGTCACTAGTCAACCCGAGCGGATCCTGTGATTTTAAAATACAAAGGGGAGACTGCAGCAGCAGACTTTAAAAGACAGCCAATTGAATAGAGAAACCACTAATGAAATTTAATATTGACTAGAAATTCTGAGTAACACAAATGCAACAATGAATTATGCAAAACATGACTGTGGCCTCTGTGTTGAGTGAAGCCTCACTGATTGGGCTTAACTCACACATTTTTGAAGCTTTTCCATAAAAAAGTCTCTGATTAAAGCTTTGATTACATCGTTAGTCCTGTGTGGTTGGTGTGATTGAACAGTCATGTGGATTCAATGTGGAAACACAAACAAAACATTATGACGGTGAATCACCGCGCTACATTGAAAGGTGGTTTTTGCGGATAATCAAGCCGACATATGACCACATCTCAGTTTATGAATACCATTAAGCTAACGGCTGTGCTGCTAGTGTGGAGTGTTTTGTCTTTCAGATTGAAGGGAAACCTACACATGCAGACAACTCAGCAGCTGCTTAATGAATAGAAGGTAAAAGTTTAATTATTCTACCATCAAAACAAAATCTAACTTTTATTTTTATTTGAAGAGAAATTTGTGAGTCTTTTTGAAACTAAATGGACAAAATGTTCACATGTTTTGAAGGGAGATTGTGTAGTTAGAATATAATTTTAACTTTGCCAAGCTATTTTAATAACATAAGATCCCAGACCCAACACATTTGTGATATTGTTCTGTTACACTGATACCACCACTGGTTCTTCTGGGTCAAAGACACATACGTATGAAAGCATACGTTTATATTTGCGCTCACTTTCCCTCTTCCTTTCTTGTTTCAATGTCTGGTGGGAGAGGTGGGTGTCATGTAGCATAAACTACATGAAGGGTTGTTTTATCCTGCTTTTGCCCAATTTTTTGCTCTTATTTGAGTTTTATTACAGAAAAAAGGCAAATGTCTCCACAAGCCAGCAGCTGAAAATAAAAAAAGAAAATCAACTGCAACCAGGGGCAACCACCTTTTTTCCCCCTAAAACAATGTGGAAGGGAACCAGTTACATGCTGATGTTTTTCTTATAAAACAATATTTATTTGACTGTATATGTAACAGATCACACACCCTCAAGAAATGTGTATACACATTTCACATACACATGCACAAGAAATTTTTTTTTTTTTCTTGTCACTCTATAAAACATTTGAAGATGATCTTGAGAATGTTCTAGCATTGGACAACTCGTTTCAAAACAACACGTATTTATTATCTGAAATAGATTATCAGGCAATAATAAGGACCAGAGGTCTCAGAGGACCCTCATTGCCCTGCTTAGGATGAAGTGGATACTGATAATCAGTGTTGAGACTAACTTATTATAAGAGAAATGTATTACAATAACATCACTTTTGTTGTAGTGAAGTAGTGAAGAGCATCAATAATTAGGTTTTAACGGTAAATGGTGTGTACTTAATTAGTTCTTTACTACCTTCATTGATGGCCCAAAGCGCTTTACAGTCACAGTCCCCTTCATACACACATTCAGACAGTGAGGGTGGCTCCACCCACTAGATGCGGACAAATTTATTAGATATCTAAAGCGTGGCTATTTCAAAGCTCACAGCTATAGAAATTCATTATGCATCTGACAGCCATCAATTCATAGAGGTTCTATTGCACATCACGGGTTAAATCTCAAGCAGACAACTTTTCCACAGCTAATTGGGTTGCGATCCCATCATGCCTTAGGCATTGTAAACATTTCTATTAGTTAACACTATGTCTATTAGTTATCTAATAGACATCTACAATAGAACTCTATTAGATAACTACTGTAAATGCATCTACAAAACTGTGGACAAAATGAGAAGCAGCTTCAGCAGCAGACTCCTGCAGCCCCGCTGCTCTAAGGGACGGTACAGAAAGTCATTCCTGCCGTCCGCCATCAGACTATAATTCTTCTGTAACTGTCAGAACTGTGCTCAAAAACCCACATTATTGCATCATCTGAGGGGCTCCTCAAGCTTTCAGTTACAATAACGGTATTTTCTTTTATGTTCCTGTGTCAGCTGCCATGTGTGTACATGTATATAAGAGGCTCTTCCCTGAATACTTTTATTTTATTGTGCCTTTACTACAACTTAATCTCTCTAAAGGGATTAATAAAGTTGATCTTAATCTTAACCTTAATAGATGTCCATTAGTCTTCTAATAGACATAGATGCCTATTAGTTGACTGGAAATCTCAGACAACTCTATTCTGTTACTCTATTAGATGTCTACCAATACTGTTCTGCATATAGAGATCTGCCACATGTCTATCTACACATCTAATCTTTGGATGTTTTTAGATGTCTGTTAGATTACTTTTTTAAACATTTACTAGATATTCAGTTCAGTGTCTTGCTCAAGGACACTTCAACATGTGGGCGGGCTGGCCGGAAACCGAACCTGCAATGGTAATTTGATCATTTGGTTTCCCCTAATAGTCCAGAACAAATGTTCAATCTGATCACCAAAGTGGACCCTGATCTGGGACCAGGGTCTCAGACCCATCTTTCAAGGTTTTCAAGGTTTCCAATCTGATTGAGATCCAGTTTGCTCTGAGTTTGTCTCACTCTGGATAGGCTCTGTGCTCAGAGCACAACAACTGAACCAAAACAGCCACCGTAGCCAGGCATTATGGGATGTAAACAGAGTAGGAAGGAAGCAACCCTGAGCTGCAGACAAATGTAAAGCAACAATTTGAAACAGCAACTCATTGAAATGTGGTTAAATGAATTCAGGCTCATTGAAACAGCTTTTAATGTCATACATTTTGCTTTTCACTCTGTTTTCATGACAATCTGTCATTAACACTTATCACCGTGCCTTCTCAACCATCGTCTTCCCAATATCCGCTTGCAGCATGCTGCCGCTGTACCAATGTAGTAGTAAAGTGTTGTAACCAACGTTTATTACAAGTGAAATGTAAAGTTTGAATTAGTGAACTATCCCAACAAGGGTTTTAATGTGCAGACTTCCATTACTTTTTCTTTACTTGCTTTGCCCCGCCCTCATAATTCCTTGCCAATGACTGAAAATATTTTCAGTTGTGTGGTTTTGTTTAAAAAGCTTTGATTCAAAACAGAAATATCCGGTTAAAGGCAGTTTGAATACGGACCAAGTGCAAGGTTCAGGACTTGATCTGGACCAAATGAAGCAGATTCTGTTTGGACTTTTCCAGTCTAAATACGCCCTTCTTGGTTTTTAAGAAAATAAACATTTGTTCTTAAAGTTTACATTCAGCCTACTGAATAAAAATATTTCAGATATTGCCAAGTAATCAGGAAAAACAGGAAATGAGCTTCCATTCCCCAGCAGGCTCATCTTGAGGATCGTTATCCACCATTTATTAACGCAAAATGTCAGCACTCACATCTTTAAAGATCCATGAACACATGATTCAGTGAACCCTCCCATTAAAAGGAAGAAACAGAATGCAGGTGGAGAAGGTTTTCTGCAAACTGAGGTCTGTGCAGCTGTTTGTGGATTCTGTGTGTTTCTTTGTTCTTTGCAGTTTTCGTCGCTTTGTTTCTTTTCATTAGTCCCCCCTGGACTCCAGCTAACTTCCAGCCAATCAGCATTTCACGTGCATGCAGCTTCACCTGTGCTGTTAGCTTTCTAAAGAAGCCCAAGCAAAATCGTGCGCCCATAATCCTTCGCTCTGCATGGGGTAGAGATAGACGAAGACAGATATCTTTATCTCAAATAAACAAGCTCTAAATCTGCTTTCCCTTCACTCCTTGTCTTGACTTAACACGACAGACGTTCTCCTGTGGGATCGACGAGTAATCTCTTTTTCTCATAGGTAAACAGCAAAAGGCAAGGACAGGCAGATTGATCTTCACAAAGCTGATGAGATGCATTCTCATATTTCTGACAGAGGAAGTGCATGAACAACGTGGATCCAGATTAGATTGTTTTAATAAACTTTTAGAGAGATAGAAGAAAAGATGAATTAGAGGATGGATGGAGTGATAGGTGGGTTTTAAAGGAGAATGGAAGATAAAGATTTTTAGACAACAGAAATAAATGTTATGGTAGCAAAAAGAAAAAATGGAAAAAAGAAAATGGAGTTGCAAAAAGACTGATATAGGTAGGGGAGTACGAAATTAATCTTGTTTGCCTCCCAGAGGAAACAGTTTTTAAAGTGGCAGCAGTTCTCATGGGAGGGATGGAAATAATGACCCTTTTTGAGCTTTTAAAGGTCAGTGTGGCTGAAGTCTACGACGAATAGCCACTAAAACTGATAAATAATCATGTACAAGTCAGAGTTTTGTTGGTTGTGCTGCCCATCTGTCAAACAAGTTCACTCCAGCTGGGGTAATGCCAATGAATATTTGCCTGTCCTTTTTGTTTCTGTCTCCTGCTCTCTGGAACAGACAAGACTTAATTATAAAGCTTTAATCAATCCAATATTTCAGCACAAAGACTTTAAGACTATAGCTGATGAGCCACCAGGCACCAAATCTGCACCTGCCAAGTTTGTGTTTCCATTCAGTGAGAGCTGACATTTTACAACAAGAAACACAGAATTAGGACAGGTCTCCGGGAACAAATCAAAAGCAATCAGGCTGCGATTTTGTCCTCTGGTATTTTTCTAACAATCCTTTTCCAAGAGTTCCTGTTTTTATCATGTTTTCACTATGTCAATCAAGTTCATTAAATCATTGCTTACAAAGCAAACTCATAATTTCACACTGCTTTTTGAAAAAGAAAAGAAAAATTAAAACAACGGAAAGGACTGCAGCGAATTTATAAGACAAGGCATGTTGGATACAATCAGCCCCTCAGGAGGCTTTAACAGGGAAGTTGCCTAAACACGGTTGGTGGGAAATTTTTACCAAATTATTTGGACATGTTGCAGCTGGAAAAAAAAGGTATTTTAGGGTCTATACAAACCAGTCAATATCATGACAAAAGTATGGGCACCATTTGGTTTTTATCAGGTGCTAAACTGCTTCTTTTGCAACAGTTTCAGTGCCCAAATGTGCTTAAAAAAAGCAATCAAAAATGGCAATTTTTACCAAAAAACACAACAGTGCTTAGTGTCTATGAAGTCACAATGAAGGAAACACGCATTTAACTGGAGAGTGTAAGGGCAGAGATGTTTGTTCAGCTTTGTCTGTTTAACACCTAGTGAAGCACAGTCAAACTTTGGCTTGCTTCACATTAAATCTGTCAATATACCAAAGTCATCTTCAAGACATTTAGACTCTGATGATATGGCAACCAGTAGATCTTCACTCAGCGCTGTGATAAGCAGTTTAAACCAGCAGGGGAAAAAGGCTCTGGTGTTGGAATGATCAAAAAAATGCCTGTCCGACTTGGAAAACACACATGAACGTCAGGAAAACACCAAGTTTTCCAACACCACATGAATGTGAAATAACTCTGCAACTAAGTAAGGGTCAATGTGTTTGTAGTGTACCGTCTATGGTTAGAAACCTGAATTACAGGGAAAATAAAACATTATTAAGGAATATCATTATACAGTAAGTTCTCTTACAGTTTAGTGGGCCAGAATAAATGGTTTAGCGGTCCATAGTTTGCCCACCCTTGGATTACGCAATTAAAGTAATTCCAATGGGTTCTGAAGCAGAGAAAAGCAGCCTTGCTCTGTATACAACACTTTCCACCATAAAGTGTTGGAATTATGTTAATTGCATAAACAGCTGAAAAGTCATTCAAATATTGTCAACACTGGAGCTAAAACTCTGGTGTTAAACATTTAAACCAGAGAGAGACAAAAATGAAACAAAGCAACTTGTGACAAAATTACTTTTTAAAAGAGAAAAAATGGCTGTGCGCGACCTCTGACGTGAAAACTGGGATGAATGCCCATGTTTGCTGTCATAACTGAGATGGACCATCAATCATTGTCAGTTCAGATGCAGAAAACCATTCAGGCTAATGGTCATGGACTCCCAAAATCCGTTTCTTTGGAGTAATTTCTTCAGAATAAACTGTGGCTTCCTTTTTGATGGAAAATCCATGAAGACAAAAGGTTTCCTGCCAGGTGTTTACCCTGCAGACACTGTAGTCATTTCTTTCAGAGAGCTGATTAGCATGCAGTTCAGGGCAGAGCATGGTGGGTAACACAGTTTTCATGATCACAACCTATTTACCAACGTTTGAGTGACTGCTGCACAACAACTCAGACTAGGTCTCCTGGAACTTCCTTCCTATTTCTGTGATGTGATCACCGCTGTAGCCTCTTTGCCGAGAACCAGCTTGTTTATTCCTGCGGGTTGAGCAAGGACACAGCAGCTGCTGTGATTTATTTATTTTGCAGAGTACTATCTGGAAATATATTGAACTTTGGGAGCACAAGAGCACATATCAGCAAGCTGCATTAATTGATGAACCATTGCAGCGATGTTCCAGCTGCTGTGGTGGCAGACGGCCCCTGTGCATGACAAAAAAAATTCTTCTCCGAAGCTCCATCTCTGTATCTGCAGCAAAGCTAGAGCTGTGACTTCCTTTTGATTAGATCCTCTATGTGAACAGTGCCCTAGGATTGGCATAGGCAGCTGCTGCTGGGAGAAACAGTCTCGATGTGTATCTGTTATTGCTTCTCTTTCTATATTTTCACGCTCCCTATATCTGGTTTTGGCCTGTGTTTCCTTTTTACAGACACACAGATGACATAGACTGACATGATGCCACAAATACAAAGACAACACACACTTGGCGATGTAGGAAAAAAATGTGCTGAAACACCGACTACTGCAGTTGACATGTAATTGGTTGTTCCTAAAAGCACAGGCAGTACTTCTTTTTTCTTATTTAAACATTTTACTTGGTTTAATCTGGGCCTGAGGTGTCAAATGTATTTAACAAAACAGAAATTCATCTTGCATGCTTGGCTTTTTTAAATTTTTCAATAAAACATCAAAGCGGCTAAACGTGTAGATGTCAGGTGTACGTTATGTAAATGCAGAATAATAAATATAAAAACATTGTGATTCATAGAATTCAAAACATATTTGAAAAAAAGGTTTTGCTGTAAAACAGGGATTCTTGTGGACCCTGACCCAAAAAAGGTCACAGGCCCGTTCTATTGGAGTTGTCAACTTCTCCGTGTTAAATTGATCAACATACAGAGAAAACATGACTGCCTAATTCTGGACTTTTATTAAAAGGAGCCAAATGCCAGCAGGAGGAACCAAAAGAGCAAGGAGGCAGTGCTGAGGACTTTCATCAACTGCTCTCCAAGCGCAACAGCCGATGAAAGACCGATGAAGAAGCGAAGCGGACTGTGCACCTTAGAACCATGCAAGGTATAAGATGTGACATTGGTATAAAATAGGAAAATAGAAAGACAGAATTACCTACTATCACATTTTTAGGTCAGCTAAAATATCCTGATTGCACTTGGTTTAATTTTGCAAAACTGGGTTGTGATCTTTTGCATTGAAAAATATGGATCTTAGGATGAGACCAGTTCAAAATCCCTGTAGAAAATACATTTACAAATGTAAAGAAAAAACATTAAACAAAGATACCTGGTATTTTCTGCCTTAGGGAAGATTGAACATAAAATGTCCAGTCAACATCTTTAGTCTGTTCACCTGCTAATCTAAATACTTTCTTTGATTTAATTTTCTATTAAAAAACAGAAAATATTGTGTTTAAAACTGCTTGCTAATTAATTTACTTGCCAAAATTAGACATGTATTGTGCAATGTTTTGTAAAATTTCGAAAATGCATTATAACAAACTAAAGAACTGAGTAGTTTATATATTTTTTTGTTGGTTTTGTTTGTCCTATCAGTCGCTGTCAACAACTAAGATGGTTGATCCACCTGAGCTTCACTGCAGAGTAATCAGGCAGCTCGATGGTGAGATGACGTTTTCTCCAGAATAACTGTAAAAATGTGTGGGGCCTCTGAACTTGCCTTACATAGCTGGGATGGAAGGGAAATGTCAGATAATCCCTGGATTTTTTGTGGTTTGGATTTTCTTATTCTATTGCAGAAGTGTTAACAGTGAAATGTCAGCAGGCCATTACAAAGAAAAAAAAGCTTCCAAGTCGTTGTTTAGCAACAGCATATGCGTGTTACCTCTACAATTTTGCTGACAGATTGGATAAAGTGCATGTCGAAACGAAAAAACTTGGACTCGCAAACATAAATCAATGTATGTGGTAAACATTAGGGGCCCATTTTTTTTTCGAGAAAATGATCAAACTGAAGCAAAAGCCACTATCAGTAATACCACTACAGTTTGGTTGAGAAACCTAAAATAATGTAAGTCGAAACAAACAAAAAAAAAAAACTAGGACTCAGATTCATAAACAAAATGCATGAAGTTGAAAATAAGTGTCTATTTCTCGCTAGAAAACGAATTAAACAAAGTTAAAAAGTCTCCAAATCCTAAAATATTGTATTTTCCAACTAAAAGTAGAAGGGAGATCTGCCATATTTTGTTTTCTGGTCGCAGGGAATCTTATCAATCATCCAACCTAAAATATGCGCGTAGGCATGAATGAGAAAATAATACGTAGCCACAGTACAATTTTAGAGCTGTTTTTGAAGAATACATAGGTAGGTAGGCTATTGCACATTTTGGTATGAGACTGGGTTGAGCGAGAAAGTCACCAAGCTGGCAACACAGGATATTTTCAATGTGTTTTGAGTGAAGTTTTTTCAGAATTGTGCTTGGGGCTGGTTTTCCCTCTGCTTGTAATTGAAGATACTGACATTATTACACTTTTGCTAGTTGCTTCTTCTCATTGGTCTTCTGGATGTTCTGTGTGATGTTCATACCGATCTGAACAGCACACAAGTCTCTGCAAATGAACCAAAACCGAAGTTCTCCTATTAGCTCACCGTAAAGTTATATTCACACCGCCCTCTGCATTGCATGTTCATGCGACCACTTTGCATCAAAAGTCCATGTAAATATGCGCATTTCAGGCCTCCTTCATGCGTGGCTATGAATATTTTTATGACCTTTCTAACATCAAAAGTTTAACTAGGTCGAACTTTGACCAGTCTGGGACTTGGATGTGATTGTGACCTGTGAATGATGTACCTTTTCATTCACGGAAGTAAATTATATGAAAAAAAAAGCCTGGAGCAAGATTACCAGATTTGCAGCACCTTGACATTTCGCGGCAAGTCTGTAGGTGGGGGACATGTGCTAGTGTCGGAAACCGACAGTCCAGTGTAAACACCAGGGGCTAACTGTGCATTCGAAACTGCATGATTAGCACGTTGTCCAATGCGCATCACTTGGAGATAAGCATTTCAACTGCCAAAACATAAATTAAAATATTCTACAATTGTAAAGTAGCCTTAAACCATAGAAGGTCCAAGGTAATTTAGAGTTTGTGCTGTTTATTACATTGTATTATTTTTAAATTTCAGTTTAATTCCAGTGAAGATTGGAGAATTTTAAGGAGAAAAATAGAGAAAAACTTGAAAAGGAGTCAATGCCTGCAGAAGGTTTTTGCTTGTATTTTTGCTTCTTTTGTCATTTGGTTTCTTTTCTTCCCTTTCTTAGCTCAGTTCAGATTTAGTGTCTAAGATTGCAAGGATCTGAAGCTTGGCTTTGTGTCTTTTTATTTCAGCTTTTACTGGTATGGAACATGTTGAAATAACTTGAGGGCTGAACGCTAACAATAATAATAAATATAATTGTTTTCTCTTGGATATCTTACACTCTTAACTGCAAGATGGTGAGCACTGTCACCAAGTTATAAGCCACATTGGCTTTCAGCACACTAGCTCACACTCTGGGAGCAAAACCAGCTCATTATCCCCACATATGCATGTACGCACACACAGGGCTCCTTTCACAAGGGAGGCAGTTTACTGATTGTGTTGCACAAAGAGGTAATGAGAACATTCTTCAAGTCCATAACCTTTACCTGGGTAACACTGTCCAATTGTGTGTGTCTTTTCCAAAGGACATACGTAAATGTGAATGTGTTTTTTTCTTTTTCCGAGTGCTGAATCTTGACAAGTGCAGGAGTGCCTGTCATTTTAAAAGAAAAATAACAAGAGACATTCATGGTTTTCCAGACAGAATTTTTCCACTTAATATATGAAACAATAAAACTACAAAAAGCTAACTTAAAGGTTTTCAATCTTAGCAGTGGTTACTCCACAAAAGCACAATATTAAATAACAAAAAAACTGCAGGTCCCCCATTACCTGTAACAGAAAATACTGGCGTATCTAAATACCTTGACTTTAAATTCTTAAATTATTTTAGTAACTCAATAAAATGTTGAAACTGATTGATTAGGAATGTTTTTTCCCTACATTTTAAGGGTTGATAAACTTGTTGTCTCTCATCTTCCTCTTCCCAATATCTACTAGGTTCTCTGTGGCTGAGGTGAGGTTAGCTTGTTGTCCAATCAATCACAAATACACTATGGTCCCTTGTCCAGGTTCTACTGTTGTAGAAGTATTAACAACTGCCAAGTCCTACTGGAAAAACAGCTTCTCCTTAATAGTGCTCAATGGGGGTAAACATGAAGTCCTCTGAACCTTCCTGGTAGATGGATGTGCTCACCTGGAGCAGATAAACAACTGTGGAACAACAGCACACCATGACATGGCTCCCTAAACCAGTCTGTAAATTTGATTTGGATCTCCAACGAACTGGAAACTGTCTT
Organism: Adrianichthys oophorus; assembly: GCA_036245035.1. Lineage (NCBI taxonomy): Eukaryota > Metazoa > Chordata > Actinopteri > Beloniformes > Adrianichthyidae > Adrianichthys > Adrianichthys oophorus. Next base: position 26,983,738 of record BSAI01000104.1, read on the forward strand.
TCTCGCATCTGAGAGAAAATTTGACTTCTATTTAAAAAGTGGATCTTTTGACCATTTGGTACCGACACAGATGTCCTCAGTCCAGGTTACAGAGCTCTAAGAATGTTTCTGGTGCAACATTTGCTTGGCACATGGACTGTGACAGTGGACATTTTTGTCACGGACATTTTCGAATACAGCGGCTACAGCTTGTCCATCTGACTAATGCATCAAATCATCTTAAATCTATGGTTTTAACTAATTATACATTACATTTTCTAACTTTTTTTCCTTTTCTTTCAGCTTTCCCTTAATATGCTTGGATACAGTGCTCTGTGAACAGCCAGCTTTATAGCAGTGGCTTCTGTGCCCTGCACTTCTTGCTAAAGGGGCCAACAGCTGCCAAGTCTAAAGTTTTACTGGGGATGGTGTGACCTTTTGATCCAGACTGACAGACTCAGGAAACTTTAGCAGGGATCTTAAAAGTGTAAAAATGTGACAACATTCATCCTCAATTTCAACATCGATCTTGTTTACATTATTTTCGAAGATGCTGAATTTTGGGGTTTCATTCCTTGTCACTAATTATTGAAAGTAATGGTGGGAAAAATATCTAACATCAGTCTGTGTGGAATCATTTTTCATGCTTTGTAATCTTCCAAAAAAATTACAAAAAATTGGCCACATTTTTTATTTTACACATAAAACTAAAACAAACCCACTGATATAACTGAACAATTTGGGACATAATTTGTAACTTTTGTAGTTAAGCACATAAATGTCCTTACTTCACATTTGTGTCCTGATAAAATATTAACTTAACAAAATAAATTCAAAGAAAGCATATTAGAAACTTCACATCATTATTGTAAAAAATTAAAGGCTGGGATTATAACTGGCTAAAATTTGCACTTTTCTATTTAAAACTTGAATGATGTGATCTCTCTCCGGAAAAAAATGCAAGTCAAACGTTGTTGTCAAAACTGCAAAGTTTATATTTAAGAGATACTCTGATGAAATAGAAATAGTGAATTGTAATGTGATTCATTTTAAACCTGTAGATATTCTGCAAAACGTAGATATTTGTGAAATATATATTTCAGATTTTTCTCATCCTTTTCATTTCACTTTCCTCCATTGGAAGGTTCAGGTAGAATAGCTTTGTGTCTTCAGAATTTGAAGTGGTGTGTTTTTTCAACAGCAACTGCTTCAAACCTTTTCTGTTTTCCTAAAATTCCTCAGTCCAGAGCTGGAGAGCTAATAGCTGATTTATGCACCTCTGTGAACTCGTTGTACATTGTGCTTGGCATTTAAAAAGGGTGTGACCATGAAACTGACAAGAGAGGCTTAAATTGTCTGTTACTTTACATCTACCTCTTTATCTAAATGCTTTAGGAATACAAAATTGAATATAGGGAAAAGTCCAACTTGGCTCAGCTTTGGCGCTGAAAAGGACATTGACCCTCTATAAAGGATGTCACTAACCTTCATCAAAAATACCTCTAAAGTTTGAAATCAAAGGAGTCCACTCATCTGGGAAGCTAGAGTTTGAAAAGTTTGACTTCTCATCCGAGTATCTTAACATCTGGCTGATGAGAATTCAGATTATTTATGGGCTGACTGCTTCAGAAATGTGGCAACAAAATCCCAAAACTAGATGTGTGTAGGAGCAAATGTCAGTGATCCAGTGCTCGTCAGAATGGAATGGAAATGTCCTTTCACTTGGAAGGGGTCTTGGTGTGAGAGGTGTTGGTTGTTTGTTGATAGTGTTTGGTAGGTGTGAATGGGACCCAAATGAAAGCAGGACTGCACATGAGAGGCGGGAATGTCTCATTTGGACATGAATGTCTTCTTTGACTCCTCTTTCAAGCCTTCTGCTTTCTCTGTCTGGAGAAGTCCACTGTCCTACAGGTGAACTTTAGACTTCTGGCCGGATGGGGGGGTTGTTTTGTTTTCTCAATGTAGAGATCAGAGCATTCTAGACTTTCCTGGATATCATAGACCACATTTCCTTGCCTCTGCTTTGATGGTTTGTCCAACAATTATTGTTTTTGTGTGTTTATAGGTTTGAAATAAATGTGGATGTTGTGTTTGATGTCGTTAAGGATGTTTCTGACACATCAGGAAGGATAATGTTTCCGTCCTTTCCTGGGTTCTGCCCTCCAGGTTCTCCTTTATCTGGTTTTCACCAAAGTCTAGATGTTGCTAAAGACAGTGTTAATGTGGCTCTTCTCTTGCTGATTTTCTGTGATTTGGTAGATATAGTTTGTCTGTTGCTGTATGTATTAAAAGATAAGGTAAACCCTCCGTTTGTGGCGTCTGTGGCAGTTTTGTTGACCTGATTTTACCATTCATTAACCTTTAACACATTAGCTGAACAATATAGTAATTTAACAATGAATTTAAAATATAATTATAAAGCAAATTATGAACTAAATTATGACACAATTAAAAAAACAAAACATGAATAACAGAACATCACTTGTCAAAACACGAGGGTCTGAGCATGACAAACAGAAAACCTTTGCTTATTGTTTATTTGCAGCTAACAAACAAAGACAGAAACAGCTAATGCTTATAACCTGTTGTGCTGTGACTTCGGACAACAAACCAGACAGAGCACAAAACACAACTTGTTAGAATAAAAAAAAACTAAACTTGGCCCTTTCTTTTGACTGCCGTTACTCTTCAACCGTTGATACGATTATTTAAAAAAAGCAGCTCAGTGCCATTATGTGTTGCATACCGGTGTAAAGGAAATATGAAAAACTGCTTTTTTCTGCATCAAAGTCAGCTGATTTCCAATAATCACGTAAACAGTCAATGATTTTTGTTATGACAAAGACTGGTCACCTTTCAACACATCTTGTCAGGGGTCACCACAGCGAATCAGCTTTCACTCATTTGCACGGGTGGTTTGGCAGAGAGTTTTATGCTCGATGTCCTTCCTGACCCAACCCTATATTATATCTGGGCTGGGAACCAGCACAGGGAGACCCGGACTCTGGTCCTTCTGTGGCTACATAGTTTGGGCAGTAGCAGGGAAGATTTTGCCAAAGGACCCACACTGGATCAAGCTCATTGCAATCCTTGGGAAGCAAACCTAGGTTTCCTGCACGTCAGTCTTACACCCAACCACCTGAGTCATCCAGCCACTTCTGTCAAAGAGAGTGTGTGATTTAGGTGTTACCAGAGACACCTCTCCAGTATTGAAAGGTTAAAACAGCACCAAAAACAAAAAGTATTTTTTTCATTTTGGTCCAACCTAATACATAAATCATAAAACTGTATGCAAAATTTTGTTTGAACTCATTTTACTGCTTAACTATTACTTTAAATTATTATATTCTAAATTCATTTGAAAAGAGCTAACATGCAAAGATGTCCAAACTCATTCTATGACCACCTGCTGTATGTTTTGTGTGTTCTGTAAACTGTTTATAATCAAAGTGTTGGAAGAATGAGAAGAATTTTGATCAAATCTGTTAAGAAATGTTGCTGGCCAATCATAATCTTTATATCTCAGGCTGTAAATACGACCTAGACTGTTGAGTGGAATCCTCAGGAAATAATTGTATTTCCATGATTGCATTCAAGTACAAAGCATATTTAATGACACAAGCCCTTCTACTCAGACCTGAATTAATGTGCAATCAATCAGATCAAAGTTTGCAATGCTACACAACAGAGTGAAGACAGAATTGCTCACAACAGAGTCATTCTTTGATCAAACTCTCTCTAGTCTGCAGTATTTTCCTCTCAAGTAGTAGTAATGACATAGTTGCAATATTCATATCTGAGGAATTATTTTTTATGCTTATGGTAATGTAATCTTGAACGCATTAGTCATTGCTGTTGATCGTGTCTGTGAGCAGAAATGTGATACTTGGGCTGTTTTAACTGGACTTTTTTTTTAGCTTTCTGAGCAAAATCCAACAAACATTTCATTCACAGAAAACTCAAGGCAATAGGAAAAATGAAGTTTTTCCAGTTGTTAATACAGTTCAGATATTTCCTAATGTTTTTTTTTTTTATAATCTACAGTGTGTTTCAAGTCACAAGAATTTATGAACACACTTGAAGTTTAAAATTGGCTTCTGAAATAGAAGAGGGTAAAATAATTAGACCACAAAAAAAAAACGTACTTCGTTGTGTGGCATGGGAGCTCTTGCGGAAGGGCCTTTTTTTTTTGTCAGGCCCGTTTTGGGTCAAGCCAGTCCACTTCCTGATGGTCTTACTTAACAGGCACTTTAATCTCAGTTAAAAGCTAAAAAGTAATAAAACAAGGAAACACCACCAGAACTCTTTCAGTCTCACCAAACAGCGTCTCCGCAGAGTGTCCTCAGAGCTGGATTTTGGGGGTTTTTACTTGTACCTGGTAGAAAACTATACAACACTGAGACAATGCTTGCTTTATAGGTGAGGGTAAATTGGTATTGCTGATTTGTAAGCAGGTTCTGTTCCTCTTGGGGAGATTGTGCTCAAGGTTACAGACATCAATAATGAGCCTTCCAAATGTTTTCCAATCAGTACCAGCCTGTTGACTCCTTGATTTCTGTTACTTTCATTGCATTGCAATGTTAAAATCCTAAAACAATATTGTTCTGATACAATTGTCAGATAAATAAAGCTTGATTAAATTGCTAGATGCAAATGCAGGTTCATTTTGACTGTTGCTCCTGTCATCCCTTCTCTGAACAAACTCACAAGCTCCACCTCTCTCGCACAGAATTCTACAAAAACAAAGTCTTGAACCATCTTGTTTACAGTTAATGCATCTTAAAGAACAACTGACCATTTTAAAATAAATCAAAACAAGGCTATCATAAGCTGTGTTTACATGGAAAAAGGACTCAAATTAAAGCCTGATCAGAATAAACATGGTAAATACCTATATAGCGTATTTCTACCTTCATTGAAGGCCCAAAGCACTTTACAATCACGATCCCATTCACACATTCACACACTGATGGTGGCTCCGCTGCCGAACACTGGCGCCAACCTTCCATCAGTGGCAATGTGGGGTTCACACATGGGCGGACAAGGTTAGAAATGAACCTGCAATCTTCCAATCAGAGGACGACCACCCTACCGCTGCACCATGGCCACCCCAACATGGCCGCCCCAACATGCTTCATGTAAACATGCAATTGGCCTGTGTTGGTCTACATTAAACCTACATGCCTGCACATGGATTCAAATGCCTCCACGTTTTCATTACAGCCTGCTTCCACTTTTGATTGATGAGCTCCTAAAAAGAACTATCTTCTCCTAGTCTTTACTCCCCACATTCATCCAGTGGCTCCTTGTCTTTGGTGGAGGAGGGGGCACAAAAGTTATAGCGCTTGGAATAAATGAATTATCATTCCGTTGTCTCTCCCTCTTCAACATATGCCCAAACTGACACTGGTTGGCTTTCACACGTAATACCAGCAGCCAAGATGCACATTGGTGCATTGCCCGCATTCATTCATTTTCTAAACCGTTTTATCCCTTTCGGGGGTCACAGGGAGCCTAACCCAGCCACTCAAGGGCGAAGGCAGGGGCCCTGCATCCCCCACAGGTATTTTAAATGTGTCCAAGCTCAAAGTTGTTGGTCACATGGCCACTTGTTCTTGTGATGTTTGCTGATTTTTAGTTAATGTCATATTTGCACAAACAGATCTTAAAGGGACTGCACTAACAGTAAAATCTGAAGTTGAGCTAAAAAAAAGAGAGAGAGAGAGAAACCCAGTGGTTTTTCACAAATCTCTTGGCTTCACAATACATTTTTGAAGGGGAGCGAAGCATATCCGAGGAGGGAAATTATTCCAACCCCATGGGCCAATTTACAAAAGAAGCATGTCTCAAGGACTCTGTTCAGAAGGAGCTATATGAGATCTGAGGTTTGCCATGATTTTAAGTCTGCATGTGGTGTTTTGGTTTTAAATTAAGTTGATTTTTCTCTGTTTGAATTTGATTGTTTAATTTGGCATTTTCAAGTTTTTTTTCTTCTGAATAAAGTAATTCACAGTGAAAGGGATTCAGACACAGAAGAGGTGTGAAGAACAAATCCAGTACTGACTGCCAAAAAGATGTTCTGGATCTATGTTGGGAACACCACAAGTGTCCTTTAGATGATCTCCATAGCGCTCTTGGAGAACTCATTCCCAACTGTTCCCATTTACTGTATCTAACGTTCCAGGTTAACATAGAAGCTCCCCAATAATCTTGTGTACAACAGACAAAGAAAGACCTTTTGAATTGATCTGACTGCCAGCTGCCAGTGCAAACAGCTGTCCTCTTTGAGATAAGTGTAAATAGCTGGCTCAATGTCGACTCTGGCTCAGTGACTTGGGGTTGGTGAAGACACACATAGAGCCAACCACCAGGTCAGTCATTGGCACATTTAAGACAATAACTAGAGGGATTTGCCAAGATTCCCCCTCATCTTTGGATGTATGCATCACAGGATGAGCTGGCAGGAATGTGCTGGTGGATGCTGAGGTCGTCTGATTTGTTTTTAACATTTCACAGGAACCTGATGAGTCCCAAACATCAAAGTATCAAAACAGCTATGGTAAACCACTTAGGTGTGATTTCACTAATAGAGATATTTATTTTGAAGGTGAACGATGAAACGGCAAAAAGAAAGGAATCTTTCTTGGTGTTCTATGTCACATGTTGTGATTTTTGTCACTTTATCCCTTCAAAAAGAGAACCCTCTGAAAAGATCACAGTGGGAACACAGGTGGAGCTCAGAAAAAAAGCAAAAGTTGTTAAAACATCTATGCAAGCCACAAAAGCGTACTGTTTTATATTTTTGGGGTTTGTTTTCTCTCTTTTCTCCTTTTAGAAAGAGATTTCTGACTTTACCTTTGGGCCAGATAGGACAGCTAAAATTCTTTTTGGACTCATAAACTTTTACGTTGAGCACAAATATACAGATTAAATTAGAAAAAAATTAGAAATAAACAAAACAATAACAAATAAATAAAATATAAAATGCAGCCTGAAGAGCTGCATTTTATTCTTCTTAGGGCAGCTGTTTGTGAAATATATTTGCAAAAATGAAAATTCTTTTCTTTGCCCTTTCCTCTCCAACTCCATGCTGCCAGTCAGCCAGTCAGCCATGCCATGCACAGCCCTGGTTAAACATTTGCCAAATTATCTGTGAACAGCAAGTGCAACGTTTTCTGAATGAGAGTCATGTAAATAATAATCATCCTATTTTTTAAATCTGGGAATCATAATCTCATTATTACACAAGTAGCTAATGCAAAACTGTGAGCAAAGGCCTTCTAATCAAAAGTGGCAGTGGTGGGAACTACCCTCAGAAAAAAAGAAATAAAAAAACAGCGTGTTGTCAGTGTTTTACCTTCAAACATTAAGTAATACAAGAAAAAAAACACACACACCATGATCCAGGAGTCTCAATAAACTGAGGAACAGAGAAAAATTAAAACCATTGGGGAGTAAAAGAGTTCATTGGCCAAAAGGGCCTTTGTGGCTCGTTAACACCATTCACAACCAAACTAGTGTGTTGTTATTTTGTTTGTGAGTAATTGTGTTTTCTGTTGTCACCGTTGTGTTCAGAATTTATCTTTTTTTATAAAGTCTGTGTCAAATTTGTTGCCAGGTAATTATTTCATTCAGCATGCATGAAAACATTCCTTTAGTTTGAGTTTGTGTGCACACAAGTATGTGTGTATGTTTTTGTGTGCATGTGTGAGTGTGCACGTATACCTGTGTCCTCAACTTCAAGACAATGTCACGAATGAATAAGAATCTTCACTCTCCTACCTGTGTACATGCATATATATGTGTGTTTTTGTGTGTGTTTGCACGTGTATATGCATTTGCGTGCATGCATGTGCTTGAGTATGTGTGTGTGTGCATGTATGTGTGTTTATGTATTTGTGTGTGAGTGTCTGTGAATAGGTGCTTGCATGCATTTAAGTGCACATGTAAGTGTGTGTGTTTCTGTGTGCGTGTTTTTGTGCGTTTGTATGTGTGTGCGTATGCATATGTTTAAGTATCTGTGAGTGTCTGTGTGCATACACATGCACAATCATACATATTTGTGTTTCTGTGTGCATTTGTGAATGTGCGTATGTGTTGATGAGTGCCGGGGTGGGTGTGCATGTATGTATATGCGTGCGTCTGCTCGTGTGTTTGGGGTTCTGTCCTTGCTCTCTCCAGTGTGTGACAGCAAATGAGATTGTAAATTTCCTGCAGGGTTTTTCTTGTACTGCTTAACACCAGTAAACCCCAACGAGGATAGTTGACCAGATCCTGAACAACTTCATGTTGCAAAAGTAAGTTTTTATGTGACTGTGCATACAAAGCTCAGTAGTCTTGTGGTAGAGCATTTACTATATTCTGCAAAACATAGCTTAAAAAATGCATTACTGAAATAAAATGAATATACTTTTTTATTAAAAATAAAAATCAATAATAATTTTTTAGACGTGTCTTTTCTATGATTACCTTTGTGCGGGTTTTCAACCTTTCAGCAAATTTAAAAGTTTCCTGTTCAAATACACAAGACAGCGGCTGATGAGGCAGCAACAGCTCTTGCCTCCCCAGCGCTGCACACACTGACTGGAGCTGCAGCTGGCATTTTACACTCTTGGATTTGTATCAATTAAAAGAAAATCGAAACATTTTGTCAGCTTACTTTTTTTTTAAATAAATGCAACAGAAAAGATAGTCTTAATATATATCACAAAAACATTCAAGTGAATTAACACTTGTTGCTAACTTAATTTCTTACACTTTTTGAAGTAGCTTGGCAATAACAAAATATACTGACATAATATTAGGAATTATGCCACAATTCTTAAGATTCTTTAATTTCTCATTAATGTTAATAATTTCAGAACAGCAATATTGGCGTGCCTGGCTTCGTAATGACACTATAGTTTTTTTTTAACTTTGAGTAGAGCTGAAAGAAAATGCATTAGAGGCAGGCTTTTGAAATGATAAGTGCCAAATAATGCAAAATAGAGACACATATCCATATATATATATATATATATATATATATATATATATATTCTTTTACGTTCTTTAAAGCCCAAAGGATTTCACTGTTAGTTTTATTCACACATTCATAAACCCTCATTCACCCGTGGTTGCAGAACTGCCGTATAAGACCTCCTGGAGCAGCAATGTGTTTAAAGTCTTTCCCAAGGACACAGAGACATATGGGCAGGCAGAAACTTGGGTATTTGTCCCACCTGTTTACCCGTTTTGATGACAATCCGCTGGTGGCAACAAACACAGAGCTGCAAAACTGGCTCCTAATTGACCCAATACAAATGAACACCACAAAAATCACTGAAGCTTAAAAATCTGTCGAACAGTGGGGAAGAAAAGGATGTTCAGGTCAACCCAAATACTCACAAGAGGATTCTGGAAAATGGACATCAGCATGAGACAGAGATGATGGATGTAGTAGAGCAAACAAACAATGTTCCTCCCTATGAAATGACACATGGATGCAATTTGCAATCACACATCTCTGACAGGATAACACCATAAATAAATGCACAAATTGAAGATGCCATTTTAGTTTGCTTTTCTTACCTTACAATGCAAATTAATGAGCTTGCATCTATTATTGTTAAAACAACAACCATTATAACTGATTTTTCTAGTTTTCAGGGAAAAGCTGCATTGAACCCTGGAGTCAGAAACAGTTGATTCTCTCTTGACTGCTTGTTTTTATTTTACTGGACCTGTCCAGCAGCAAAAGCAGAGTCACAGACTACCCTCTGTGGGAATTTTGCCCTCATTTTTTCTGCTCTGAATAGTTTACCTCGTCTTCACAGTCCTTCAGGATCTCTGTTAATCTGTCAGCCTGTCCGCTGGCACACTTGTGTGGTCTTTATGAATAAAAATAAAGCTTTGGTGGAGCGCACAGAGATGCAGCTGGTTATAACTTCTCTATATATTGTTGTGTATTCTGCAGCAGACCAGTGAGAACCAATTACAGTTATCTTGGTTTGGATGACAACAGTCAATCTCCACACTGTTGCTGTTGACTTACTGGTGTGAACTGTGGGATCAGCTGCAACACCTGTCACTCGGCTCAGCTGATGTCAGACTCCACCATTGTCTCTGAGGAGTGTGTCACACTAAACCCAGAAGCAGTTTCTGACATCTTGGCTTTCTTTTCTGAATAATAACTCAGTTTCCATGTGAAATTTTTAAAAGGACCTCCATCTATATGTCATTTTTTTCCTCACCGTGCAACTGTGTTGATTATGACAACAATATGATAAAATGTTGGATTATTTTCCATAAAGTAATTATAGTTGATATCCAGTGGTAGGATTATTCTCCCACCAAATTTCCACAATTCTCATCTCAACATTTGTTGACCCTTTAGTTAAAAAAACTCATGTTATGGAGAACAAAATCATCATGTGTCCATGCAAAACTTTACTTTTTTCCCCTGCTGTGTAGTCAGAGCTTCAAACATTGCTTAATAAGTTGCTTTGTTTGTTTTACTAACAGTTTTGCAGATGTGTTTGATTGACCTCCAGTATAAGATTTAACATTGGCGTATAAAGTACATTGACTGTACATGAGAACTGGAGTGAGTGTGTGTGATACCACCCAAAGAAAATGTGGGGTTATGGACCCAGGACATTTGTTTTGTTTTTTTGTTGGGTTCCACTTCCTGTTTTATTTTGTTGCTGGTTGTTACTTCCTGTGTTCTCTCCCTCCTTATTGGCACACCTGTTTCCATTTACCTCATCCCCTCCTCCTGTTATAAGTCTTCGTCTCCCCTGCACTGGTTGTCGGATGGCCTTTTGTACCTTCATGAGTTTGTGTTCAGTTTCTTGTGAACCTTTCTCAATTAAACGAGAGAACTTCGTATTACGAGTGTCGTCTGCATCTGTGTTCACACGTCAACCCTGACAGAAAATGGTTTACTTCCTGCTCCAACCAAATCAAGTCCATTTAGTCACCATTTTTCTGGACACCATGACCCCAAATGGACGCTGTCATGATGGAGCCAGAAATCGTCTACAAGCAGTAATTCGCCTCAGTCGGTCTGAGTCAATGTTTTTATGACTACCAGACTCCAGTTAGGACTAAGCTTGCTGGAAGTCCACACTCCTACCACTTGAAAGCCGCCATCACAAAATCTATCAATCAAATGTTTTCAACGTTGGACATGAGATCCAGCAATCAATCAGATTGAGGCTTCTGATTGGTTAATATATAGCTTGAATACGTGGCACTACATTACAAATATCATGAAAAAAATGAAGACTATCAAGAACATGTTGAAAAAATATATGAGAGCAAGAATGGTTATTGTAAAAATAAAATGACTGAGTAATAGCAGTTTATTTTTCTGTAGAAGACTTCTTGGAGCCCACAGGTACTTCCTGTTGTAAATCCAGGGGCGAGGAGTCACTTAGTCCAGTTCTCAGAGACAGTCAATGGTAAAAGAACAGTAATAATCTGTTTCTGTTGGTCTCAAAGTTTTTCTGTCTTGAGGTGCCCATTTTTGGTGATAAACAGACAAAGATTTTCTAGACTAGTGTGTAAAATTTGGAGTAAAATACTTGGCAGGAAGGTTATTTATTTGTTATGAAAAGAAATGCTTTAATAGTCATGTCAATTCACCTTTTTGTATCTCTATTCATCTCTTCCTTTTTCAGCTGTTGTCTGGCCACCTCTGCTGTCATTTAGTACAGTCCTGAAGAATGTAACAAAAAAGCCAAATTTTAGAGAATAAACTAAGTTAAATTGTAAATGACCTCATTCGATTTTATTAATAATAAATGTTTTAATTTGCACAGATACAAGATTGATTTAGAGCTTGAATGGAGGGAAATATACCTTTTTATTTCTTCAACAGTGACATTCAGGGTGAAAATGATCTGGAGAGAGCTTTAAAATGTTTTGTCAAATATTATGGCCCGCAGCAGCAGTCCCTGACTGCAAGGACCATTTTGTTTACGCAGTTGTAAAAATTTCTGCGCCTTTGAGGCCAAATTTGACCCCCACCACATGCCTGAAAAGTCACCAAAATTCGTAAGCACAGAGAAAAAAATTGAAAATGAATTTTTGACTGAGTGAACGACCCCATCCCCCACCCCCTCAAGACAATGACATCACAACAAGCAAAACAGAAAAAAATAATGAACAGGCCGAAAATCGCTTATGGAGCCCAAAAAAATAAATTAGAAATACACAAACGAAACCAAAACACTTGGGGTTACCCAGGAGAAGTTTTGAAATTATTCTGGGATGGCCACATGACCCACGGCTTGGTGGCCATTTTGTAGCAAAATGTGAGATTTGGCGATTTTCACACTTTTCCACAAAATGGGAAAACAACACTTTGGTTCTTCCAATTTTCACGAAACTTCACAAACATGCCACCAGCCGGAGTGTACAACCACCACAGAAGTTTCACTGACCTTTGACCTTGGGAAGAGGCCACCATCTTTAATTTTTTTTCAAAAAGCACCTTTACTCCCAGCTACAAACAAAAGCTCATCCTAGGGATTTTCATCAATGGTCTGGTAACTTCTTGAGCATCATTGGTAGGCTACTGTTTAAAAATGTTGGAATTAGAAGTTGTAAGATTTTGAACAGTGTGTACGTGGCGAGCTCTCAAAATTAGTGTGCTCTAATTTCTCGCACATTTTTTGCGGTCCAGCCTCTCCTGTGCTCAATATCCATTTAGCCGGAGCTGAACCGTAGCACTTTATTGTGAAGTCGGGGCATTTTTCAAAGTAAAATCAATTTTTTGCTGTACTCTCTGTTTTCACCATGTTGTAAACATTACGTCATTCCTGCTGACACGGGGGTCTCAAAGTGTGTGGTAAAACGTAATTTTTGCCATACAACACCATGTACCACAAGAGGATGATCACAGCGATCCAGAACTGTCCCGTCCTTTTTGAGACAGCGCATTCTTTTGATAAGGATAACGACAAAAATCTCAGAAACTGGGCTGAGGCATCACAGGCTGTTGGACTTGATGGTGAATTTGTGTAATATGGACATTCACACTCAGATTAGAAAGTCTGCCCACCTTTGTAAATACATTGATTGAAGGCGAGTCGTGCAGAAAAAGAAGTGTTGTTAATATTCTCCAAAATCATGGCAGAATGAGGGTTTGTTTACCATGATGTCACATTTAAATGGCGGAATCTTGTGAACACCTACGTGAGTTCAGAGGTACACACGGTTTGCAGAAGAGCCTGCTTGCAGCAGGACCGCAAGCAATCCGTAGTCAGTGTGAGTAACTAACCATACCGCTCCGCAGCTGCACTGGATCCGGATCGCATGGGTGTGAACCTGGGGTAAAAGATGAGTTTTCATCATACAGTAGGGTTCGTTAAATTGTTCCACAGAAACAGTTTTCAGCATCATCATTGCTTTGAGCCAAAAGTCAGATTATCTGGTATCAACAGAAAAACCAGAAGAGAAAAATATGCAGGTTAAAACGTTCTTTACCAATAAGGTAGACACCAACAGAGGACAAAGATGTATAGACAGAGAGCAATGGCTGGGCAGCTGGAAAGAATAATCAATGAAAATTAGTGGAGTCTGTGTTGCATTGATGTAACAGTTTGTTCTTTTTCATGGGATAAACTGCAGAGAATTAGGCAGAACCAGTGGCAGATTGACGTTCCACTACAGTGGCATTTAGCGGCTCTGTGTGGGTTTGAGTGATCCTTGTGCTGCAGTCTGTCACTTGTCATGATAATGAATGAAAGATGACAGGTTAAGCGGCAGCCGTTTTCGCTTTGTTCTTCACTTTTGTGACCCACCGAACTTTATGAGAAAGCCTACCAAGTTATCTAAATGTATCAACACAGAAGGCCAGAATCCTCCCTAGAGGAAAGAAAGAGTGATGTCTTCTTAGCACACATCTCTATGCAACACTGTGAAGAACAACATTTTTTGTTGCTCAGCAGACAGTGTGATGTAAATATGGATTTTGTTTCTTTATTTTTTATGGTCCAGTGTTCAAGTGGGAAGCCTTGAGTCTTGGAGATCTCATAGAAACATCACGGAAAATCGTAGAAGTGAGTTTCTGCTCCACGTTTCAAAAACAACAAGAATTGTGCTGATCTCCAGCTACTGGACAACCTTTACAACAATGAGAAAGACCAACTATGCCTATTTATTTTCCGTTTTGTATTTTTTAAGAAGTCACTTCTATATGAAGAAGTAAGCTCAGAGTTGCCACACACAATAGAGTTATATTGCACTAGAAGGGGGGTAATGTTCGACGAGATGTCCATTATCAGAAATGAAAAGATGTGGAAGCAACCGTCCTTCGCTTTGTGTTGGACGATTGCTTCCATCAAGTCTATTAATTTATGATAATGAACACATCGGAGGATATTATCTCATTTATATTATGATCACTTATAAAATAAATAAATGTTAAATCAATTAGTAATAATTCAAACTTTAAATTGAGTTTCATGCAAAGCAGACTACTTGTGATCCGGAATGACACATTGTCATGGTAACGGCTACTGGGCCTGCACCAACCTCATTCTGCTGGTGTATGAGGCCTAACCAGTGAAGGAAAGTGGTTTATATGCTAAACATAGGTGGTATATAGCATCATTTTAGAGGCAAGGTTCCCCTCTTTCCGCTTGTTTTTATCCAGATGATGAAGCAAAGTTTTGAAAGAAACAAGCTTCACAGATAGTTTCAGATCCATTTGATTCAGATCACTAAATGTGGGTCAACAATCACTTTCTATCAATAATTAATAATAAAATCATTTATGACCATATATTCTGTTTGGCTAAAACAATAAGGTCAGCAGGACGGAAGACAGACAACGAACTATTTAAAATGATAAGTAACGTTACTGTTGATGGTAAAATTTAATAGAGATCCTGGCGTGTCCATCATAGAGACATTTGAAGGACAGAGTTCTGTTCTACTGTCTTGCTGTTGTGATAAACTGTGGAAACAACATATGTCCACCTATGTTCCAAGTCTCTGCTGTGAACAACTGGCGTTTAGGCTGGCACAATAATATATACCATTCAGGCCATGTGACTGGAATTCCTTTTGTCTATTATCACTTTTAAGTGGACACTCTGTATAGCCAATCAGAATCGAGTATTCACTCAGATCATTGTATAATTGTGTTTAAGGTCACACATCCTGGTCAGGAAAAAGCTTCAGTCAACAACTAGCAAAACTTCTCTTTCCACAATTTTCTTTTTTTTTCTACTCAAGGATGTGGTATTGCAATGTTTTGAGCAGCATGGAAATATCATCTTCTTTCTTTGGTTCCCAGGGCTGCTGTAGGGCTTACATATGTGGTAAACCTCCACTGGGCAGAATAAAGAAGGTAAAGTGAACAATCATCTCTCTCTGATGAGTTTTTTTTTTCAGGATCCCTCCAGATGTCTGAGCTTCCTCTCCTTGAAGCTGTCAATCCAGCCTTCAGCAGAAAATTTCAACCGATTCTTTCTATTATTACCAGAAAAAATCGTAGGTTTGGAATCAAACAGATCATCATCATCTGTTAGGTTGACTCCATTGTTAGTCTGGTGCAGCCTCTTTATCAGTTCAAAAGCTGCTTTGATAATCCAGCTGTCATTCTCCTGCTCTGCTCAACCCTGTGAACAAGATTTGAACTCTTCTAAAACAGAAGCTCATTCCTAACCCAAAGGGGGAAATCCATTAAGACCGTGACTTCAGATTCTGAGATCTTCATCTGGCTTTGTTGGAACTTCAAGCTTCCACAAAGGAATATTGAGGCTTTAACTTGATGAAGAAAAAAAAGGAGACACAATTTTGTGGTGATTTAAGTCAACATTTTTATTCAATTTCCATCTGATTATTTATGTTCTAAATGTATATTAATAGGCCAGCATGAATACTTTTGTTTGATTCCTGTTCTTCCTGCCAAACTTTCTTCTCTTTTCTGATGTAAAATTGCACCATAACCTTAAGATTTACCCTAATAATATGCCAGAATGAAGGAAATATTCCTGACTTTGCTGTTTGTCAGGTTTTTTTTTTTTTGTTTGCGTCCTCAAACTTCTACTGGCTTTCTCTGCGGAATGTGTGACTTTCCCCTAGACACGATCTGCTGAAGAGCTGTCTGTAACGCTGACAGGCTCGCCACTTTGAAATGAATAAGCAAGCGGTTACCAGCAGATGCTCCATACATATTAACTTCCATTTGGATCCAACAAAGATGCGCCCAGAGAGATGAGAGCGGAGGATGATTCAGCGTGATGCTTGCTGGGTTCTTGTCACAGCCACAGAGGGAAATATTACTCCACTGTCAAGTTTAACAGCAGACCAAATCTATCTCTGCCTGCAGCTGTCCTCTCTGGCTTTGCCTGTATTTACTTTCGATTTCAATTCAATTCAGTTTTATTTAAATAGCCCAAAATTGCAACCATAGCCGTCTCAATGGGCTTCACATTGGTACTTATGCAAAGAACATAAAGTCAAACATAAAAATAGAAACAATAGCTGGTTCATAAACTAAACAGACAAAACTAAACTGGCATCCCTGCCCTCAGACCCTCCTTCCTGGTGAGGAAAAGGGTGGAACAGTCTTGCCCACAACTCAGAGGTGAATTTCTGACAACAGCTCTGCAGAAACTGTCCTAGACAACAAAACAGTTTTTTTTTTTTGTTTGTTTTTTTTAGCTAAAAATAGCATAATCATAATTAAAAGACCACTTTGAAAATAGATCAAACAATGTTTGGAGTGGATCTTTTTAAAAAATTAGAAAAGCTGAGAAAACAAAGAGGAAAAATCAGGAACAGTTCAAGTATCATCGTATCTATGTCTTATAAAAGCTCCATAGTTGTGGATTTGTCTGTTTAATTTGGTTCCAGACTGTGTAAATGAAGCCATTTAACCAGGGAGCTGTGATAAATTAATGACCTGATGAGATAATATAATTAAAGCAAGTCTACATATGTCCCCTAATTAATCCAGATTGATGGCAATAGACTCTTCTGCTTTTAAAAGGTGGAAAGGTCTTCATGTGGAATGAGCTTACCACACACATTGGTGCAGATTAGATTTTCTTGCATCCCGCTTGGGTTTTTGATTTTGTCCCTAACTGTTAAACCACCTTCAAAGGTAAATGTATCATTTCCCACTCTGGAAACATATCCTAAAACCCCATGCTGGGGTATTTCTACAAGAAAATTGTCACATCTCCCAACTGGCAAAGAAATGTCCCCTTTTTTAGTCTCCAGAAACACGACTTCTTATCTTTACTTGAACCGCTAAACTTGACAAAAACCCCCGAAATGTTCTGCCCGTGGATGTCACATTATTTAAAGGGCAGTCAAGCTCCACAGTGAATTAATAATGATTCAAGTGAAATAAAAGTGGGAAAAGACATTCTGATGTCAGAAGCTGCACATTTCTTAAACTAATTTAGTGATTCACAAAGTATTAGGTTGTTCCTTTGAATCTTACACTGAACTCCATGTGAACTATTTAAACTAGACTTATGTCAAATCTTTGGACAATTGCAATCTTAACCTTAAGCTGAAACTTTTTCATCTAAACTGAAATTGTTATGCAGTCAACAGGGTTGCTGATTCCTATAAGAGGATGGCCACGTGCCTGTGTTTGTTAAAAAATGATTGTTATGGAAAAGTTTGGGCTTTTATTCAAAACTGTTGAATTGTAACAGCTTGGCTAAAATCTTTAAGAGTTTACTGTATGTATTTAACATTTCTGCAACTCTCACTCAATGTTCACAGACAGAAAACATCAGATCCATTTTTGTCTGCAATCAAAGGCATTTTAGTTTCAGTAAAAGGCAATTTATCCCGCATTCACTTTATTAACTCAATGAAAATCAATTACAATTTTTAGACAAGCACAATGTTTTTAAAGGTCAGCTGTGCAAATGCTTTAAACGTGTTCAAAATTCCATTGAGGAGGAAAAAGAATCAGACTAAATTATAAAAGATTTTAGAGTTTGCTTCTTCCCACTTCCTTTCAAAAAACAATCAAACTGACTTTTTTGTGTGCACTGTATGCTTTGCTGCAAAAATGTTTATTTATGATAATGAGTGATAGTATTGTCATCTTCTTTCATATTCGTTTTTCTCTTTTTTTTTTTATTCACGTATTACTCAATATCTGAACAGGTTTCACTCAGGGGCGGCGCCAGGGCGTAGCTGGGGGTTGTTATGGCAACAGCATACAGCAGTGGGTGGTTGACAAAGCAACCCCAAGTATATGAAGGCCAAATAGTTTATTTTTTAAAAAAAAGTTCATTTTGCACAGGTATATTGCATGTCATCGCTTTCCATTTAAAAGTTGATACTTTTCTTGTTTATCTTTTGTTTATTTTGTGTAAAAATGTGACATAAAACCAAACTGAAAAGACAGCAGGTGAAACACGCAGTAGCACTGTCTCAACAGAGAGGGCGCTCGTGAGTTTGCGTTTGTTCTTCATTTTTTTACTAATAATGTTTATTCAATAAAGAGCCGCCATTTATGTTTTGCTTTGACTGATTACAAAAATGGCGGATGCAAACTCGTTAAAAATGATTCAAAGTTGGACTTTTAGTCAAAACAAGAAGTGATAATAAGCGGATGACTGATGTGACTTCTCGGATTAAAGAAGATAAGGAGACTTTTATGCTAAAGTCGTAGAGATTTTTGTCCAGATGGAGAAACGAATGGACTTCATTTGTGTGTGTATGTGCACCCGTGCGTGCGTCCTAAGAGAGCATCCTCCACGGCAGTGTATGTTAGATTGTGTAGCATTCACTTTTGTGTGTATTTTTGGGCTTCAAAATTCCTGTAAAGCAAACCTTCACTTCCCTGATTTTCTTCTACATATCCATCAAAAACAGGATCAATGTCTCACTGAAAACAAAGGTTATGGTAACAGGGTTAGATGCATGTTGTGGGACACATGTTCCATGAATGATAATGATTTCAAATGCTTATAAATGTCCCGCAGTTGGAGGCTACAATAAAACAATTCCAAAAAAGGATTGAAGTTTAATTTGAAGTTTTATTTAAAATTCAATTTGGACATTAGGCGGGAAACCAGAGAAAAATGTTGATTTTAGGGCTTACTCCAGACTCATTTGTTATTTTCAAGCATTCTTTTCTCTTTGTTTCAGTAGATTTGGTCTGAAGACATTGAGATTTAGTCAGAAACTACATGTTTTAGCTTTTTCGTTTATGGTTAATTCGAAATATGATGGGTGGTACAGAAAATGTTGTCCAGTTCTAGAATGACCCATACAGGCCTCTCATTTGTTTGTAAATCTGGCTCTGAAAGAGTCAGTGCCTCACCAGCCACAACCTTCACCGCTCTAATCATCCTCCGTGTCTTCTTATGCATTGTAATTAGATATAAACAGACACCGCTCCATGTAACAATCAGGCTAAAAACATTTGGCAGGAGCTCCTCCCAAGCACACGCGGCTGGGCGTCAAGCTTATGAACACGTTTTTGGACAGGCGTCGAGCTAAAGTATCATAAATCACCAGAAAAAGGGTCATTTTGGCCATCAAAAATGCAGTTTTTTACGCTCGAGCAGCAAATTTGCTGTGTGGCAAAGGAGAGGCGGTTGACAATATTTATGGGATAATTGTCTGTGAGGTGTCTGTGCTCGGATGTTTGTGATGTTTCTTTGATTTGTCCTGTTGTCCTGTTCAGGTTGATGATCCACAGCTGTCTTCATTTCTGTTAACTCCCCTCAGTGGATTTAAACGTCTGGTTTTCAGTTTTTCATTGTCAGGTCATCAGCTTTTCCACTGGTTTGTTTGGCTATGGGGTTTGTTATGTTTAAGATTATTTATTAAATGTCTAAGTTTCTGCCCCAGACTGGGCTCCCATTTTTATTATTAAAAAAAAAAAAAAATTTGTTTGTTTATTTGTATATGTTTATTTATTTACAGTTTGACTGCTGTTATTTACTGTAACCCAAAATGAATAAACAACAAAATTGTCAAATTAACTGAAAATGCCAAAAAGAAAATTGTTCTTGGGGTTAAAACTAAAATTGAGGAGTGCTTATATGATCATGATCATTTATCCCAAACTCAATGATGCGTTGTATTCTTTTTTTTGTCCCTGCAGATAAGTGTTTAAAGGTTTACTCTTTGACTTTTTGGCAACTGAGCTAATCTGAAATAGAAAACTCACACAGATGGACAAATTGTGGTGAAAGTGAGCTAACTTCACATAGCTGAACATAGAACAGGTATTTATGTATGTATTTATTTTACATTTTAATGTGTTGTGAGAAAACATCACAACATTTTCAACATATAGGTTTAATTACGTTTTTGTCCAAAATCCAAAGAACAAATCAGGTTTTCTTTATTACCTGATACTAGAATGGCTGAAAGGGGAAAAGTCTATTTCTTTCTGAACAGTAACTCCTCGTATCAGTTAAAGTAACATCAGGAGTAGTGTTCATTCACATTCTGGTTCCAGAACTGTTAACACTGTAACTTTGAGACATCACACAGCAGCAGCGGGTAATGGACGCATTCAAACGGGACAATTCCGTGTGACAAGAATACAGCAGTGAGTCATTGAGGCCTTTTCCTGAAGCTGGAAGCCTCTTCACTCTCGCTGCTCACCTGAGGCGTTTCAACATGATTGATTTTTACATTATTTTAATCCAGTGGGCTGACGCGTTATTGGAAAGAGGAGTGATGGATCTGGATGCGCAACACTGGCCATTGATCACTGGGAGGAGAGGTGAGGCCGGGTTTCCCCCTGAGGATCTCAGTGACACCCCCCCCCCCAGCTGTTGATGGTGCCTCTGGAGTGGGCCGTTACTCTGGGTGTTTGCTCAGGGAGCGCGCGCCCGGTCTGATTTGTTGGTTTGCTGCAAAGTTCATTTTATTAGTGGCTCCAGTAGGTGCTGATGCTGCTGCATCCCCGCTGGAACACATCCTTCTTCCCTGCTGCTCTGGCAGCGCGGGAGAGCCCGCCGCCCGCTCACAGCAATAACCTCGTGATGACCAGAGTGTCAAGTTGGAAATACATTGATTTCCTTGTAATTAAAACATATGCTCCACCTCAAAAGGGAGTTGGTGTGCAGCAGAGCGCCGTTCACACGCAGATTACCCGCGCAGCATCTGCTGGAAACGACGCACCGCAAGAGAGAGCGAGGAAGGGAACGCAACTGAGCGCGCACTCTGGCATTTTCTTTCTCTTTCTTTTTTTCTTTCCTGGAACGCGCTCAGACGGACACCGCTGCTGCTGAGACATCAGACAGAGGGGAGCAGGAGGAGGACGCACATCCCTGACGCTCAAAGTTCATCTGTGCGGAGTTGAGATTATGGTGCCTGTAAATATTTGCGTTCCAGTTTAATTATTAAAGTTTTGGATTACAGGTAGAGGGAGGCGACCCCCCACCCCACCCTGGTGCACCCATGGATTTTGGAGCGGCACAGGCGTTTTAGTGCAGCGGAGCTATACACCGATCCAGCCATGATTTGGGTAATGTTGTTCCCATTTTTAATCTCTTGTATAACCGGGAACAGAACAACTCAGCAAGTGCCGTTTTTTCACGGGCACGTTTTTGAAAACTCCCCTCCTGGTTCCCGGGTGAACGGGCTGAGCGTCCCGTTGAAGAGGCTGACCTCGCTGAGGCTCTGCGGTTCTGAGTCCTCCTCAGCGGCGGCGCACTTCAAACTCCTGGGGGATGGAAGCGAGAATTTCCGCCTCTTTGCGCACCACAAGCGCGGCCACATTCTCCTGAAGACTTCTCGTGTTTTGGACCGGGAGGAGCGCGCTGCGTACCAGCTGGGTCTCAGCTTGTGCTGCGGCCAGTGCGCAGGGCTTTCCTGGAAAGAGAACGGCGAAGCCTCGCTCGTGGCTGAGGTCGCTTCCATCCAGGTGGACGTTCTGGACACCAATGACCACCAGCCGACTTTTCCCAGCGCGGAGCTGAAACTCAGCCTGGATGATGCCACCGCGCTGCGCTCGGCTGTCTACTCGTTCAGCGCGCTGGACGAGGACAGCGGCAAAAACGCGGAGCTGATTTACTTCGCCCTGCCGAAAAACGGGAGTTTCTACGCCGTGCCCAAAACTGGAGACATTCTTCTGGTCGACTCCATTCTCGGTCTGGGGGAAGTAATTAAGTTTAAAGTTTTTGCGCGGGACCGCGGGTGGCCACCGCGCACGAGCCAGAGCGTCGCCGTGGAAATAAACCCGCGGCAGTGGCCCGTAGCGCTATCGGTGACTCCCAAGCCAAAGTCCCATATCAGGAGGTCCAGATCAGTAACCGAGTCAGACAACCCCGTTTTCATCAGCGTGTCAGAGGACGCCGGGATCGGTTCGGTGGTGATGAACCTGAACCCGGTGAGGTTCCAGTCGGCCACCTTTGAGCTGATGGAGCCCGACCCGGAGAGCTCCCCGGTGAGCGTGAGCCGGGACAGCGGGGATATAGTGATCATACGGAAATTGGACCGAGAGACCGAACCGCTGCTGGACATCACGGTGAAGGTGCAGGACAAGAGACGTGAGTAAAAGCCGCTCCTGTGTCAGCTGTGCGGGCGCGTGCGTGCACAAGCAACATATAAATTGCATTTCTAGTTTCTGATGTGCAAGTTGTGCAACGTTGGCCTGCAAAAAAAGAACTCGGAATGGGATTTCTTTTGGATCTGCTTTGCGTGACTTTGCTGGTTTCGTGCGTAAATACGCACAAAGGAAGAAGGGAAGAAAACCACAAGACAAGCTGCAAATAGGTTAAAGTTAGATTTTTTTTTCTGAAGTAAACTTTTCTGCATGCCTCCCTCTCTGCTCCTGCACCTAGAATTGGACTGAAATCCGGCGCGCGCAGCAGCCTGGGGTCATCTGGTGGAGAGTTAGTGTCTTTGAAGTGTCAGGAAACCAAATTCAGTCAGTGAAGAATATCATCTTTTTCATGTTCCGGAGTCATTGGCTGTTTTTTTGGAGGGAGGCCTCCTTCTTGCTTTGGTGTGCAAACCTCGGAACGCGCTGGTTTTTCCACCGACGGCGAGATTACGCAATCATTCCGTTCCAGTCTGCCGCGGGTGGCGTGGTGACAGCAGTGTCAGTGTTCACAGCGGAGGTTGACCTCGTTGGCATTCATCAGTGCCGCTGATTATTCATGCGCTCAAGTTAGGGCGCGTGGGAATTTGTTTATTTACCACCGCGCGCGAGCTGGGATGGCGAGACACGCGTGTAGTGCCAGTAGTTTAATAATGATGATATGTACATCCACACTCAAACGCACGCACACACAGACACGCACGTCTCCACAGACACGTGTTCCATTTAGCAACGCTTGACTGGACCAGTGACCCAATCAATGCAAACTATCGGACTGGGTAATGTGAGCTCTGCTGAAGCACGAAACGGTCTACCTGCAGCACACAGCCGGACACGCGGGTTATGTTCTGGAGTTTGAGCAATCTCCATTTAAAACACATTTATATGGATGACAAAAGAGGGAAAGCGTCTCCATCAGCCGCAACAGGCGTCCTCTGAGAGCTCCTTCGGGAAGGGTTGCTGCACTTTCATTGCACTTAGTTGACATTGGGCAGTTATCCAATGCTTTGTAATTGAAGCAAATGGAACAAAAGTTGCCAAAATGTGTTTGCAATAGAGTATTTAGTGAAGTGTTTCTCTAAAGGCATGGTGATTGTCTCGATATTGTGGTGATACTTCAATGAGAAGAGATCTTAAGAGGAACATGAGGATTTATGAGAACAACAGAATATTGAATGATACTCCAGATAGAAAAAGTCTTTTGACTGCTCAGGATCAGGAGCTCAGTCTTTAGGTAATAATCCCCGTTTATCTAAGAGCATTTACAGATATATTCTCCAGAAATACTCAGTTTAAGCAAAAAAACAATGAAAAATGTGTAAGTAAAAGGAAGATAAAATGCTATTGGAAATTCAAACTGTAATATAAAAAGCAAGTATTAATGCATTTTTATTAACAAATTAAAATAATCAGATTAGCCACAATTGACAAATACATTTGAATTTGATCCATGAGATCGTATCATGGGAGAATGCTGCAGGTAAAATGTTCAAAGCTTTTTTCCTTCTTTTGTTCTTACTTTTGCATCTTTCAACTAAAGCCAATTTGTAAAAATCTTTCAAATTTTTACAACTGTTTCTTGATGGTTCTATAACTGTTAAATTGACACGGATTCCTCTTTTTCTCCAAAGAAAAAGCGCCCTTCCAGATGAGATTTAACCCACTCAAAAACTCACTTTAGAAGCAAATATGAGGTTCAGCTATAAAATAAATGTAAAAAACCTGAATAACTTACATTTTTCCTCAAATTTGCTACACTTATTATTTAAATAATGTTTAAAAAAGAATAAACAAATCAAAGTTGTAAGCTAAATTGCATACATTCATATTTAATGTACATTTTCATAATTTTATCAAACAACTTTGCCCTTCTCCAAACCTTCATCTGAGTATGATATTTAAGAAGAATTTGCAGTGTCTGCTTAAAACAAAGAAAATACTTGTCATTTTTATGTATTTGACCAAATGTAACCATATTTCCAGTGTTATTCAAATCGTTCTAACAACTTTTTTGGTTTGTTTTTTAATGGATGTGTTTTTTTTTTTTTTGTTTTTGTACTTATTATGTGAACATGAAGAAAAAGCTAAGGAATGAAAAGCTATTAATGTAACACTGACATTAAAGAATACACACTTTATTTTGAAATGGATGTAAGTGCATCAGTGTTTGACATTCAAAAAAGCAAAATGCAGTTGGTAATAATGTTGTAGAGAGAAGTAAGGATTAATTCCTTTAAACATATGAAGAGTTCACAGCAAAAACATCTTAAAATGGTTTTGATCTTTTGAACAGCAGCAGGTCAGTTTTTTTTCTGAACTGAATCAAATGTATGCTTTTTTTGTCTGTTCAAACAAACTTTATGCAGTCGGAATTATTCACACTCATAGCAGTTACCAGGCTTTAATCAGCAAGAAGAATCACAAAAGAAAACAGCACGATTTCTCTAATCACAGGTTCAAACACTGACATATCAGAGGTCTACTGGTTACTTCTTTTTCATGTGACTCGGACAAAGATGGTCTATTAAACAAGAGTCTTCACTCCTCTTGGATAAACATTGCCAACAACAAGGTCTCTGTTCTCCCTCAAAATCAGGGAAGCAGCTACTAAAATCCACTCACAAACAAGGAGGGATTTAAATGTACTCAAGTTGTTTAAATTTATGTTTTACTCAAGTTCAATTTTATGGTTTATATATTGAAAAAAAGCAACTCAATTACAGTAAAAATAATTCACTACTTTCCAGCCCTGTCAAGACTTTCAACACAGAGGTGGATAAGGAACTATTGAGGGGGTTGGATGGGGTGGAGGACAGAATGGAGGAGCGCTGCTGATGTAGAATGGTGGAAAGCCATACAGTGATGAAACATAAAAGAAGAGATGTGAATGTTGATCGGCTGGAAAATGCAGTCAGAATGAACAAAATCAGAGAGGAAAACGAATGAAATGATAGCGTGGGAAACGAGAGTGACATCAGCCCAAGGCGCTTATGAGGATAGCAATGGATCTCTGTCGCTGAAATTTTGCCAGGAGTTCTTTAAACATTTAGTCCAGAATTTGGCTCCAACTCCACTCATGTCATTTAATTATCCCCGAGGATCTGAGAATGGTTGTCCTGTGAAATAAATAGTATTGTGGACCAGTAAATCAAATTTTGTGCTCTACAGTGAGATACCAGCCATCAGTTGAGTGGTATTTTTTTTTAGTTTGACAGTCTTTCTAGTATTTCTTAAAACTTCTACATTTTAAGATTGTAAATTCTGTCAGGTTGTGCATAGATGTTTTGGCCTTGCTGGGTCCCAGTGTTAGACAGGTAAACCTTTCCAAGCATGACCCATCTGCTGCTTCATTACAGCTCAGATTGGCTGAACCTTCCTAAACAGGAAGTGAAGAATATAAGGGGAATTCAGGATGGATGTTGCAGGTTTTTGACTGGGAGGTTAAATATTTTGTTTGTAATTACTTAAAATGTCTTTAATAATTGTGCAAAAACAAGTTAAATTATTTTTTTCCACTGCAGAGGTGCCCTGCATGGTTGTGCAAAAGCGCTAAACCTCACATGAGAGAAGAGGCACAAATGAGAAAGTGATGTCTGTGTAGATTCTCATTCATCCACGTTGATTCAATGAAAGTAGAAGGTAAAAAAAAAAACCAGTCCCCTGGTCTTGGTTCGTCTTTATTATTGAAGATCTATCACTTCTTCTCCAAGAGGATTTCTTTTTTCTGAAATACAGTGGTTTGTAGCTGGTTTGAATGCTCCTAGGAAAAATTTCAAGTTGCTTTTTGTTATTGTAAGTCCTTTTGTCCTTAGCTGGGGGGACTGTTGTTAGCACTTCACTTCACCTTGTTTGCTCTTCTGGATGAAGCCAGTTTTTTGGATTTGAAGAGTCAATTGTAAGATTGTACCAGTCGTCTTTTTTTATTGCGGGGAAGGTTTGTTTATGAAAATGCTTCTTTTACACCAAGCTCAAAGCATCCTTTTGCTCTGGTTTCGCTCTGTCTTCAAACGAATGATTTGTGTCCTTCAGGTGGAGGTGTTCGCAGAATCCCGTCCACTGGTGTTGGTCCTGCAGCATGAGATATGAGAAAACAATAAAAACCTTTGCTGTTGTCCTCTTACTGGGGCTGTAACAAGTATCCAAATACTGGAAAATTCAAGTACAAATACATTTGAGATTGCTGATTCACAATCTTCATTAACATAGTAGCACGTAGTAAAAATTAGGAATGTCTTGGTCTGATTATGTGATCAGAAATTGGGTCAGATCCTGTTGTTTCAGACTTGATCAGAATCAAATGTTGCATTCCGATCAGGGATTGGATATTCATTTTATTCTTATTATGATCAGTGCTACTCAAGAAAATCTGATCGGGACAAGCCTAGTAATAATACACTTTAAGCAATGTAAGTATTGGTCTAATACTGCAGAATAATGTTGGATTGTAAGTAAATAAACTAAACACATGCACTACTGTCACTGGAAGTAAATAATTCTTTAAAGTAAAGGGAAGGTTGAAGGTTCTAATTTTCAAAGTAAAGCTATCGAGTGTTTTTTTTTTGTGGATTAAAAAAAAGTGTGACCAAAGTTCAGTTTGCTGAATTATATTCTGAGACGTCCTCAAAATGCTCATCTAAAACTTTGGGAGTCTTTTTTTCTTTTGTTTTTTTAACTAAGGATGAAAATATCAGTTTGTGGAGGCTGTTTTCTGTTCGAAACTCCGTCATCAGTTCAGATGAAAGGACTGAGTGTCTTCTAGTGGTTCCATTTTTACTGAGATGTTGCTGTGTCATTACAATCTTTGTGTCATCGATTTGCGGATGGAAAAACTGTGGAGAGGTTTTTCAGGGTTTGTTGCTAAGTTTGGATTTGGAAATGGTTTATTTCAAAGAATCAAAATAAAACCACAAAAAGCACAAATATACATCTATACACACATAGATTAAACTTAGGATAATTAGTCATGACATTGATTGGTTAATACAAATGCTTGCATCCGCACATACTTGTAAATAATTTAATTGTTACTCTTAATCATAGACACATTAACTCTTATCTGTATAGGATATGACACGTGAGACTATTAAATATTGTGTTTGTCTAAATGATAAGTTTGTAATAAATTAAGTGACGTGATGTTTCTGTTTTGTTTAGTGCTAAAGTTAACCAGGAAGTTGACAGAAATTTTTTTTGAGTGTGACATTGTTTAAAGTGATAAATATCAGTTCTGTCTGTTCAGATTCTTGTGCTTTGATCAATTTTGTTGATTCTGAACTCCTGTTCGAATAAAGGTGGAAATGATGGTGATTAAGTCTTTAGTTAAATGTTCATAATCCAGTAAAAAGACACACTCAAAGCAACCCTTCAAACATTATGGAAAGAATCTGGGTTTGATTTGTGATTTGTTTATCTTGATTTGTGGATTGAATTGGATCTCCTCCAAAGTAACGATCCACAACCCTGCTTCTCACATACAGTTAAGATTGTAAAACACAGATCTGGAGTTGTCAGAGGCTGGGATTACCCCAAAGCAGAGCCGCTGCAGATAAGTGTTGCTATTTTTCATTTTGTAATCATGGACTGTTCTCTCGTGGAGATGAGGACCAACATTCCTGAGCTCTGTGTACGTACTGTAAGTGTGAAATAGCTTAGCGCATTTCAAGATTAGAAACACATCACACATTGTTCTAAGCCCCCACCACCACCCTGATCAGTGCTGGCCAGGTCATTCATTTGTCCATGAAAGTGTCCAGTCTTCATGTGGGTTTGACTTGAATGCGTTTGTCTCTAATAAGATGTGGCACGAAAAGGGTCGGTGTAAATGTTTCCTTGAATGGATGAATCTCAAAAATATCAAATTGTGGCCTTTTATGAATTTTGTTGGGGGTTGGAGGGTATAATGCACTTACATGACCCTAACTGCCTGCTGATTCACATTGAAAAACAGCAAGTTTTCATTTCCAAGGCTTAGTGGTAGGGGGGCGAGTCAGGCTCAGCTGGGTGTCTGGAGCGTGAGGAGCACGTCATCCGTTTGGTTGTTGGTGGCTCGGTTGAAGTCTTTTAATCCGTGTGGAGTGGAGAGTCCCGGCGGAGCCTTGACCTCCCTCCATCTGCTCCCATTATCCCTGTAATCCCATCTCATTCTCTGTCTGCCTCTCTGCTGCATGTTCTCCCCATCTCTCCCACTCGCTCTCATACTTTCCTTTTTTTCTTTTACTTCAGGGAATTTGTATGAGTGGAAAAACAGTTTGAGACTGCAGGAGAAAAGGCTTCTGCAGCGATTCTTGGAAGAATAAAAACGTGTATGAGGCTGGAAGTGTGATGTTTCAGGATCCAAGACTTCCATCTGGCTGGGTTTGTGGTCTGTGTTGCGTATGTGTCTGCACTAGTTTTTGCTTTTGCTTGAACATGGTTTTGGTAAATGTCAGATGAAATCTGCTGCCATGACAACAACAAGGTGTCTATAGTTTTTCACTGGGTACTATTTTAAATGCACACCTTTGCATTTGATATGGGAATCCTTTTTTTTTAGTGCCACCGGTCATTGACTACATCTATGATCATTGAGCAAGAGCCCCATTAAGTTCCCCCAAATGTTGTTGCTTCTCATCTGAAACAACCAATTTTCTGCTGCTCTTTTACTGCTGTCGGCACAACAATTAAAGCCTTGATTTATTTGGTTAATTAGTTAAATGAATAATTGAGTTAGTCATACCGTGGTCCTCTCTGTGTCCTCTGTGCTTAATGTTTTAAAAAAGACGTATGCCTGGCACAGCTTGTTCTACACGTCTCTGTCTAATTTATTAACTATCATATTCAAATCATCCCGCAAAAACCAAGCAGGTTCATTGCTGTTGACCTATCGGCTAATGACGATAATGGGCTTCCTCTGCTCTGAATTTACAGTTCTGGACATAAATCTGGTCGCATTCAAGACTGATGACCTCCATTATGTTGAACCAGAGGAGTTATAACAGACTCATTAACTTCAAACTCTACATAAAGATAAATAAATATTTCAAACTAAATATGGAAGAAGTTGCTGATGATGATAGCTGCACATTTGAGGACTTATGAAAGATTTGGTGAAGTAAGCAGCTTCTCCTTTCTCTGACAGTCACATGATCATGGAAGACACCTTAAGCAGATGCGAGTTAATGGTTTTCAACAAGAGAAGAACTGAGATGTTTAAGTAAAAGAAACTTTGCTCTAGAAAAATTTGTCAAAAAAAGTAAATATGTTTCAATTCTTGTAAAAACTCTATTTACCAGACTGTGTGTAGAGGTGAGCCCAACTATATCTAGCCGGTACCGCTCAACGTCTCGCACAAGCTCAGGCTCCTTCCCTCCCAGAGAGGTGACGTTCCATGTCCCAAAAGCCAAGTTCCATGACCGGGGTTTAGGCCACCAAGGCGCTCGCCCTCGACTGCCACCCAAACCACATTGCACCGGCCCCTTCACAGCTCTCCTGCAGGTGGTGGGCCCACTGGGGAGTGATCCCACGTTGATCCTTAGGGTTTTACCCGACTGGGGCCCGTGGGAGGAGCCCCGGCCACCAGGCGCTCGCCTGCGAGCCCCAACCCCAGGCCTGGCTCCAGGGTGAGGCCCCGGTAACGCCAATCCGGGCGACGTAACAGAATCTATGTTTTTTCTGCTCATGAAGGAGTTTGTGAACCGCTCTTTGTCTGGCTCGTCACCCAGGACCTGTCTGCCATGGGAGACCCTACCAGGAGCCAAAGCCCCAGACAGCATAGCTCCTGGGATCACTCGAGCACTCAAACCCCTCCACCACGTTAAGGTGGCGGTTCATGGAGGGGAGTAATGTTCCATAGGATTGAAAATACAACATCCAAACAAATAAAACTGTTTTTGAACATGGAAGATGGAATTTACCAAAACAGAAGACTTAGAAATATGTCACACACATAAACATATGAAATGGAAAACAAGCATTGGATCATGGAATTCCTACTAGAGCAGGATGAGTGTGGAATGACAGGATTAGGGAACAGCTGGCTTTAATCAAGACAACTGTCACTTGACTTTACACAGATTATTCTAACTTTCAAACACACACACACACACACACACCCCTACACGCATAGAGCCTACACTAATAATTACTTTTTATTTACTACTGGAGTTTGGTTTGTGGAACAATGGGAACTGCTTTGAAAATGTAATCAGCCTAAAAGACGTCCAGCATAAAACCTCTGTGAAAGAACAACCAACTTTGCTATGGTAACCACAAAATGAAGGGAATAAGCAAAAGAAACAGTTGTTTTACCTATTTTTCAGGCTTAATCATTTAATTCAAACAAACAAACATATCTTGATAACTGTAGTGCCAAATTGAGGCTAAAAGTTTTGAAAACTTAGACATTTCCAACATTGATAATAGGTGACTTGGCAACAATCTTTTGCATGGTGTCTTATCTGTCCTTTGGCAGACCCTCTTTCCAGCTCAGATGCCATGATGACTATCTTTTTTTGGGAAGACCAGCATGCTCTTATCGCCAGTTGCCGGAGTAACCTGTAGGAAACGTCACCTTTTAATGTTTGACGTTTGAAGCAGCTTATTCAAAGATTTGAGAAGCTAGTGTTTTAAAATACAGTTTGGATTACTCGTAAAAGTATAAATATGTGTCTATTGTGGCCACAACATTATGGTGTTATTCACAACAACAACTTGAATAGTTATGGTTTTCATTTTCTGGTAGTAATTATCCAAGTTTCCACTGTGAGTGAATGCACCAAGCTTGAAGCCCCTATTCCCATCATTCTGATTGGTCCCACATTTAAGCCCCGCCCCATGCGGCAGAAAGGGGCCTGAAATAAAAACTGAAGAATTGTGATTTGAAACTTAAAAATATATATAAATGAAAATCTATATAAATATATAGAAATGAACTTAAAAACAGAAAATTTGAAAGTGAAAAAAAAAAAAAAATCAGAGTTCAATTTACTTGGGTTTAAAGTTTACATTTAATGGGGTTTTCTATGGTGCCAAATTAGGGCCAAAAGCTTCAAAATCAAAATGCAACTATTTGGAATTGAAAGCTGAAAAATGGGTGCTGAAACTCAAAATAAATAAAAATAACAGACTTTGAAAAAGTAAAAGATGATTTCTGCCATGAATTAATCCATTAGGGAAACGTTTTGCCATCTGGCATCACCCTGTGTGAAAAACAACCTGCCGACCATAAAAGACTTGTCTTTGTGTTGAAAAAAAATATTATTACCATAATTTATGCGTAAGTATAATCTGTACTAACCAGAAGTTGGAGCTTTCTTGAAGGTGTCCGTCCCGTTACATCCGGAGTCAAACTAACAAAGCCTCACAACAAAATAGCAACCTGATGGTGGTAGTGGGACGGTGTGGGGTTGCCACGGTGCTTCTAAACTTGGAGTAATTGCCTGTAATTAAAGTTCTATTTGAAAGTTCTGAAAGCTAATGTCCTCCAACATCTCATGACCTCAAACTCAGGAGAACGATGTTCCACCTACCACAGCCTACAACTGCCAGTCTGCTGTGAGTTGTTTTATAAGCAAAACTATTTGGAATGACCTAATCAATTATTGTGGAGGTATTTTTACAGTGTCAGTAATACTGGGAATGCAGGGCATACATTTGTGCGCACTCAGTTCACAGGCCTTCTCATCTCAGTCACAAACTCAAGTGTAAAGACAAATTATGTTTAACATCCAACTTAAGCTTCACTCCAACTAACATCAGCCTTTCATTAACTCCCCAGTTGTTCTTTCTTGCTTTCTTTCTCTCCTCCACCTATCTCTTCTATACCAAATTACTTTACTTTTGTGTTGACTTGTTGTTTTCACAGATTTCTTTTTAGAAATGGTTCATTAGTAGACATAAAAACATAAAACTCTATGCTGTTACTACAGCAATTACTGTGGCTTCTTTTCACCAACTTCAAGAGAAACTCATGTTTCTTTGCGCCTCTAAAGGTTGCTGCAGAGAAACAGTCCATAACTCCAAGTGCGCTCGGCTCTCGACCCGTCACGCACTTTGCAGAATTCCAATTTTGTGCTTAATATTTTGCCAAATGCAGCGTAATGCAATTACAAGCTCTCGCTGTAACTCTCAGACTGAAGTACAAAATGTCTCTGACCATTTCTCAAATTAAGTTATCAAGTAGAAGAAAAAGGTTGAACCTGGAGCAATGTAAGGACAAAGAAGGAGTAGTTTTGCAGAAAGACACATTAACAAAACACTAGGGATGCAATGATCCTCACAATTTCCTTTCCTCACAATTCAGTTCAAGTCTCAGTTTAGGGGTCACGGTTTTGTTTTAGCAAAGAAGTAATCTGTCGCATGCAATATTTACATTTACTCAAAGTAAATAAACAGTTTAGCAAAACCTATTACTTTTGTACCCCGCCGTCATTCACATTATAGTAAAGTATAACACATCAAAAACACATCGCATAACTTATAAAGCTTTAGTTTAAAAGAGCAGATTAATAATATTTGTCTGTTGCAATGAGGAAAGCAAAGAAAAGCAAATTAAATTGATGACAGCAATGATTAAATTTTTTTAGTGATCGAAGAAAATCTTTGCAGTTGATTTATACCAGAGATGCCCAATACGTCAATCGTGATTGAGCGGTCGATCTCAAAGGAAGTGTGGGACCTCTCGCTTATACTAGGCCTGGTGTAATTTAAAAATACAGTGAATAAGACGATGTAATTTAATAACACAATACGAGTGTTTGATACTTTCAATGTAAACATATGCAATAAGGAAGCAGCGATTTACTTTCCCTTTGATTTGGTGCAATGATGTAACAAACAGTTCGGTTTAAAACCCAGAATTGTGGCATCCCCAATAAGCACAAACATAGATTTTATGGCACATAATCCAAGTCCAACTTTTGCAAAGATGCTGGAGAAGCTAAACTGGTGAATAAGATTGTTGATGCTTAAGGCTGTGTAAAGAGTAAATGAAGGTACAAACCCTGAACTCTAAAGTTACAATCTTTCGTGGATGTTAGGTGAAGTGATCATTTACATCAGGAGTCTGCAAACTGAGGCTCTGGAGACACATGTGGCTCTTTTAACTCTCCATTGTGGCTCTCTAATTAAAGAAAACATTTTACAAGTTTAAAAATGTTAAAACCAACTATAAAGTAAAAAGTAAGTCGTGAATTAAATAAATATTATGAAGCAGATTTTCTATTTTTGAACAAGTTAAAGGAATTTAGGTGTACGATACTGTTTGAAAAATATGGTAAGGGTCACTTAAATAGCTATGATTTATTTTGGATAGTTAGATTCACAAAGTTCTGGTGAAGTTGCACCTCAAGTGGTAAAATAAATGTGTTTTTTTCCTTGTCTTTGCTTTTTAAACCACTGTTGACATTTGCTGCATTGAGATCTTACTTTGTGACACAGGGTGTCTTTTTTTTTAAATGCAGTCACGTAAATCTCTGTCAAAATTAATAAACTATTTCTTATTTCAAAAAAGGCTATTTTCTCTTTATGTTTATGTTTTTTATGCCAAAAAGCAACAGTTTATTTATATTGATCATAATAGTAACAGTAAGAAAAATACAAATCTGTGTCTTATTTTTGTAAAAGGTGAAGTTTGACTTTGTTGCTCTTGAGTTGCTGTCAGTGAGAAATCGACCTGAAAGGTGTTGAAGGTTGCAGACCCCTGATTTAGAGTGAAGCTTGTTATAAGTTATGGTGTTGACAGTTTAGCTGCTTTGATGTAGTGACGTTGAAGATATTTTCTATCATAATCGTACCAAAGTGCCTGCTAGTCTCCATACATTCCTCATGCATTACATCCTCCGTGGTGCCATTTTTAACTATTTCTCAGCTCTTGTTATACTTTGGTTTCCTGTCCCCACTCCGTCTGCCTGACTTAGCTGAACATAAACATGCAGAAGTGATTCTGTTAAACTGCCATCGCTGCTCCCTCTACCATCTGTCACTGCCAGAAACTCGGAGAGCTTCAGCATCATTTCGCTCCAGAAGACAGAACAGTTTTTATTTTTATTCTTTTTTTTTGCTCTGACCGGCTCGATCTGCCTCCAAATTGGAATGCACAGCACGTTCCAAGAAAGGATGTCAGCGTTCTCTGAGCTCAGCCCGTTTGTTATAGGCTGTTGTGATGAAGTTGACGCAGGAATCTGTCGATTTCAAGTGAGCACAAAGGAAAAACGCACAACTCAATTTAAAGCGTTCTGAAGAACTACAGATATGCTTTTGGTCAGCTGGAACTTGTTGTCTATCAGTGTTGGATGTTGTATATCACTTTATTATACTATTTGAGTAATCTGGCTTCCAACACATTTGCAGACTGATTGGAAGGCTTAACAGCTTGTTGTGTTAGTCACCTCTTTGATTACCAAGACAATTATCTGAATCCATCTCATCACAGCTGAAGTTAACTTTAACCCTCTTTGCTTTCTTTTAGGCCAAGAAAGCTAATTTCAACAGTTTAAGCCTTAGACTGCGGTCACAAAAACAACTGCTACCGCGGGATGGGGAGGCATCAGCAGAATTTTCAAGATTTCATGCCACTGCATGCAGAGCATGACATAGGGATCAGAGGATCTATCCTCTAGTGGTTTGAATCCTATTTATCTGATAGGTATCAGTTTGTTAATGTAAATGGACATTATTAATTTTCACTATTATGTGGATGATAAACAGCTGTATTTTTGCATTAAACCGGACCAGAATGACCACATAGAGAAACATGATTGCTGCATTAGAGACATCAAGACCTGGATGACAATTAATTACCTCCTCCTAAACCCAGAAAAACTGAAGTCATATAAGTCATATTATATTAGGTCCTGAATCCCTGAGATATGCTCTAACTGATCAGATAGTCTCCCTGGATGGTGTAAAATAGCCTCCAATTCCACAGTTAGAAACCTGGGGCTTTTAATTGACCAGGATTTATCATTAAAGGCTCACATATCACAAGCTTGTAAAACTGCATTTTTCACCTACGCAATATATCTAGGATTAGACATATATTATCTAGAAGCGATGCTGAAAAACTCATCCATGCATTTGTTACGTCTAGGCTGGATTACTGTAACTCTTTGCTAGCAGCTTGTCCTAAAAGTTCTTTAAAAAGTCTTCAGCTTGTTCAAAATGCAGCAGCTAGATTGTTAGCAGGAACCAGCAGAAGAGAACACATTACTCCTGTGTTAGCTTCACTTCACTGGCTCCCAGTTCAATCTAGAATCAAGTTCAAAATCCTCCTGCTAACCTGTAAGGCCTTGAATGGTATGGCCCCATCCTATATTAAATATCTCATAGTGCCTTACCAACCAAACAGAACACTTCACTCACAAAATACAGGACTGCTTGTGGTTCCTAGAATTTCCAAAAGCACAGTTGGAGGGAGAGCCTTTAGACACCAAGTCCTGTCTTATGGAAGAGGCTCCCAGCTCATGTAAGAGAGGCTGACATAGTTTCTACATTCAAAGTTAGACTTAAAACATTCCTCTTTGGACAGGATTATCGCCAGGGTAGCTAGTATTTAGAGAATATCTAACTTATTGCTGCCCTTCTTCACCTACTGTAATGAAGTTTTGGGGAATAATTATAATTTTCATCACATCCATTATACATACTTCTCCACTGAGCTAAGCAGAGGGAAGATGGTTTGATAAACCGGGCCATGGTGGCCTATTCCCTCTGCTTAGTGGGCTTATGTGGAATAAGATTAGTTTAGTAATATATTAATATTGACATGCTAAAACTGCAGGTTCTCTGTTACTGTTATTATTGTTACCATCTGCTATCTGTGCCACATTCATGCAACTTACCATTAACAGTACTGGCTCCATACTGACCGCACACAAATGTTTCACACATGGGGTGCACACGTGATACATAAATGCCTGTAGGACGCCCACACAAACTACACGGAATAATTTCCTAATTCCTAACAGTCAGGCTGTTTGCAAAGATTACCCGCTTATCATGTGAACAGCACTAACAGGTTCCTTGCACAGTCTGCAGGATTTGGGGGGTTGAAAAATGAAAAATC
This sequence comes from Adrianichthys oophorus, assembly GCA_036245035.1. NCBI lineage: Eukaryota > Metazoa > Chordata > Actinopteri > Beloniformes > Adrianichthyidae > Adrianichthys > Adrianichthys oophorus. The sequence continues at coordinate 27,020,298 of BSAI01000104.1, forward strand.
CAAACGCCGGCATCTTACCTACTTCCCTCTTACCAACCCTTATGTGTTGTATACGTGTTCACTATGACCTGCAGCATGCCCGTAGAAACAATGTGCATGACCATTTTTGCTATACAGATTCACTGAGTGGTCTACAATCTTGACATTTCCTGTAGGCCACCTGTGTGCCTCGTACAGGTTTGCCTATTTTTTCTTCTGCAGACAGCCCATATCCACCCATAGGACAGTTGTGGCTAAAGCTGTAGCTTCAGTTCACAAAGCTTCTATGCAGAAATGGATTTAAATCACTCTCAATCTAAGGTCTAGTCTTTGTCCAGGAAAGTCAAAGCAACCATTTTCATCAATCAAACAATGTGCTTTGTAAGCAATTATTGAATTCCTGCATCAATTATAGCTGCTGTCCTTTTATTGAGGCATTTGTCACTGCGGCCTGATTGTTTTATGATGGTGAGACTAGGCTGCACTGTCATCTGGAGGAAGCCAATACGTGCAAGACAACAGGTGAGGATGTAATCTGGCTCGGCTACTTTTGTAATGAGGACAAGATCTGGCTGGTAATAAACACAATGTTATTCCTGACAGCTGCTGCAGAGTGGCTGATAACGCTGCCAGACTCTGAAGACTGAGGGGCTGAAGGATAAAACACCTGTTTCAGAGTTCTGGTGTGTTGAAAAAATAACTACGGAAGCAGCTTAAGTAGAGATGAAAAAGACAGGATGTAGTTTAAAGGTGGTTTTTGCTTGTTAATATGTCAACATTTTTGGTCTGTGTCATTCTACACCATATGTTTCTCAAGTTTTTCATCTTCTTTAAGGTTATTGTTATTTTAAATTTCAACTGTGAATAACAGCATGATGGCTCAAAAAGTACAAAAAGAACACATTTATCCTGGTTTTGTGGGAAAAAGATAAAGAAGTCTTTTGAGGTTAGGGTCAAGGTTTATGAATAGTTTGTTCACTATAGTTTCAGATAGAAGATTGCTGAGGACCTAATGTTGTCAGGACATTATGCAGCTCTTTTCAAAAACAGGGAAATGGCGCAATTTAAAATGAAAAAAAAAAGCTCTATGCTCCACATTACTCTTCTTGTTTGTAGATACGGTATACACTACTATTGTCTGCAGTCTCTGCAGGCACTCTATCCTAAGTGGTAAGTTTTATCACAGAGCAGTTTCGTTCTTTGGCATCTAAAAGCATCAGATGATGCAGAAGTTATAAAAATGAGATTAAAAGCAGAACAATCAAGAAGGAAAAATGTGTCTGCTGGATCCAAACATTCTTAAAGACCCACTCTGATAAAAATTGTGTTTTTAACATGTTCTTGTGGCATTTTATTAAAGACATAAAGAAACAAAGTTAAGATTAAAACTACATTGCTGAGTATTTCTTTATTTAAATTGCAGTGAATCAGGAGCAGACGAACAAAATAAAGTAAAAAAAAAATCATATTTGTGACTTAGGGCCACAAGCTCCCTGCTATGCTCCATTCTGATGCATAGATCCATGTACGTCTTTGTTTTCCTCGTCTGAGCTGGCATCTGGCACTAGATGCCATGCCACAAGAAGATTGCTCGCCATATTTGTTGCACCAGTAATGTTAGGTTGGGAGTGTAAGGGGCTGTAAACTAGCAGGAAAATGTGTAAACGGAGAGCTCCACCAATGCACCAACAGTCCTGCCCACAACTCAGAGGCAAATTTCTAATGAATTCCTGCCGCTGTAAAAAACACAGGTTCTTTGATTTTATCTAAAAACTACATAATCATAATAAAACGACCACTAGGAACGCTTTGAAAATAGATCAAAAGATGATTGGAGTGGGTCTTTGGGGAATCAAAAAACTTGCATCATGGATTGAAATAAAAAAAAAAAAAGTCACAATCTGTTGATGAGCTCCTGGTGGAAAGTGGATGGATGCAGCTCTGTAATCTAACTGTCCATCCAGCCGGAAGTTATGCAGATTATTGTTATAAAAAAGAATGGAGCTAAGCAGGCTGTATTTAGCTGTGATCCCGGGTCAGAGTGTTTATGTGCCTAACTAAATGATGCTAAAAGTCTATATGGAATAATTCATAATAAGCATGAACAAAATGAGCCGTTATTACTTCTACTGCTACACAATAAAGCTGTAATTTTAGTCTGTGCTCTGTGTTTAATGGACTTTTCTCTACTTAACATTTTCACCTCGGCTTGTTTGTGCCGGACCTGTTGCTGTGAATTATAATCCACTCCAGCATTTATACCTTATTATAAGGATCCACTTGAATATTATAAAATTTACTCTCACGTAAACTTTTTTCTGCAGCATTTGAGTTGCTCAACTTTAAATCAATGTTTTTTTTTTTTTAAGAGAAATAAAAAGCAAAGAAATTGATTAATGCCATTTTTTTCCCCTTTCATTTTCTGTTGTTTAGAGCTTGGTTTTGCGCCCTTGTTCCTAGGTGGGAATGTGTGATTGACCTGTTCATGGTGTACCCCGCCTTCACCCAATGGCATCTGAGATAGGCTCCAGCAACCCTATGTTCCTGGAAGGGATTCAGCGGATTCTGTGGCTGGATGAATAGAAATCCCACTGTCTGTTAAAACTAAAATCTTGGTAAAATTAGGTGTTCAATAAAAAGCTGAAATGGGTCTGAACTTTGCTCTTGACTGGAGCATCTAACAGTTTTGTTTGACATTCACCAAAGTCTCAGTGTTGCTGTCTTCTCAATTTTGTTAAGAAAAAATCTTTGCTCGTTGACTTCAGGTCAAGTTTTTTTTCATTCTGCAGCACCATGGGAAGTCATAGAGCAACCAAGAGCAATAAAGAAAAAAATCCCTCTTTGGTTTCAGCTTATTAAATACTTTTATCGCTCAAAGGCAGATGTCAGTTTTTTAAAACTTCAAGAAAATTAGAAATTGAACCCTGTCTAGGCTTGCTGCTTTTTTCAGACTGGGCACCTGCGTAGCATTTAAGTGTTTAACAACCTGGAAGATAAATTCCTGTTTATGAAAGCCTGTCACGACTGAAGGATTAATGTTTGTTTACGTCTTTCATACTTAAATTTTGGAAGTGAGTTTGGAGGTTTGTTGGCTCCTGTGTGATGTTCCTGTGTGTTGCCTCTAGAAAGTGACTGAGCTCAACATTAGGAAGTAAAAGTTTGGATGAACAGTGGTGAAACCTTGCTTAATGGGAACACAGCTTGATTGCAGACCCAAGATAATACACGGCAACGGCAAATGTTTATCAGGGTTACCACTGTTGTTGTTTGGAAGATTAAGACTTGTTTTTTTTTTTGGAAATGCCGACTCAAAGCGCAACAATCAAAAGGAAATGAAAATGTCCCCATTAATTACTGTTGCTTGTTGTTATCAAGGTGTTTGTTTGCCATTATTGTGATTGCAGATTGCATTCTTTGTTCCAATTCAATTCCCAGTCAGCCCAAAGTGTTTGCCAGCTCTGGCAAAAAGAATTGGTAAACAAATAAGTGAGGAGCAAGAACTGAAAAATACTTGGAAATGAAGAGATAAAGCTGCCATTCATGCCTTCTTTGGACTAAAGAAATGTTCGCTCCTTTTCATGTGAAGAAATCGGATTTATAGATTACGATACTCAAAATGTGTGAGGGAAAGGACTCGGTTACCTCAAATGTGTTCAAGGTCTTCTTGGTTTTCAAGTGGACAGATTGTGAAACAATAGATTTAATGCATTCCTGATTGCGAGGCTGGAGCGAGTTCCTCACTGTCCATCTGTGCACAGCTTTTGTTCCAAACAAATGAAATGCCTTACATCATTTACATTTTTGCAAAGCTGTAATTGCACCGAATAGATCTAATTCTCAGGAAAACCTGCAGAGAAGCAGCCTCTTTTTAGCCTTAGTCACATGCACCCACACTGGGGTTGACTTGTACAGGAGCTGCAGGTTTTTCATTTTGATGCTCCAGATCTTAAAAGATAAATCATAAAAAACAAACAAAGCAGGATTAGTGTGTTTCCAGTGCCTGTATTGGCAGAATGAAAGCTACAAATAAAGCCTTGCTTACATGCACCCGTACGGTAAGTTGACCCGTACAGGTTCTGCGTTTTTTGGATTGTCCCAAGGAGGAGGAGGAGGAGGAGGAGGGGTCACATCTTTACTGTTAGTGAGACCATTGAACCATATTGTAGGAAAAGTGAATTGTTGCATCCCTTCTGCATACTAGTACCTCTATGCTAAATGTAAGGATTTTGTATTTAATGTTAGATTACATTACGCCAGGCTCTGTATTAGGCGACTGATTGGTTTTCTGTTATTGTTACCTGCCAATTAAAACAAAGGTTTTTCTAGCTTTTTAGTTTTTGCTGTTGTTTTGTAATACAAAAAAAATCCTCGATTTAACCGAAAAAAAAACTGTGACCCAAAAATCGAGGTTTGAACCAAATCATTGGAAAAGTGAATCATTGCATCCAGGATGTCATGAAAATTGAATGTATCATGTGTAAGTGTATTGTGAAGTATTCATGAGGATATTTTAAGTTGAACGCACTTATGACATAAGAGTAATTCTGTTGTAAGGTGTGGGAATACAGCTCCTTACTGACCGCACAGAGGTGCTGCACCACGCATGTGCATGTGCTTGGTTAATGCCCGTTGCATGTCCACACAACCTACGCTGTAATTGTCTAATTTTTAGTGCTGTCAATCGATTACAAAAATGAAAAAGATTAATCGCACTTTTAGATTTGGGAAAAAAATCTGGTCTTCAGGTTGAATTTTGATTTCCTTTGGTTAAAATAAAGTCAAACTTGATCCAGTTTCTTCTTCTCTTAGTCTGACCAGGAGACAGATTTATTTAGTACCAAATTGCCAGTTTATCCCTGAGCCAGTAGCTCTCAGAAATTTGTATGCAAAAAAAAACTAAATCATTAGAAGAAATTGGCTGGTAATGTGTTGACACCCTCTTTCCTGCATGCCTCCTACTCCTAAGAGAAGGTCGTCTGCCTTGCTTAAGTCATGTTGCCTCTGCAGCTGCTCCCTAATTGATGCACGCATCGCAGTAATGTGGTGAGAGTAGCCTATTTATTTGTGTGTGGGTAGAAGCCACAAGGTAGCTTCTTCATGTTTTGCTTCTCTGCCAGCTTTTGCTGCAGCGGGATCAATTAATGTTTGTGTGTGTGTGGTTGTGCATGTATGTGTGTGTGCATGAGAGACCCAGCACATGTGTTTGGATCAAACAAGTATGTCGTTGCGCGTATGCAGTGCAAAGCCCTCCTGTTGGCCCCAAAGCACTGCCTCTAACACGGGAGAACTCCTTCCTGCCCCTCTTCCTCTTCATTTTTTTATCTTCTTCTTTATGTAGGTCTTCATCCACACTCCTCTTTCCCTTCCCGTCGCCGGGAAGTTTATTTTTTTCCCATCTTTTGTTGGCAGAGGTAAAATGGCCACATTTCTTTCCATCATATCAGATATATTTTCTCCTCTTTTTTGTAAAAACACATCTTCTCCCTTCTCTCCTGATACAACATTCCCGTCAATGTTCTTCTTGCTCCATTAGGTTTCCCCCACGGTGGTGAGCATGCATCCCCGCTTTATTCACCTTTACTTGGGTCTGTCTTTCAGCATTGCGTCCTAAAGACACCCCCACCCCCACCCCCCACCCTAGCTGTGACTCGTGCTATCAATGTGAGTGATTGTGCAATCCTGGGGCGTGTAAAAGACATGAGGAGACTGTCAAGCAGATCAATAGATGGCGTCTGAATATGTTTTCTAACCCCTTTTTACATCACTCTATCACAAACATGTGTGTTTAAAGAAACAAGAGCCTAGACGCAAACAGACAAATGATGTGAAGCATTGAGATTCCAACCACGCGGGCAAACACAGAAACCTGCAAAAAGCACACAGTGGAATGAATGGCATCATGCATGGAAGCTAATAAGAACAGGAGGGTTGAGGGTTTGAGGTCAGACACTTTCTTTGATCCACACTCTCCTACGACAATGTTCCACACGTGCCTGATCTCTTATCTATTCTCAGTGGGATTGGCCACAAAAAAGTGGAGCTGGCGTGCTGTACTGTGGAGTTTGTCAGATCATCTATCAGCTTGAAGCAGCTTCAACACCAAGGGTGGAAAGCGCCGGCAAGTCAGCTATATTCAACTTCAGGAATGCCTGCATCCGCAAGAGCGCTCCCAATTAAATCTTATCTGTTTAGCTGACGTCCTTTTCCCTGTGGTTCCCCGCATGTTTTCACTGCAACAATAACAAAACAAGCAAGCAATATATGAGATGCAAAGGTCAGAGCGGATGCGGTCTCACAATATTAAAGTCAATAGAGTGAAATCCACTCAGCCCACAAGAGAAGTGGGAGGCATATATTGCTTTTTGTTGCCAAAATAAGCATTTTTAATTGCGTTTTGTTCACAGAGATTTCGAGAACTTCAATATAGAAGCACAGAAGAATGGATTGAAATTTGTAATAGCAGCAAACAGTGCCTGTTATTAGATTTTAAATCAAAAGACTTTATAACCTATAAATCTGTGCAAAAATTATCATTTTTTTTCTATAAGTTGTCACCTCCGGTTTTGGTATTTTTGATGTGAAAAAGCAGGAGTTCAGTGACAGGATGAGAGCTAACAGTAGCGGTTGAGTGGCCCAGTGTAATTTTCCTGTCAAGGATTAAAGCTCCATTTCAAACCAATACAATTTTTTTCTTGCTAATCGGAAGCTCGGGGTGGGAAATCAAATCTGGGCGTTCGGAACTGTAAGTTTGTGGATTATTGTATTAGCTGTCACAATTTGCTCCATACATTTTGAAGCGTTTTTGCCCCGGGACTGCATTATAAGATGCAAATGAAAAATCCTAGAGTAGTGACTGTTTTCATCAAAAGTAAACACGTTGGCTCCCAAAGTCTCACAGCAGATCCAAGCTGGAGCTCCAGCACCGGTCCTGTGAGGCTCTCCATATAATATCAATCCTCTATTTGATTATATTCAAATTTAGCTCAGGGCCTTTGTGGATTAAGATGAGGAATCAAGGAAGAAAGAAGGCAATTTAGGCTAATATTATTAGAAAACCCTTAAAAAACTGTTCCTTTTTTCCAAGAAATATGGCTTTGTTTACTATTACTTAAATATATCAACACATTCTATGCAGGAGCAGGGATTATAAAAATATTGATTGTGTTTTTGAATCTAAGCTTTCTTTTTAGAACCCATTTGAATAAATGTTTTACACCAGTGCAACGACGAAAGTTTTCCTATTTTTCATTTCTTTCAAAGTTCACAGCAGTTACGTATGGTAAAGAATGCATGCCGACACATTAAACTGTGGCATAAATAAGAGCCTATGGTGTTTTCACTATGAAAAACATGCTCTCCAAGCAGGAGAAGTTAGCATTGATAAAATAAACCCTGAAGCAAAATAGCTGCAGGTTTTTTTTAATGATTTAACTCTGCAGACTGTCCTCCAGCTAAAGGCTATGACTTATGGCTCTCATGAAAATCTCTTAAAACCTTCATCATCAGGTGGTAACGAGGCTGTTATCATTTAGGAGGTACTTTGTTTAGCTGAATGTGTTTAGCCTGCTCTCTTCCCTTGTTTATTACAGCTAAAGGCAGCTGGTGGCTGCCAATTACTGCAGCCTCTAGTGCAGGACACTTATGTGGCCCCCGCCGCCACCCATCATGCATCCCACGCTTTGTAGCACATCAGAAAAGCCCTGCAGTGAATTTGCAGAGACCAAGCCTGTTTGGAAAGTTTCACTCAAGACACACTAGAGCATGAAGTGAAGTTAAACTCCTGAGGAAGTGTCTCCAATGTATTGACTCGTTAACTCAAGTAAGTGAGGAGACATGCTCAAACTTCAAGGGTCTATAGATGTGCTTTGTTTCCTCATTAGGGGAAAAACGGCTCGTTTTTTTACACCAAAGCTTAACATGATGGCCATTTTTATTGACTTTCTGTATTAGGTCCAGAGCAAAAGTTATTGTTGGCAAAAGAAAGAGTTTCAACAACACAAATTTGCTGCGATTTTATATTCACTACTTAACTGAGTTGGTTTGATGTCTGTCTTGCCCTCATCTTCCTGAATGGCTGAGCTGTTCCATGCTTTTTGCTTCTGCTTTAAAAACTGATTGAAAAGAAGGTAGTGTGAAGGCTTTAATTCCATTTATTTTGTTTTTCAGAATACATTTTTTTCCGTCTGCATTGTTTATGGAGCCAAGTGGTAACACAACCGTCTTGATCAACTATATTTGATAACTAAGGGATTTGATAATATTATTTAATTGTAAGTCCAGCCCTCTATAACAGTATAGTCTGTCAGACTGTAACAAAATGTGCGACCTGCATTCAGTGACTCCCCCCCCCCTGGCTTTCCAAACAGGAAGTGCACCCTGGCTCCAGGAAGCCAGAATCTCATAGACTCCTTTTGAGAAATAAACAACTAGTACTCAGTCATTCTATTTGTCAGAATAACCAACATGTTCTTGATAATCCCCATTTTAAAAATACTTTTTCTTTATTACAACTTATTCAAGTTATAAATTCGCCAATCTGATGCCTCGATATAAGCACATGGTGCCTGCTGGTCCCTATATCCAACGTTTGACAAATTTAATGTCACTCGCTGTCAAGTGAAGGGCAGTGTTGTGTGTACATGAAGCAAAACATGAGATGTTTAACCCTTTAATACGAGAGGTTGCCAGCCACTACTGTCTTCAAACTACTGTATCTCTTTAACCATTTACTCAACTAACATGATTCCGATGGATTCTGAAACAAAGAAAATTAGCTTTGCGCAGAAATGCGGCCGTGGTGCAGTGGAAAGGTCAGTCAGCCTCTGATCGAAGGATTGCAGGTTTGATTCCCGCCTTGACTGCCCATGCGCCGAAGTGTCCTTGGTCAAAACACCGAACCCCACATTGCCTCTGATGGAAGGTTGGCGCCAGTGTTCGGCAGGGAGCCACCATCAGTGTGTGAATGTGTGGGTGAACGGGACCGTGACTGTAAAGCGCTTTGGGCCTTCAATGAAGGTAGAAAAGCGCTATATAAGTAGACATCATTTGCCATTTACTTTATGGCAGTAAACTGTTAATTGCGTAAATGGCTGAAGAGTTACTGTAATTCAAAGAACATCAACACTGGAGCTAAAGCAATGCTACTGAAAACATTGTTTTTAATCTTTTTCCATCTATATTTAAAAAGTGAGTTTTTATGATAAAATATGTAATATTTTGTGGGATCCTCACCCTCAGATACCTCAGCAACAACCAAAACCAACTGTTTTTATCTCACACACTCAATCATTTTAGCAGCCACTTTAGAAACAAGAATGTTGCTTGTTGGTGTTTTAGGGAAGTCCCCATGAAGGAGCAATCCTCTCCCAGGACAGACAGGCGATGTGCCAAAACTGTTAAAGAAGAATGAGCTTATCTAACTCTACAACCACAAGCAAGCACTTCTGTGCCTGCGATAAAGTATGTTTCATCACTGATGGAGTCTTTAAATACTTTGGTTAAATAAAGTTGAAGTAGATGTGAAAAACAGTTGTGGAAAGTATTGGCAATCTTCTTTTTTTCCTTTTAGCTTTTCCCTTCAGGGGTCTCCACAGCCAATCAGCTTCCTCCATCTACCCCTGTCTTCTGTGTCCTTTACTCTAACACCAGCTACCTTCATATTCACTTCATCCATAAACCCCATCTTTGGTCTTCCTCTGGAGCTCTTGCCTGACAGCTCTAGAAGGACTGGCAATATATGTTCAATTAATGTCTATTAGTGTCTTTATTGTCTAAAAGTCTATTTTTCTCAAAAAATAGGCATGACATTCCTTTTTTCTGCAGTCAGTCAGAGAGGATATACGTCTTTTAGGAGGAAACACCACTAAGGGGGATTGATTCATTTTAATCAAAAACAACACCTTCATTTGGTCTAAGTTTTTTTTAAGTCAAGTTTTTTTTAGTTTTTAAAAAGTGAGCCTCGTCACACACTTTTTATTATTTTATTTTTTTTATCAAACCCTAATATGTTGTACCGTTCCAGACTACAGACCACCTTTGTTAGCATTGAGGTGACAATGGCTTAATCATTTGACATGGGCAAGTTCATTACTTTTTTCTAAAACCATCACCAACATTGTGGAATGAGACTCTTGATTAGCAAATGAGACTCTTTTCCTTCATATTAGCTATTCAAAAAAGGCCCTTTTATTATCCTCTGTGCTCTTTGATTTCAGAGTGCAACCCTTAAAATTTTTTTAAAGCTCAAGTTTCTAAAATGGTTCTCCAAATCATCATTTGATTAGGCTCTTGTAATCACTAAGCCTCCAAAAGTGGATTTGATACAATTTTCAATAAATTTCTTTTATAATCTGTCCCCTCAAAGATGGATATTCAACATCTTTTACAGAAAATATAGGAACACAACATATACTTGAGTTATAGTGATAAGAGAACCCAGGATCTGTAAGAATTATGTTCTGCATCTGCACACAAACATAAACTGCATATTCAAAAATACTCAGGCAACTCCTGTCATCCAAACTGCATCGTCAGAGTAATCTGATTTCAGGCCTGGAGGTGACATAGAACTACCTGTCTCCCGTAAGCACATAAACTATTCAGTGTGTTTCTTTTAGGATGCTTGCAATGAGTTTGTGCACATAAGTGTGATAACAAGCATCTGCGCCCTGAGCAGTAATCTGCTAACGCAGAGGATTGAGCTGGATCAGGCAGCGCTGTTTAAAACACGCCCTCGAATACTGCTGCGCGCTCATGTCAGGGGTGGGGGGGGGGCAGACAGAGTGAATAAGCAAAGCCACACTTTTAATTGTTGTAATGCATCCGTGCGCAAGAGGAGGAAAATGAAAAAGATGAAAGCGATGTCTGTGTTTGGACACGACTGAATGCTGGAGCCTGCGAGCCTGCGTGAGCGTGCAACATTAATGCTGAGCTGTAATTAATCTGGCTCAGACACACACGGTCAGGTGTCAGACTATCTGTGAGCTGGTTGTTAACCACAACTGCATGAGGCCCCTCTGTCATTGTCATCAACCTCCTCCTATCACCTAGTAGGTGTTTGTATATTTGTGTGTATGTGTTGGGGGGTGGAGTGGGGGGTGTTGGTGGGCAGAGAGGGAAAGGGAGGTTTGCCAGTTGTGGCAGATCAATATCACAGACTGAGAGATCACAGGAATGCTTAGTGCCCATAAATGACTTCTTGTTCATGTGTGTGTGTGTGTGTGTGTGTGTGTGTGTTTGGTGGATGGTATCCAATGACTGAGAAGAGGGGAAATGGGAGGTGGATGGATAGTTGAGTGAAGGGAGGAAAGCGATGACTTGATGAATCCCATTTTCTGCTCCGTGCCTCTTACCTGTCTCCGGCTTCTCGCTCTCAGCCTCTGGTTTGTGTCTGATCCAGGATCTGATGGTGCTCTTACAAGAGTGGATATGGGAAACAGAATAATGACATAGATTTTACATCTTTGTTCCATTATTCATTTGGCTTTCCTTTCCTCTTGTCTCTATTCTTAGCTTTTAATCTTTTTTTTCCTTCACTCTCACTTTCTCATCTTGTCTTAGATTTTGTTGTTATCTTAAATTAATTTTAAGACATCTTTTCATTTTTAATTCATGCTGGAGCCTCATTTACCAGAATGTGTCAGTTCTTGCATCGCTTTTTGCTATTGGTTTTAAAAAGAGTGAGCATTTGTCTTGATGATACATGATGAAGACGGCCCATTTTTCACTGAAAGCAATCTACAAAAGGTACAAGTCAGCCTGCAGCTAAAATTTCTTATCCTTGTAGCATATTCTGTGATGCAGTTTGAAAATCTGCATGGATCAACCCGGGGTAACCAACACTTCTGAAGTAAAGCTTCTACAAGATACAAAATCTACAAAATAGAAAAAAAGTCCCCTTTGAGAGTAGAAGGCTGGTCAACTGGAACTTTTCAAATGATTTCTGTTTTTTTAATAGGGGGTTGACCCCCCACTGGTGCTCTTGTCTGGCGGGGGGCAGTGGAAATCCTATCTGGGGTTCCATGCTGGTGCCCTTTTCATAGTCCTGGCCAATCTCATTTTATCTGGGGGGCTCACTTAGATGTGTGGGTTACAAACCTCCACCGGTGGAATCAGGTCGCCTAGTTTCTCCCACCAGTGCTCAGGCTAAAGTCTAAAGAAAGGATTGTAATGCTTATATTGACTCTATTGTTGAGGAAGTCTCAAATCTAGGGGCAGACAGAGAGTGGGACACCAAGCAGTTTAGTTATATCATCTGTGTGGAGAAAACTTCCTGTGTGATGCCAGTTCCTAAAATCATTAATGCTAAAGAACCAAACCACTAGGACCACTGTCGACTGGACACAGAAGAGGAGATGTGTGGTATTTGGATATTAGTCAAACTAAATTCCATAATGGAAAATATTTTCTACCATCTGGAGTGGGCAGGGAAGAGCCTGCACAACAGCTTCATTGGCAGACTTGTGTCCACTCTCTGGAGATCTGTGGAGCTCTGTGGTGTCTTACCATGCATCCTACCTTTGCAGCTACATAGTGAAGGAAATGTACGCTTCAGAGCGTTTTCTTCCATATTTCTTCCATAGCAGCAGAATAAGTCATAATATTTCTTCTTAAAAACTGTATCATCAGCATATTGTTGTACTTTTCTCTTTGGAAGCTTAAAAAAAAAACACATTCCTTGAAAGCACATTTCTCTTTTGCTATTCAGAATTGTTTTACCAAGAGGACCTGGCTGGACATATCAATTTCCAGAACCAGAAGAATCCTGAAAAAAACATTTGTTTTAACTGGCGACCCTAACAGCTATACTCTTCTTCATTTCATTCAGTGGCTAGTACTGATTTTGATTCTTGCAGAATTGTAATTTCAATCCCTCTTTTTTTTTTTTTTATCAGCTGAAAATAACATTTGCTAACTGTTGTCTTGTAACAGCTCATCCCTGTGAGGCGCTCAGCCTACTTTCTCTGTTTTGCATTCTGTTCTAAGAAGCTCTTTCTTGTTTCCTTCCTTCTTGTGCCATTTTGCATTGTCAGGCTGCATCCTCTTGCCATTGATCTCCTGTCCAACTTCCTGGGGCCCGGGGTGTCTCTCCATGTTTCTCAGTGTTGTTTCTCCTTTTTACATTTTTTTTTTCAATCTGCATTTTATTTCACAGCATTTGCCTTCTTCTATCTAAACAACTTAACTCTATTTCACTCATTCATCAAGGTAAAAAACTGAGCTCCATTCCAGTAATTTGAATGAATATGTTGCAACAATACACGGTTCAAATTATCCAGCTCATCTTGATCTATCTTTTCCACAGCTCTGATTAGGTTGTTTCCCATCCTCTCTGGGAGTGTAGCACTCTGTGGCTAATTGGCAAATTCAATCAAAGTGACAAATGAAGAGAGGCGAAACTGACCTTTTGGAGAAAGTCATTGCTCTCCTGTCTGTTCAGATGTCTTCTTCTTTTCCTCTCATTTTCTGCTTCATCTTTTGTATCCTTTCCTTTTTGCATTTCTTTGGTTAAATTCCCTTTTCTCTCATCTTTATTTCCCTCCGTCTCACAATGTCCTGACGTTTCTCCTCTCTCCTCTCTCTATGTGAAATGAGTTGCTTGTCATTCCAATTTATTTTGACTTGTCTGGGGTAAATTGCAGTGGGCATATAAATGCTTTGTATGCTCGCACACATTTCTTGACTGTTCTGGTATGTGCCTTTTTTCACCACCACCCCTGGTTTAAAAACCCACTTCTCCCCACAACCAGCTATTGAGGGAAGCACAAAAGCAATGGTCTGGAGCAGAACAATGGTTGCCTCTGTGGAGGGGTGGAGTCGTTTATCTGTTTGAAGCCCAAGCATCTCCCATTCGTTTCCCACCCGCCACCCGTGACTGATAGCGCAACCACGCCACGTTGGGATCTACATTACAGCATGACCTCTCTGTGTCAAGCGCACTTGCTAATGGCTGCACCACTGTCATTCATCACAGCAATGGTCTTAGAGATGTGAGTGATTGGCTGAAGATACCAGCATATTTATGCAGGTGGAAGCACAATTTTAAGCATGAAATTGGAGCAATTAAGGCCGTGCAACTGCTATTTTTTTGTTTTGTTTTTTGTCACCACAGTTGTTGTGCAGTTTACATTTATTACAAAAGTATTTACTAGTTTTTTTATTCCAAATAAGATATGAATAATTAGCTGAGTAGAACAAAATTTAGCATAATGGAGTCAATTATTTCAAAAACTTAATGGAAAATATGGAAAATAGAGGGTCTTCAAACTTGGACTTCTTATCATGAGTACTTGCCAGTCATCTACGTTAGCGCATAGCTGCCAGCGCTCGGAAAATACACAGTATTGACATAAAAAGTCATGCAAAAACAAAAGTCAATACTAAGATTTAAATGTAAACTTCTGGGCTTAAGAGCACACCCACATGAAAAAATGTCTCCTCCGCAGCACAAGAGCGACGCGAATCACCCTACCGGCAGAGGAATACTGAGCTCTAAGGCAATACGGCTCCTCCTTAAAAAACACTTTTGGACACCACTACAGCTTACAAATTGAAGCAATATGGAGTAGTCGTGAGGGTAGGAAAGCAATTTGTATTCAGCCTAACTTTGAAACTTCCTGTTGACTCTAAACCGCTCACCGGGGCTCTGTATTTAGTTGTTTTGTTTTTAGTGATATTCCTTGGTGGTGATGTACTGTTATGAGTTGTCTCTCTTTGCCACGTCCCTTCTGATTCTGGTTGATCATTCACAGCTGCTTTCATTTTTGTTAGTTACTCTCAGTGTATTTAAGTGTCTGGTTTTCAGAGCTTCATGGTCAGGTCATCTGCTTTGTCATCTCTTTGGTTCTCATGGGTTTTGCCACATTTAGGTTTATTAAATGTTTAAGTTTTTTTTACCAAGCCTGGTCTCCTGCATATTGATACCTACACCATCAGTTCCTGACAGTTGTAGCATTATTTTGCTAACATGGGATCTAAAGTATCCCACATAATTAGCTCAGCGTCGCTGTCCTCCCTTTGTGCTTCATAAGAAAAACAAAGGGTTGCCTTGGATAACCAATGTCACATCTTTCACATCTTCTGGTTCCCTTGTTTTCATTAAACATGCACAGACGTTAAACTATAAAATCAATTTGATATATGCGGGTAAATGCTGGAAACGCCAATATTTTATGGATAAATCTACACTTGTCGATTGGATTTACTATTATTAGATAACTTCAATTTTTAGATAAAGGACTTTGGATTTTCTTGTTTACATGGTCACTTTAAAAATCTGATGATTATCAGACTTATTATGTTGTGTGTATGTTAACAGGCTCAGTGTCACTGAGGCTGGAGGCAGCAGAACAGAAGATGTTATTCTATCTGGGAATGATAAGAACATCAAAGAGACAGCACATGTTCGATTTTTTTTGAAAGATAAAACCATAGAAGTCAGACTGAAATGGAGGAGGGACAGCAAAATGAATAGAGGAGGTTTGTTGATTCATTTAAAAAAAGACATGAAGCTTTCTTGTCAAGGAAGAAGATGGAGAAGATGTGGAGGGAGCAGCTGAAAGCAATTCTCTCTGCTACTTAAACGGCAGCCATCTTTTAAGGTTTTGCTTCTCTGTTCAGCTGTTCATTTCTTGATTCTCCAGCCACCTCCAGGGTTGAAGGTGAAGGAGCAGACATGCCCCTCTGACAAGCATTCACTGCCATAAATGAATGAGTCTAAACAGCTCTCTGTGCTTCTGCTGAGATCACAGTGAGCTTTTTTCACTCTGACCTCGAGCTGCTCCCTGGAGTCATTAGTACGCACTTGTTAGCACTTCGTGGGCACTACATTGTGAGCCTAAATACAAGTTTTACTTCCAGCAACTTTAACACGTCTCTTCTTCACAGTTTGAAAAAATAAACTCCTTGATCATTGATCCTAGATGCAGCAAGTTCAGATAGTTAATGGCCTCACACAAGAGGATCAATCTGTGGTTCTCAGCAAGTGTGATGAGAACCCAGCCTCTATTCGCTGAGGGATGAAGAGTCAATTCGGTCAGGGGACATTGAACCATTTGCCCTGTAGATTGCCTTGTTAAACATCACTTGTCTACCTTTCAAAATCTCTCTAGACCTTTTATCTGTCTTCTCCAATAATATCAGCCACTAGTGGCGCAGAGCATTACAGCAGTCGCCTCTGAACTTCAAAGTGCTGTGCTCTTTTTTTTAATGGGGAGCATGTCTGATTACTTAAGAGCCCCAGGTGCCATTGCTTGGCTCGAGTACGAGCTTCTCTTATTTCTCATATCATCTGAAGAGCTTTCTGTTGGTCCCACTGCATTCTGCATCTATTGTCTGATTACATTCACTCTCTTGCTGCCATCAGATGCCGTCCTTTCTCACTGATTGCATCCTTTTAACCATGAGGAGGAATCAGGGAAGAGAACGTGAATTGGAATTCATAAAAAGCTCAATTATTTAAGGGGTTTTAGCAGTCCTTCTTTTTTATTAATCCACTTTGTTTTCACACGTTCTTCTTGTATCCAGTCTCATCAGCCACATTTACATATTCTCATGTGAATGTGCTCTAACGTGTAGGTGGCACTTGCATTTGTGTCTTATAAATGTAAATATGACATTTTTTATTTTTCAGAAAGTGGGCTGGCTACAATATGAAGTACAGTCTCACTTAACAAACTACACTTTGTTAACAAATGATTATCCGATACGATGAATCAGGTAATCTGTTTAATGAGGTAAATCTGTCCAAATTTTGAATTTATTGTATTAATTTTTATTAAAAAGACACATAGTGCCTGCTTTTATTGTTGGATTTGTAAAAACTGCTCATTTTAGAGCATGTTTTCAGGCAAAAAGTGCAGCAGTTTTCCTTTTTTCCATCTTCAAAATATTTTCTACCGACAAAGTAATTGATTCATAAGATGTTTTTTGGGGATTTTCTCCTCATATAAAAAAACAGTGGAGGACTTTCTCATGAACATGAATAAAGGATGGTTTTCTGAATACTGACTTTCACCATGTTGTTGCAAAAGGGCCTCAAACAGCAAGCAGCATTTGAGCACTCATTATCCATCACAACATCAGCCAAGAAGCACAAATTGATTCTTAGTAGCTGCCTAGGAAGAGCTCCAACTCTTTTCCCCTGCATATGTCGCACAGATTTTACTTAACTTTTTATTATGGCACATTAAAGAGCATAATCATCAAAACAGTTTTAATTTGCAAAGCAAGAAGAGTTTGAGTTGAGGCTGCTTCCATACCAGTGTTTACATTTGTTTGTCTCAGTGCCACTTTCATGCATTACCTTTACTCCTGAAAGAAAGCTGCATTTTACAGCTACTTTCATTTAATCTAGAGGTTGAACAGGGAGAAATAAGGAAGTCAGTTCATTGCTAAAAAAAGGATGTGTACAATGTCGACGTTGGGTTGAATTTAGCTGATATTCAACGTAACGTAATGTAATGTAAGTCAATGTAACTTTCTCAATTTCAGAACATTACTAAACTAAATGAATGTCATTGCTACAACGACGCCCCTGTGACAGACTGGCGACCAGTCCAGGGGTGTACCCTGCCTTCGCCCATGAATAGCCGGGTTATGCTCCGGCAGCCCCGTGACCCCGAAAGGGATAAAGCGGCTTGGAAAATGAATGAATGAATGAATGCTACAACGACACTCCATACCTGCAAATTCTACGTTGGACTCGGTTCAAATGTCCCAGGAACGATGACTTATTTCAATACATTTTATTTTTGTGGTTTGGTTTCATTTCACACACGGCACTGACAGGATCAAACCAGTAGTGAGCAGCAGATGGACAATCCACAGAACCAAGAGGAAAGATTTACGAGTTTATTGAGGTGTAACCTAAAAACTGTCAGGCAGACAGACAGATCACAGGCAAAATTGTTGGTAAGCACAGAAGTGGGTCCAAACTGCAGTCTGACAGAATCTAGACAAAAATCCAAAAGCATGAGCTACAAAAACAGTTTGGGTCAGTTCATGCTGAAAACGACAGGTCATAGCAAACAATTACAACACTCACTAAAGTAAATAAGGAAGGGAGTAGGTGAGACACAGACGTGTATAACAGATTCTTTTTTTTAACCCTGCCCAAATCCTGGAGATTGCTCAAGAGGTCTGTTAAGGCTCATTAGGTAGACTAACAAACTAGAGTTTGTTGTAATGACAGTACAACAACTTCACCCATACAGTGGGGATTGAAAGTTTGGAAGAGTCATCAGAAGAAAACCTCTTCTACGTCCTCACCACAAAATTCAACCTTTGAAGTTCACAAATGAACATAGAAACAAGCCTGATGCATTTTGGAAACAAGTTCTGTGGACCGACCTGGTTCAAATGGAACTTTTTGTAGCCAGCTGCACAGGAAACATTTCATCTGTAGAAGGAAGAATGGATTTCACCAAATTTCAACAAATTTGGGACACTAACTTGATGGCATCTGTGAAAAGTTGAAGAGAGGATGGCTTCTACAAATGTGCAATGATCCTAAACACACCTCCAAATCCATGCTGTCTTACATTAAGAGGCAGAAACTGAAGGTTCTGCAGTGGCCTTCCCAATCACCTGACCTCAACATCCTATGGATAGACCTGAAAAGAGCAGTGTGTGATAGACATCCCAGAAATCTCAAAGAACTAGAAGAATTTTGTGAAGACGAATGGATGAAGATACCTCAAACAAGAATTGAGAGACTCTTGGCTGGCTACAAAAACATTTACAAGTTGTGATACTTGCCAAGAGGGGCAGTACAAGGTACTAACTCTGCAGGGTGCCCAAACTTTTGCACACACCATTATTCTGGTTTTTTTTTTGATTTTGAAAGGATCACTGATGGAAATAAAGCAATTTTTTTGACATATTAAAAGGATGTCTCATCTGTAAACTAATGCCTTTAGAAGATTTTTTTAATCTTTCCTTGGGTTCTTTATGCACAATAATATAACATTTTACCTAGGGCGCCAAAACTTCCAATCCACACTGTAGGTGCATGCTGCTTCCATTACCCTTACAAATACTTCATGAAACACCTAAAACACAGATAAAATGGTGTTACCTCATCTATTGTGGGGGTTATGTTCTAAAACTAAGCAATGATAAGGGAAATCTGAGATGTAGGATTACAATGGCACGTTCCAGTTTCATGACATCCCCTAAGGTGGTTGCACAAGCCTCAATGGAACTGCAAGACTCATCTGCACTCCCCTTGAGATGCAGCTGCTCCTCTCTATAACCCTCTGCGGCCCAGTCGACTCCTTTACTGGTCCGTGTGACTACTAAGGTCTTACTGATTACTGACAATACCGGTTCTAGAAATCACACTGATCCTGTTTTGTCTGTTTTGGATGTACGGAAGATCTGGGGCTGGAGCTTCTGCACAAGAGCTTCATTTGAACTAAGAGCTGTAGTTCTCTTCTTGTGACTGATTGTAGGGCTGGAAACAGATTTCCTCATTTGTTCTGCAGCTTAAAGAAGTGTCCACTAAAATATTAATTCTCTGCATTTTTGACCCACAAGAAAAAAAGAAGAATCAATATTGCCTTGACTTGGATAACAAAGTTTGCACATCTTAAGAAAGGATATCAACTTTGTACTTTTTGTTCTTTGGAGATGTCAAAGAGTCCCTCTAATTGTCTCTTGTCTGTAGCTGCAGGTTGAACTTTGAATGACACCAACATCCAAGTTCTACCTCTCTTTCAGTTCAGCACTTTCTAATGATTCCATCCGTGTGCAAAATAATTAGAGGCTTTTTAAATGTCACAGAGCCATCAACGTGATGGTGTAATTAAAAAAGAAAAACCTTTATCAGTATTTAAATGAATTGGCTCTGTAACCACACACGCTTTGTACCTTCACTGACTGTGGTGGGGCGCCATGCTGTCATCTGTTTAATGAATCACACTGGACTTTCTGTCCTTGGTTGGAGTGTAATGAAGGTTTGATGCATTAAATGGGGAATATTTACTGACATGTTTTTGTTCCTGACATCTTATTTTTATGTTCTCAAAGAATTATTTCATTTTTGTTGGATCATCTGTGAAATTGATAAGACTATGGTGGCTCTCTTTTTTTAACCTCTCAAAATTATTGACATCTCTTGGAAGTAACCTTTGCCTTTGTTGAGGTTCGGTGAAGTGTAATTCGCATGCACTTATACGGGGGGTTGACCCGTACGGGTGCTACAGGTTTTTTGACTGTCCCAGCCAGCTCGGACCTCCTGAACTTTATGAGATTTCTTATTTTCATCGAAACAATAATAAAGAAACGTCCTCGAACGTCCTTTTTTTTTTTTTTTACCCTCTCTGACTAATGCCGGACAGCAAGTCTTCAAACTGGGTCATAGAGACACTTACAGTATGCACCGATACACATTCAGACGTAGATTCCGCAGCAGGGTTGAAACTCACTGTACTAGGAGAATCTCGGAATTGATGTAATGAAGCCAGACATGGAGACGTGGATACTGGTGCTTTTGTAGAACTTTTTAAAGTAAATAAACCTGATTTTTAAATATAATGTGTGTTTTCTAAGCATTGTAAATGAGGTTGAAACAGACACCGCTCTATGTAGCAATCGGGCTAAAAACATTTTTGGACAGGCGGTGAATAGTGAATTTTCCAAGCTTTGAAATTAAACACGCGACTTGCATTCGGTGTGATCGCAGCATAAGTGTTTACTGAGACCTATCACCCACAGCTAAATTTAAAAAAAAAAGAAAGCCACAAACATTTTGGCTCTTCAGGCTAACCGAGCGTTCCATGACCTTGACATGTTTTGCAGACTACCTGCATGCCCTGAACGTTTTTTCTCATTTTTCACCTGCAGACAGCCCGTGTCCACCTGTAAGTGCAGTTGTTGATGTTTTACTGTACACCTTGCACTCCTCAAATATATATATATTATATATTATATAAGCATTATTCTGCTACATTTTAATGGTTTGGCCTTGGATGCCTTGGATGCCTTGGATGCCTTGGATAACTAGGTCCAGGCCTCAAAGATATGCTTTGTGAGACTGATTTTCACAATGGGAATCTATCAGAAGCAGAAGTGCCAGAAAAAAATCAGCTACATTAGATGAATAGCCCTATATACAATAACCCTGATAAGAAAGGAAAATTTTGTCATGAATATATAGAGAGTGTCCTGAAGGAAAGTTGGTCACACAGGAGAACTATAACAAATACTTATCCGTGGAGGGACGCTCCATTTTACTTTTGGAAAGTCAGACCAAAAGCTGACTTCTTCTGCCTGTCGTTCTTGATAAACTAAACCAACCAACCATGTCTTTCCAACTCTAACTGCCTTTGTAAAGTTATTGACATGCAGAAGCAGTAAAAAAAGAACAGATCGTAGAAATACAAGGACAGCTTGGTTGTGTTTGACTACAAAAAATGTCGTAAAAAAAAAAGATTAACATTAAGTTTTCCTATTTTAACTATTTTGAATTAATCAAAAAGTTAGTTTACAGTTCAGATTGTTGCAAGAACAATAAAAAAAATGTTCCTTAACATGTTTATCTAGATACTTTATTTTTGTCAGACAAAAACAAAACAAAAGCACAACTTTGTTTAACAAATTGACCTGAATATCACCATAATTATTAATCTCTTCAAAAAATGACATCATTCTGTTCCTTGTTTAAGAGTAAAATCATTTTAGTGACAGACACATCTCAAATTGATGCTTTAAAGTCTATATTTAATACTAGTGGAAATAACAGAACGTTATGAGCAAAAAAAGTTTAATTTAAAATTAATTTGTCTAAAATATTTTCAGAACACGGCAAACAAAAAATATTAAAATGTCTCCACTTTTATAAAGGAACAGATTTTTAATTCATTCTTTATGGATTAGTAACAACATAATTAAAAAAGGCAATTAACTTATTGATCCGAGAGCAATTCAGGTATCAGCAGCTGCAGCAATCATTGCTGGAGTAGTAATTAATAAAGCCGGACTTTTTTGGGAGCTTTGCGCATCAATTTCTTGCCATGTTGTTTCTCATGCATACTTTGATTGCTCACAGCAGCCATAATGATTCATGTTTAAGATTATTCTTTGAAGTTTCTTTGTCGCAAATGTGGGTTTAGCCTTGTTTACACTACACGTATGAAACGTGTGACCTGTGAAAGCAGATTACCTGGTTGTGCATCAGTGGAGTTTGTGTGTAAGGTCTGGTTAAACTTTGATTGGATGCCTGCGTGGCAGGAACGTGATAACAGTGCAGATGTGAAGCTACTTAATTATTGGTTGCTGCTCTGCAGGAGAAAATGTGTAACCTTGGTGTTGTGTGTTGACAGGAACACAGTTGTGATGAAAAAATGCTTTAGTCAACATGAGGAAGTGAATGTTTAAATTGTCTTCAAATGATTTTCCACAGTCTGTTCACCTCATGAAGCCTTGACTGTTTTACCTCCTGTTTTTCAGCAATATTCTTGACACTTCCAGTTAATCTACCCCCAACAGTAAAGAGTCTTAAAAAAGAAATCTAAATAATCTTAAAAAAATACAAAACTTTATTGTTAACTGAGCTCAGTTTAACAGTGAAAACTTGTATTAATATTTTGATTTTGATTTGATTTTTCCAACATGCCAATAACAACTCAGCATATTGACAGGATAATTTAGAAATTAAACCAATTTAGAAAACAAAAAGATGAGAACATTTCTAACATAATGTGGCCATGTTAGTATGGGAGCGGTCAGAAGCCGAGCTTATTCAAGCCCACTTCTTATACTTCTGCTGTTTTTACAACACATTCTCATAATTTATCTGTGTCAACATGTCATTCTTAACATCAAATACAATAACAATGATAAATAAATGATAATTTTTGTTATCACCACCATTCTGAACATCGTCGCAAACTTTACACTTCCACACACTGATCACATACGCTGCCCTGAAATTCCAGTCACGCTATACTGTGACCAAACCATTTTTTTGTAAAGTGCTTTGAATATACAAATGTTTTGACATTGCTTGTATTCATTATCCTGACAATAATTTACCCCTCACATAGACACACAAAAACTTTTTTTAGTAGTTCGTATTAAAGAAAGTTTAAAAGTTCTGTCGCCCCTTAAATTGTGGGATTTCTCTTTGATTAGATTGATGGACAGACTAACAGATGAGGTTAAACAGGAATCTCTTTGGACCATGATGTTTGCAGACGACATTGTGAGAGAAGGGAAGGTTTGCTCTGAAAAGTAGAGGAATGAAGATCAGTTGCAGCAAGAAAGATTATTTGTTGATAAATGAGAAGAACTCAACTGGAATTGTGAGGTTTTAGAGAGGCATGTCCAAAGTTCGGCCTGTCAGCAAAATGTGGCCCACATTCAAATTTTCACCTGCCCAATCATAAAATCAATGATATGCGATCACCAGCACTTTCTAAACACTCTGTGTACAATTTCTTGGCTGTAGTTGGCTGAGTTACAATTTAAGCTGTTAGCTGTTATAGCACTGTCTTGCGACTCTTCTGTGACACTTTCTAGCTCATTTCTAAAATGTTAGTTGTAAATAAAAAATAAAAATTGACAGTGATAACCACTGCTTGCAGAGAAAGTGAAAATGAGTTTTTATGTCAAGAAATAAAAAGTATGCCATTGTGATAAAATAAAAATAAGTTCATTAAATAGTTAATTTGCATTTAATGTTATTAAAATATATAAAAGAATGTCAGGCTGATTAGTTGGCCCTCACACATTTTCTTCTCACCAAATCTGTCCCTCTTTGCAAAAAGTTTAGACACCCCTGGTTTAGAGACTCTGAGAAAAAGACAGTAGGCAGAGCTGGAGGTTTCAGAGATCAGAATGTTGAGGTTTTCTTTGGTAGTGACCAGGATGAAAATGATTAGGAATGAATCCAACAGAGGAACAGATCACGGTAGATACTTTGGAGATAAATGCAGGGAAGCAGATTGAGATGGTTTGGAGACGTTGGGAGGAGGACAGTGATGGTGTTGGAAGAAATATGCTGAGGCTGGAGCTACCGGGGCAGAGGTCTAGAGGAATACCAAATGATGTGTGGATTTGAAGGACATGAAGGACAGAGAGGAAATGGAGGCAGATGATTATCTGTAGCAACTCATAAAGAGAGCAGATGAAAGTGACATTAAGACATAAAAACATCATGACACAAATGTGAAAAAGTTTAAGACCATTTTAAATGCAGCAAATAAACAGAATGAAACTAATGAGCAGAGATTTCCTATTGTTCAGCATCATCAGTTATATTTTAATGACACAAAGGCAAAATATATATATATTTTCCCCATTTGTCTTCACAGCAGACAAAGTGAAAACAATCTATTTATTAGATCAATATACCAGTGAACACAAAAAGAACAATGGCTTTAAAAATGGACAAGTTAGTGTGATGGTTGGGCTTGCAGCCCATCAGTCAGTGGCCGCTAGTTTAGCTGATAGTTGAGACACTTAGTTTCACACAGTCAGGTGTTTGTCAGTCAGGCAGGGACAGAGGCATTGGTTTATTGTTTTCATCTGTGAAAACGCTGTCTCACAGAGACATATGGAGCCAAAGAAAGATTGAATCTTTGCAGGACAAGAAGAGATGTGGAAGCTTTTCTGTTTCACAACCCCCAAAAGTCCCTGCTGTTGCCTTTTGCTTGCAATTCAGTGTTATTTTGCAGTTCATTAGTTTTCATGTCCACAGCATCGGGCAAAGAAAAGGCCTTCTGAAACCTGACAGCTACTGTCTCTGTGTCAGACAGCAGAAAGGAGGTTCTAATAAGCCGAACGTCTCCCATTTCATTTTCAATCATTCTCACATTATCCAGATGGACACAGAATCCTTCAAGATGAGATTGTAAAATTTATCTAAAGGACCCAGATGAGCAGTGATCTCACAGTTACAGAGCATCCACAAGGTCTGGTTGACTGAGCTCCACTGATCTTTATTTGCTTTTCAGTCCATAAAATAAAAAGAAGGATTTTAAAAAACTGGACATCTTCCTCTGGAGTCTTCATCAGTGTTTGGAGGTGCAAATCATATGGATCGACAGCTGCTCTAAGGCCCAAGCGTAAAATGATGCTGCTGCAAGAGACCTGCAGCATCCTCTAACTTTACAGACGATTCTCATCACTTATCGTTTGGACATCTGTGTTTTTGGTTTGTGAAAGATGAAGATTTTCTTTATAAAAGTCAAAACACAACTACGTATTGAGTCACTTCATATAACTGATTCCTACTACTGTTCTTCTTTAAGTATATGCTCAATCTCATGTATAGAAAGCTTGACATGTATCCTCCCAGAGTAAGTTTTCACCACTATGACTTGTTGGGTTTGATGTAGACACTGAATGTGTTTACATGTGATGTCTATTCTGAGTGAGCTGAATGTTCTGGATGAGATAATAACATGTTGAAATGTTTCTCCCCAAACATCTAAAGCATTTTTCTGTTTAAGTGTTTTTGAGCATTTTCTAAAGAAAGCAACATATGTTGCAGATGTCATAAAGACTAAATACATTATTTGTCAAAAGATATTTATGAAAAAATCATGCCCTTGAAAAAAATCACTCTGTTGCGACTATTTGTAAATAGATTGTACGAGATTTGTCAGGTCAAATTTGGGCTTTTTGAAGACCCACTCTAATCATGATCTATTATAAAGTGATTCCTGTGGTCTTTTGATTATGATTATGCAGTGTTTAGCCAAAAAAAAAAAAAAAAAAAATCTGTCATTAGGTCACTTTTAGGATTTGGGTGTGGCACGCCAGGTGAGTGCAGTCTTGACATGGTATCAGATGTCAGAAAAACTGTAATCCATCTACAGAAACTTTATTAAAAGCATTTATGAACAATAGGAGAGGCAGCCAGTTTTTACCACACTGCCACATTACTTTACATTACTTTACATTTACCATGATTTAGAAGCCAGCCAAGCAGTCCAGGCCAGACCGCTGTCCTCTGTCATGACCTGCAAGGAAAGTGAAAATTAAAAAAAGGGAAAAGAAGAAAAATGTCTGGAGTTGTAAAATCGTGCTAGGGGTCTTGCAGAAGATGCTCTTGCCCTCAAAGCAGGGAAAAAAATAGCTTGATACCGGCCTCTGCAACTGGCGTTTGAGCGATTTCAATGAAAAGTCTACGAAAATGCGTGTAAATGCACATAAATACGTGTTTTGGGCCTCCACGTTCAACGCTCTTGTGTTTACGTGTCGCTACGCAATTATACGACCCCAAGTTTTTTATGTAT
The DNA here is from genome assembly GCA_036245035.1 of Adrianichthys oophorus. NCBI lineage: Eukaryota > Metazoa > Chordata > Actinopteri > Beloniformes > Adrianichthyidae > Adrianichthys > Adrianichthys oophorus. Next base: position 27,046,520 of record BSAI01000104.1, read on the forward strand.
CGGAATAGAGCTGTGAAAGAAATAACCCTGGAGCAAGATTTACAACCCGTTGACAAGCCTCTTTCAACTGTTGGTTGTATAACAGTAAACAAAAAAAAGCGAAGAAGAAGCCCTTCCCTGCCACTCCCTGCTTGTCTGGTGTGGACACAACGGGCTGGATGCGTGTTGTGTTAGTGAAACTGCGTTTAGCACGTTCTGGAACGCACTACACATGCCCCATGTGAAGGCAGCATCGCTCTTTTGTTCATGGTATAACTGTCATTTGCAGGAAAATCATAAAACCACCAGAAAGGGCTGAGATCCTTCCCATTTTCCAGTATTTTAATGCCAGATTATTCTAAAAGAAATCGATATGTACCACTTATATTACCAAAAAAAGAACATTATTGAAACCTTTAATTGGCAATGTATTTGCATTTTGTTGAGATGAGAATATTGTCATACATGTGAATGAGATCACTTTCAGTCTTTTTTCCACACAGCCCCTCCAAAATATTCAGGGTTTGTTATAGTCTCCCTTAACTTCTATGTTAAGAGCTGTTTTACTTAACTTTTTGTTCTTTTTGGGTGCATTACTTTATGCAAAGACAAATTCAGCTGTAAGTGAAATGAGCGAGTGTTTGACCTTGCATGCTTTTATGTTTACTACTGCTTAGAGAAAAAAGACAAAACACTGTAAAGTGCTGGCTGAAAGAAAATAATATTTATTGACTGCAAAAACTGCATTATCCTAATGAAAGTGGAAATATATTGGCTCAAGAGTCAATTAGCACATTGGAAACTATTAATTATAAAAGCCCTTATAATTCGGTCAGTTTTTGTACTTTGAGTTTAATACTAACAAGCCAAAGTTAAAATGTTAATACCTGACATGGAAATATGTAAAGACACTCAAGATAAGAAGTATTTGTTAAAACCTTTCTCAGGGAAATGTGAAGTAATAGATGCTCAAAAGCTGGACTTACAAGCGCATTTATTAGTTTTAACATTGTCAAAAATCCCAGACACCCTTGCTGCTCCTGCCAGCTCATCCCATATGCCTTCAGATGCATATGCTCTTTATCTTTGTGCTTTGTCTGCTTTTGTAAAATGATACCAGTATGTGAGGAGCTGTAGCTTTTTAAAACCTAAATCACACTGCATTACCATGCTCAGCTTGTCATCCTCTGCCTCAGCTTTATTCAGATCAGTCGGGGGAAGACATCATTTTATGGACTGCTTCAAGTAATTTGACAAACGACCACATTTTGCTGGGTGGAAAACAGTTAAAATTGTCTCATGTTCTTTCTGTCTGCCACTGTCAATGTCTGATTAACTTTGATTTATTAAAGGGGAAAAATAAGTCCTAATCCAATGGAAGAATGAAAAAAGGGAGAGAAAATGGATCTAACTGAAAAAGTGACTGTTGTCCTAACGCTGCACTTTGAATGTGAATATGAATACACATAAAAACAATTCTAAAGTCCCTACTATTTATTTGTCAAATTTACAATGCTTTACTAGATAATAATCTTCTTGTAGTTTTTTTTCTGTGCATTTTCCAAAATGTTCTTGATCAACCGCAGTTGATGAGAGCGGACCTGAGTGACTCCCCGGCATTCCCAACAGGAAGTACCCGCTGGCTCCAAGATGCCAAAATCCCATAGACGAGAAATAAACAGCAATTACTCAGTCATTCTAACCGTTATTGCTCTGATACCTTGTTCTTAGTCATTTTTTTGTATAGTACAAGTAATTCAAGTTCTAAAAGTATAACATAGAAACGTTTAAAGATATTTTGATAAAGGTAGGTGGTGCCTGCTGGCACCCACATCAAACAAACTTTTGACTGACAGATTTCAAGTGGTAGGGGTGTGGATTTCCATTAAGTCCAGATTGGTGTGAGTGGTTGCCATGGAAACGTCAACTCAGACTGTCTCGTATCAATCATTGTTTACCGACAACGTCTGTAAACGTCTACTGTCGTTTTTTTAAGTAGTCATTTTCCGTTAAGTTTGAAGCCAGGCTTCATACCTTATGGCACACTTTTTCCCCAACAGGTGGAGGTTCAAATTGCCATTCCATGTTGAGCCTTTGTGGATGACAGAAGTGAATATTTGTGCTTGTGATTTATTTATTCACCAATGATTACCCACTTGTTATTCATAAAAGGATTTACTTTCACTCCTTGATGCAGATGACTGTTTGGCTTGTTTAAACTTGATAATTTTTTTTAAGTTCTGCTTTGGGTTTCATTCCACTGTAACATTCCTGAAAATTTACAAACAGTTTGGAAAAATAATGCTTTAATGGAAACTTAGTTGTGTTTTCAACAGGGGTTTAGGTCAGGCACCAAGGATAGAAACCTGTTTCCTGCTAAAACAGGGAGGTTATGGATACTTGAGTGTTTTTAAGCCTATACCAAAAGAGACTGCATCTACCTGAAACAAGCAGCATAATGTATGAAGGTACTTTGTCCAGAGTTGGATTACATGGGCACCCTGCAGCTTCACTTAAGATCCTGCGGAGTACAGAGTCAGCATGCTGCAGCGGGCCTAACTAGATAAGTTACGGTTGTTAGGTTCTGAAGAATGTGTTGGAGGCAGCACAGTTAGTGACTTTAACTTCCACTCATATACTTTAGAAAAATGTCAGTTTTTGCTTAAAAAATGGAAGAAGTTCCCACAAACAAGCATAATGATTCGAATTTGCTAAAGCTTAACTGCTGAAAACGCTTCAACAGAAAGCAGCCTCACGGTTTTATTTTGACGACTTGCACATTTCATTTTCAAGTGTTTTTTAGGTGTGCGGTCTTCTGTGGTCAAACAATGTGTAGAAAAGCTCAAAGGGAAACCTCAAAGGCTGAGTTTGGAAATATTGTTCATTCTGCAAAGTTCTTGATTTCACTGGATATTGATCGTTTTTACCACCCATGCTTTAACACAAAGGAACCTGCTTACTGAAAGTTTTTTGCACTTTTCTAGTACAGCCCATCACAAGGAAACATTCAGAAAAAAAAGTAACAAAGATCTTTAAATGATAAAACGACAGAAGACGGGGAAAAAAGTGCTGAGCAGGAAAAATAGAACCAAGAGAAAGCAGAGGTTCATTGAGCACAAGACCTGAAGTCAATAGCGTTTATATAAAGAGTGGACAAAGGAGAGAAAACAGCAGCAAGAAAAGAATGGAGGAGAAAATAATAAAGAACACGGCACTTTTATAAGGATTAACGCAGCATATTAAAAAATGTAACAAAATCAAACTCTGAAAAGAGGTGTTTCAAACCTATCCATGTCACATAGTTATGGGGTGTTTTGGAGTGAAACAATAAATTCATAGCTTCGCACCATCTTATTTTACCTGGTTCGTAATAATATTTCTATTTAATTCAATCTAATTAATCAATTTTTACAGGATTTTTCCAATTCTAACTCTTATGAGATACTTTATACAAGTAAAGAGATTCATTTGGCTGCATCTGGAAAAGCTCTTTTCTGTATTTTTTCAGTTAAATATTATTGTTATATTGTATGTTTATTTTTTTTAAATGTCATTTAGGCTATAATTAGACTGGACACATTTGGTTGTCTTAAAGTGAACCAGAGTTTGTTTTCCCTGATAGTACGGAACAAATTTGCAGTCTGACTACATCCAAGCGGACCCTGGTCCAGGACCAGGAACTGCTCTTGGATCCACCTTTCGAGGTGGTCTCGATTCATTTCCAATCAGACTGAGCTCCGGTTCATTCTGAGATTTCTCAGTCTGAAAAGGCTCTGTGCTCAGAGCAGAACAACTGGACCAAAACGGGCACCGTAGCCGGGCATTACAGGATAAGAACAGAGAAACGCAGACAAACAAGAAGCAACGAGGAGACATAACAGCTCATTGAAATGTGGTCGGATGAATGCAGGATACAACTTTTAACGTGATCCACATTGCTTATCACACTGTTTTCCCGACAATCTAAATGCCATAATAACTTATCAGCATATCTTCATAGCCATCATCTCCTCAATAACTGCCTTGCAGCATGCCTCCACTGTACCAATGCAGCAGTAAAAAGTGTTGTAGCTGACACTGAGACAAACGTTTAAAATTGGTCAGAGACACGTTTTGATTGAATAATTGAACTACTCTTGTATTTGAATGGTGTCTCAGCAAACATGCATTCTGACTCCATCAAAGCTTCCCAGTCAGGAGAAGAAACTTTCACAAAGAGTAATTTATATGGCCTGAGCAGAAGTGCAGCTTGTGATGTGCTTTTATTGTTTCAAACAGTCCAAGAGCTAAAAGATGTTGCAAGGAGTCTGAGTGGTAATCCAAAGGAAGGATCTTTGTCATCCTTTTTTTACACATCTGACAAGAAAACACAAACATTCACGCGTTGGACTGTCAGAGTTGTGTTTTCCAGGTGACTCACCAGCTTTATAGAAACCATTTTTACCCAAAAATTAAGCTCGATTTTTCCCAAAATGATCAGTTTGGAAAAATGTTCCTGACATATTGACTTTCAACTGCAAAAACCAATAAGAGCATCTTTAGATTTTATGGAACCAGTTCAAAACGTTCTAAGATGTTATTTTTGTTTTACATGGCAGAGAATCATACATGTTTCCTTTTATTTGCAATTTTAGACCCAAAGAACTTGATTAAGTGAGTCAGAGTTGAAAATTCCCTCTCAAGTTGTGACCTATGGCGAAATTACAGCACGGGGCCAGTGATTTAAGGCGTCAGTTGCTGTTCAAAAGCTTGTTAAAATTATTTAATTTTAGTAACTAGAGAGGCGAGGTGAGGAGAATTCGTTTTGGGGTCATTTTTGCCGGAGATTGGACAAATTACACTCTGCAGCAGACATACCAAGAGACACCAGTGTTCAGCAAGAAAGACACTTCCATCTGCAGTTTCTTCCAACTCATTTCAACTTTCTAACAAGCAAAGGGTCAGCATGTCCCCTGCTACAGCCCGTCCACTGGCAGCAGCAGCGGCGGCATGTACTGATACACTCAGCCGACCTCAGTGTAGGTCAATTCTCATTTGCACCGCACGTTTAGCTTTACGCACATAGTAACTACGTATTTGCATAGATACAGATTGAATGCCTAATATGGAAATATTTTCCTGCATTAACAAGGTCAGCCCAGGCGGCTTCTGAGCTTGCACGTCAGTTTTTACAGTCTACTACTTGTGGAAAAAACAGCTGAACATTAAGCTCCTTATGAAGGTTAAGCAAATTCTACAACTTCTGTTTTTTCAGTTAAATACTTGCAAGGTTACATTTATATAGCAATACTCATCTGAAAAAAAAAATCACATTTATACATAATTATATAGCTGTTCATAAAACAAATAAGACACGAGTTCTTCAATAGTTGAACCAGGAGCAACAAGCTTGTTCACTCTGCTGATGCATCTTAAGAAAATGTGTATGTTTTCAGTAATTACCATGTGGCTGTTTTGATGGTTATGTAAATGAGTGTATTAATAAGTGATTAAACAGGTACACTAAAGCTTGCTCTCTTTAATCCTACACCCTCTGTGAACTCACAGATTTGGAGGACCCAGCTTTAAACTGTAACAGCGATCAGTCACTTCAGATCATTAAACGTTTACAGAGAAAAAAGAAAAAAAAGCTTAATGCAGGAACTATCTCTTAATTTAAAAATACTTCATCATTTTCTCTCTGTTTTATAGTCATCAGGTGAATTTCAACACAACCAACTTATTCTTTCATGAAACAACCAGTTTATGAAAAAAAGCTCAAAGCTTATTTTACATGTGCGTTCACTTTCTTACAGAGGTATATGTTTTTGGATTGATCTTTTATATATTGTCTAAATTGATTAAGACTTTTTTTTTTAAATTTACAGTTATTCAAATAGTGTTTCATGAAATGCTGGTGAGTTTGGCCATGTGGGGCTCATGTTTTAGAGCTTCTGGTAATTTGTACTTCATAATAACTGTTAGAATGCTTACTGACACAAAAAAGATTCATGTTCTCGTCATATCAAAAGAAGAGGAATCATTCTGTCTTGATTTAATCACTAGATGAGTAATTATTTCCAGAGGTCCTAATCTGGTGTTTTGTTGCCTGAACTTTACCTGGACTTTCCCAATCACCAACTGAAACTAGTCCCTGTTCAATTAGTTTTTCGTCTTCTCTGAATGTTTCTTGGTTTTTCAGTAGTCAAACTCTCTACATGTAAAATTATTTATAAATAATGTTTTCACTCCTGTGTGTGAGCGTTTGTAGTGTGTGAGCATTTGTTGTGTGAGAACATTTATACTAGCTACAACAAAAGCCACCAAAGTTACTTTACAAACCACATGTGCTCGTCGTGTGTGTGTGTGTGTGTGCGCTGTGTGTGTTGTGTGTGTGTGTAAGCATTGGTAGCATGTGTGAGTGTTTGTAGTATGTGTACGGTGGTGCGGGCCCGTCACTGACTGTGACACACACAAGCTGTACTCTCACACACACATGCTGTTTTATCCTCCCCCTGCTTTCAATTGCATGGGCACCCATGGGTGCCCAATTGGTTGCCAAAAGTTCACACTCCACACATACGCGATCTCATACAGTATTTGTTTCTGGCTTTTTTTTTTCTTCCACATCCTTGGTTGGAAGTTGACTAGTTTCCAGAGTAGCCAATCTCCATGGGAGTTGACCTGCTGCCCCTTTTACCTATTTCAAACTGAGTTCATTTAACAACTTTGTAAATTAATTATTTTTGTAACTTTGATGATTATCTAAAGAATGTGTTTTTTTAATATAAGTTGATGTGTCATGTAAAACCTATCTTCTTGGCTTAAAATTGGTTATTTGAATGTGACACTTGGTAGGGAGGAGCTTATTGTTTAAAAAGAGAGTGACAAGGGTTTGGTGTGGGCTTCTCTCTTCCTTTTTGGGTTAAGAAGAGGAAATACTCTGGTTATTTATCTCTGGTCTAAAAATAAGAATGAAATAAAATTCACTAACCTTTTTTTTTTTTTCTTTTTCTTTTGACAAATGGTATTTGTCTAAGAAGAACCCAAGATCATTTGTGAGTGTTGAAAGCCACCAAAGGAACTGAACAAACCATACTTTGGGGTTACATGTTCTCAAGTGGTTTGATTATGTGCTCAGTTTTCGGGTCTTTATTTTAGACGAGCTTCCATTGTTCAGATATTTTATCACAAAATTCAACTCTAAAGTTCATAAAAATAAACCAAATTCAATCAAATCTTATGGAAGACCTTGGGGACTTTGCGTGCTTCTTTATGTTTGTCTTCTTGTTTTTTTAGGAGGATTGAAAGCACTAAATCATGCTGTTTGAAGCATAAATCCATAACAAACAGGTTTAGAAGCATGAACTTGAACTGTAATCTTTTTTTATTCCGTTTTTAAACTAAATACTGTTAAATTTCAAAAGTAAAATGATTAAAGTTTAAGAATGATGAAGGTGACATCTCTAGAGGCATCAGTCCAGCAACATTTACTCTTATTGCAAATGAGATTGTTCTAATAACTCTTAAATATTTTTATTTCTGTTTTGGGATCACAATCAGCGCTGTAGTTTTCACATGTCCACTCATCAACATCTCCATCATTCTCACTTCTTTTCACTTGTTATTCCTCCTCTTAATCCACCTTTTTTCCTTTTCTCTCATCCTATTCCAATTCCCAGCTCAGAAATCCCTATATTAAATCAAATCCCCCGACTCCTGGAAGCTGCAATACAACCAAGGAGTGGCTAAAGCACCCCCCCTTACACACACACACATACAGGTCGTATAAGCTCTGTCCATCCCTGTTCACTGCCTGCCTGATTGTTTGCTCATGTGTACGTTTGTGTGTTTTGTAGATGCACACAATCCATCTGGATTTCCCATGGCACCTACCTACCACTTAGCCAGGGGGAAGCGTTGTGTGCATTATGCATTTGCTGGAAGAGGTTATAAGCTAAGGCCTATAACAGATTAAGGCTGCATGGTGCAATGGTTAGAGAAATGGCAGATACACAATCCTGCAACACTAAGAAGCCAAATGCCTGGGAGCCTTTCTGAGGCATAAATGTGTGTGTCAGAGCAACCGTGTATCCTCACGCAGTTGTGTAAATATAATGTTTACAAGATGTTCTATTTCAGAGTTTGTCATCTCTGTTCTGTTGCTATTCACACCTCATTCTTATGCATGCTTCTCTGCTGTTTGTGTTTAGCTTTTGTCTTCTTTTATTCCTTTTTACTCCTTTTCTGTCTTCCTTTGCATCCTTGTTTCCTCTTGCTGTCTGGCCCCGGGGAAGGTAGTGGGGGTGTCTTATTACTCTTTCTTTCCCAAACACACAGGGTCTCCTACAACACACACACACTCATGTATGCACACACATGCACATTGGCACAGCTGAGGCCTGAAGGCTGCTTGTCTTTGATGGAGACTAATGGTGAAATTACACAGACTGCTGTTCTAAAGCATAGTCTTCACTCAGTCTTATCTGGGTCGATGCGACGAAAATGGGAGGGTTGTGGTTGAAGTGGGCTTGTAGAGGTTTTTTTTTGGGAGGGATGAAAATGGTTCCTGGGGAAAATTCTTGGGTGTCCTCCATGGAGGGCAAAAAAAGCACAAAAAGTAAAGTAAAAATTGAAAAGCTCTTGACCTTAAAACTGTCTTTTACTGCACAGAATTTAAGTGTATTATTTTTTAAAATGAAGTAATAAGAGGAAATGTTTGCAAAAACCTGAAATTTTGTTCCCCTGAAAGAATGACTGTAAAATGTATTTAAAACAGTGTAGAAGAGCTGCTGAAAGTGGAGTAAAAAGCAGAATTTAACAGTTTTGTGTAGAAGAGTCTGTAGCAGAACTTGTGTGAGAGAGAAAGTTGTCTTACTTCTTGCACACTGTAGGTCCTCTTTAAAAGCACTTTTTTGGTCACTCCTTTGCATTTATTTGGAATGGCACATAACAAGAGAAGATGATGCACGACACTTTAGTCATTATCTGCTGCACAAAATTCTGTAAAGAATCCACAAGACTTTTTTTATTTTTATTTTGTTGGAGGTGCACAGTGGAAGTAAGGGATGTTGTCAAGCTGAAGAAAAGGTCGTACCAGGCCTGGCTGGCTTGTGGGACTCCAGAGACAGCTGACAGGTACCAGCACTACCTGCCTTCTGGGCTACTGTGAAGGTAAAAACACGGTACTAGGAGGATTTGGTGAGGTTGTGGATAAGGACTATCGGTTGGCCGCAACGAGATTCTGGCAAAATGTCCGGTGCCTCAGAAGAGGAAAGCAGTTTTCTGCAGGCACCGTTTTCAGTGCAGGTGGGGAGCTGCTGACTTCAACTGTGAATGTTGCTGGGCGGTGGAAGGAATGCATTGAGGATCTTCTCATTCCCGCTGACACGCCTTCTCTTGAGGGAAGCAGAGGCTGAGGACTTTGGAGTGGGGCTGTCCATCACCTGGGCTGAAGTCACTGAAGTTGTCAACAGGCTCCTCTGTGGCAAGGCACCGGAAGTGAACAAGGTCCGCCCCGCGTCCCTCAAGTTGCTCAAGTAGGAGTGTCTTTGCTGACATGTCTCTGCAGCATTGCATGGCAGACGGGAACTGTACCACTAGACTGGCAGACAGGAGTGGTGGTTCCTCTTTTCAAGAAGGGGGACCGGAGGGTGTATTCCGACTAATCACATTCCTCGGCCTCCTTGGGAAAGTCTTTGTCAGGGTACTGGAGAGGAGAGTCGTCTGATGGTCGAACCTGGTCTCTCGGCTGGTCTGGGACCGTCTCGGGATCCCCCAGAGAAGTTGGAGGAAATGATCAGGGAGAGGGAAGTCTGTGCATCTTTGCTTAGACTGATACCCCTGCGGCACAAGAATGGATGGATGGTAAAATAAACCAAATGTCTGTTACATGCACAAGTGTGCATTACTGTGCCCATAAATGCAACAGGGTAAAATTAAATTGGATTACATTTTTTGATGGACAGAATTGGAATGTTTATCCATTTGATTTAGCTTAAGAAAATAAAATGATAGTCATTTTAAAGTAGGGAAACTTAGCAAAATTCAGCTTGTTAGATTTCTAAATTTATGGCTAAGGTGCTTATTTAACAAAGTTTTTTATAACGCTTTTAACATTTCATTAAATCAAGAGACCTTGTGAGATCTACCATTCCTTTAGAATGCACAAATTTCAAATACGGAGCAAAATCCACGGGGCTCTCTCCCAACCACTGGTCACCAGTCACGGGGACAGCAGCTGCCGCTGCCCGCTGCACCATTCTATAAAGTCGCAGATTTGAACGGGCCGGTGGGCTGATCAACCATCTCCGCTCTGTGGGTTCACTTTCGCCGCGGAGAACGAGAACCTCCGCCGTGAGACCAGACCAGAGCGGGGACGTCTCCCCGTGGGGAGGGTTACTAGCTCGGGAGAGAACCCCGTGTCTGAGGCGCTGTCGGGGGCGGGGCTGCAGAGATGAACTGTTCAATTCTGAAAATTATTTTTTATTTTTAAAGGACAAGTGTAATAAAAACCCATATTCAGACTTTTTATATTAATTATCCGGCACATCTGTTTTAGAAAGCTGGAAAATGTCAAGTTTCACCAGATATTATTCACAATCGAAGTTCAGAGCGGCTGATCAGAAAACTCTGATGACCCAGCATTCCAGTAGCATTTAAACGCATCACTTACGCACGAATCTGGGAGACGTGAAAAGAGTCTCACATGAGATTTGCGTGTAAATGCAGTTTTGTGTGTGCGTAACAAGTGATTCGTACATATTTTTCAAAGATTTGTGCGTATAGTTAGGTTCAAGCTGTCGTAATTTGAAGTTGTGCACGTGTAAATTGTACTTTGTATTTTTTTATATTTTGTAATGTTTGAACTCATGCACAAATGGTATTTTATGAGTTACAAATCAAGAATTACGCACGCACAAATCCAAAGTTACGCACAAATCAAGAATTATGC
>BSAI01000104.1:27057441-27211043 GCA_036245035.1 Adrianichthys oophorus
ATTACGCACGCACAAATCCAAAGTTACGCACAAATCAAGAATTATGCATGCACAAACCTAAAGTTATGCACGAATCAAAATTACGCACGCACAAATCGGACTGATACTAATTTCTCTCCATAATTTTTGATTTATCTAATTGTATCTTATTTGCTAAAAGTTATCATTCAAGAAAGTTCACAACTTCTCTCAGTAAGTGTGTAAAATGCCACTAATTGAAGCGATGATGTGGAGTAAGCTGACTTCAATGATATGCACAATAAATTAGGCCTTTTATCTGTGTGATTTATATTTTCAGAATGAAACAGGTTTGGCACAAATGTAATTTCCAACACAACATTTTTCGTTAAAATCAATGAAGAATGTGTCAATTTAACAGAAGAGAAACCCGTTCCAACATTGAGAAGCAGAGAGATAACAACAAAAAAAGATTACACGGGCCTTTAAAGGTCTCCAGGCTGGCTCTTTGCCATCTTAGAGCAGTTTGGTCCCTCATGAGCCGGAGTTCAACTTCAACTGCTCACACAGGGATCCCTGACTGTTTGGTAAATCCTGCTTCAAGAACAAAGGTGACTGGGCTTTTGCCGTCGGGAGCTCTGAGCTCTGCGACTGCTTGGCAGAAGATCTGAAGCCTGCAAAATCAATAGCATTTTTCAAATGTCATTTTAACTCTCATCCTTAAAAAAATCGTGCTTCCTAGTTTTTGGATTTTTTTTTTCAAGACAAAAAAAAAAACTTTTGTTGTTACTTTAACAGAGTAATATTCTAATATTGTCCTGTCTCCTGATGTGCAAATAATATGAGTTAAAGAGAGTAAAAAGATGTGTTTTGTTGCTATTGTGCGTCAGTGAGAGGCTGAATGCTGACTGTCTTTAATAAACTGCTTATTGATCCTTATTCTGCTCTTCATCCAAAACTTTTCCACGTCTGAAGCAATCTGTCTCAGATTACTTCATTTTAGTCTGTTTGCTTCCTTTGGAGCATGACTGGATTCATTTTAATGGGTATGACAACAAGATTCACCAGTGAAATGACGGGACCACCACCTGAAGGAAATTATGAAGCATAAGAAATGCACTTACCTGTGGACTTTGTTTTACCAGGTCACCTGTGTTTTAGTGAACTAAAAGTCAAATGTCATAGAAATTTCACCTGGATCAACAAAAATCACAAGAAGAAACATCTTAACCAATTTTTATGCTAAGGAAATTACAGTAAATTTGTGTTTTTCTCCATTTATAGGCTGTGAATGACCTTCCACCTTAAAGAAAATACCTTTTTACTCCAAAAATCCTCTCAAAAACACAGTTTTGTCGAAGGTCAGGAACCAGTTTTTTTTTTCTTTTTTTTTGTTAATACAACCATTTGAAAAAGTTTCAGTTAAAAGTGTAGATTTTTGTCTCTACTTTTAATATTTTGCCATTTAAGAGTTAAATATTCTTTCATTTAAATATTGTTTTGCATATTTTGACCTTAATTTGTGATGCACTGTGTTTGCCAAAGGAAGAAGACAGCTTTAAAACCCACATTTCTCCTCATATATGATTATGTCTTTTAATTTTGCCTTAAGTGTTTTTTCCTGTAATATTTTAGGTCTGAAAGCCTTGTTGCGCAGTAACAGAACACACTGTTCATCCTCCCACTCGTCCTTTGTGCTTCATTTTCTTAAAAGACATAAAAGTGATTGTTCCAAGTTTCAGACGCGTCACTTTGTGCAGCATTTCACGAACACAACCAGAGTGCTGCCATATCAGAACTCAGTAAATGTGTGGGATCTCAGTGAAGGCTGTAAACTTTAAAGGGTGAGGCCCCTAAAACCCAATCAACAAAAATTAATCTGATACAGGTTTTAGTCAGGCATTCTGTTGCATCAATAAAACAAATGAATCAAAACAACTTGGTGTGAAGGCAGGGATGGCGTGATGAAATACTCTGCATGTTTACATGTGAGACATTAAAATGTCTGTTTCCCTCCTACACGCTGATTTCAATGAGGAGACATCTGAAGAATGAGAGTAAAGTCTTATTTGTGATACAGAAAAAAGTACACAAAATAAGTCCATATTCTTTGGGCCAGTGATGTCTTGCATGCTCTGGATTAACTTGGACCTGGACCGAGCCAAAGCACAGAGAACGGGGTGGAGGAGACCCAGTGACGCAGTCTAGGATGTGGAAGGACAACCATTTATGAATGTAACCCTTTAACATCAGAGCTTTAGCTTCAGTGTTTACATTCTTTTGATTATTGTAATTTTTCATCCGTTTCCGTGTAATTCCATTGGATGCTTAAGGATTCTGAAAAGCCACTTTTCAGATGATTTACGTTGATTGCATTAACAATTGAAGAGCTATGGCGTGTCAAAGAGTGTGTGTTGTTTAAGTGTTGCCGGCGACATTGCGGATGTTAAAGGGTAAAGACCAAAATAATTATTGTGATTGGCTGAGAAGACAAGTTTGACTATTTAGCTATTGGTTCAAAGTGAAGATCTTTTTGCTGTTAGAGTGAAGTAACAATCTAGCATACCTGGAAGTGAGTTAGAAATATGTTTTTGAAATGGCGCCAAAGCTTCACTTTTTGATCAAATAAAATTAGGAACTCACATTAATTTCAAAGTGTGTAAAATTTTCTGCTCTGATTTTTCTTTTTTTTTTTTTAAGCAAAAGTTTTCTGGGCTCTGAAGTTTTGTCAGAAACCAGGGCGATGATTTGTTTGAGATACTTTTCTGATTTGAAATGAAATATTTGAGATTGATGTCAGAGAAAAACACAAATCAGTCTGCCTCTTTGATGTGTTGGCCATATCTTGTGTTACTAAAGTTACAAAGATACTTTTTTACTCCCAAAGTGTAACTAGTGTGAGGACATCTGTGTGTTGGATTATTGTCAGAAAAAGAGGAAGAGCTTTAGGGGCAAAACAGAGATGCTTTCTCCACATCCGAGCTCCCGTAGATCTCCACAGGTGATTATGAGACAGATGGTTTGTTCTGTGTATTATGATCTTCTGTAGGTTACCATGGCAAAGTACCCCGTTATATATTTGCCTCTTTGGTGACACTAAAAGCTGCAGTTCTACTCTGAAGCAGATCAAAAGCATTGTCCTCCTCATCACTATTGAGACAGAAATGTGGTTGTTTGGACCTGACTTTATGTCCCGTACGCTGGTGTCTGTCACACTGCAGCTCTCAGATGTCTTCAGTTTCCTGTGCAGACTCCATTTCTCCATCTCTCCAGTTTTCTGGGTCTTTGTTCTGCTGTCATGATTTCACGGCGTTTGCACTGAGTTTACCCACCAGCGGGAACACACGCACCTGTGTGGAGGCACAGCGTTTTGTGTGTTTACTCCCTGCACGTCTCTCAGAGGGAGATGCGCTGACAGGAAGGGGAGTGTGTGTGAAGTGGGAGGGCAAGAGACAGATGAAAAAGAGAGGTGACAGAGAAAGAGGAAGGCAGAGATGTGTGAGGGAACGCAGCCTCACTGACTGCAAAGAAGGCGAGAACAACACTTGGGCTTTTTCTACTGTACACCACCGAGTTTATTTCTGTAGGAGAATAATAAACGTTTTTGTTATAGTAAAATTGTAATACAAAAATGTTGAGTTTATTTGAAAAAGTCCAACGAAGACCCACTGTTTTTGGTGTGTTTAGCATGTTTTTTTTGGCATTTTTTTCATGGAGGACTTATAAAGAGAAACTTAGAGCTTAAAATAGCATTTCTGAATATTTTATTATTATTATTATTGTTGTGAATCGAGAGCAGACAAAAAACCTCAGTCCTTCCATATGAGAGGCCGTATGGGACTTATTCATTATCAACCTCTCACACATATATTATCACTCTTGCATACATATATACTACCTTACGCATACATACATTCTCACTCTCGCATACATATATTCTCACTCATTTAAAAGAAGTATATATATATATATATATGCGAAAGAAGTATGTATTTATGTGAAATAAGTATATATATATATATATATATATATATATATATATATATATATATATATATGCGAAAGAAGTATGTATGTATGCAAAAAAAGTATATATGTATGTGAAAGAAGTATATATGTATGCAAAAAAAGTATATATGTATGTGAAAGAAGTATATATGTATGCGAAAGAAGTATATATGTATGCGAAAGAAGTATATATGTATGCAAAAAAAGTATATATGTATGTGAAAGAAGTATATATGTATGCGAAAGAAGTATATATGTATGCAAAAAAAGTATATATGTATGTGAAAGAAGTATATATGTATGTGAAAGAAGTATATATATATATATATATGCAAAAGAAGTATGTATGTATGTGAAAGGAAAAGTATGGTTGAAACAGAAGGCAGTTTAGTTGAAACGGAAGGCAGATGATTTCTGGTGCTGTGATTGGCTGAGAGGCCACTACAGCGTCACATCTGAAACAGAACTTTTGCAATCAGACGCTAAAATGAACGAGCAAGAAGCAGGTGTCCTGCAGCAAGCCGTTGAGACTTTGAGAGACATTTTATCCTCACCCCAAGTGGTGACAAATCTATCTTCCTCTTTAGAGGCACAACGGACAGGCTCAGCTGTCCGTTACTTTAGTGGTAGCGCTACAGAAAAAGAAATGAGAGAACTTTTCAGACCAACCCCCTCAGCAGCCCACGCTTTTACTCAATGTCTGACCACTGGAGGGACACGGCAGTCTTTGCGTTATCAGGCTCGGCAACACTTCGGCAACTGGGGTTCCCGACCGAGGAAAAGGTAAGCTAAAGACTGAATAATACTTTTATTAAAACATGCAAGTTATGGTGCGTTCTGAGAGGATGGTTAATTCCACAAGCCTCCTTAAACAGCAGAGGCCAACAGAACTTCCGTGAACCTCACTTGATCTGCATCAAGTTTCGGAAAAATCTCCACGTAACCTTTCAATGAAAGAATATTTAGTGCAGAGCTAACCCTAACCTGATCGACGCATCCTTAACGTAGCTTATTTCCACAATGCTGGAGTTTTGGGTGATTAGCAACTAAAGATTCTAGCCTAGCTAGTAAAAAAGCTACAGCACACATGTTGGCAAAGTCAAGCCGCGGGCCACATCTGGCTCGACGTGTAATTATTCTTGAGATCGTTTTAAATTTTTGTTAACAATGCACCGATGAAATGTAGCTCTGGTAACATATTTACCACAGATCCCTCAATTCCACGCTTCAGTTGCTTTGCTAAATGCTTCGCTAGCCCTCATGATGTCGAAGCCAAAAGTTGATTCTCAAAACAGAGCCTTTAAAAACCAACGTGATGCAGAATATGTGTTTACTGAAATCACCGGGTGTGTCATTTGTGGAGCTAATGTGGCTGCAATTAAAGAATTTAAGACGTAACTACGAGACAAAACATAATGTACTTATGCGGTAACCGAAGAACAAAGAAAACATTTTAAATTGCTTCTCAACCGTTTGTGGATGTGGAAACTACACTTATGCAAATTCAGATTAAGCCGATTGACTGATTGAGCTGCAGTTTTAATAACACACTGAAGGCAATGAACGACACTGCAGGACCTGCACGGTTTGTTCCCTCCATTCCCGCAGAAATGCTCCAGTTCAGTCTACATGCAGCTCATGTGCATATTTTGTTGCACATTTCTGTGTGAGAAGCTCTTCTCAGTGATGAAGACTAACAGAACACAGTAGTCTCACTGATGAGCTCCTGCAGTCCATCCTGAGAATGTCCACAACACAAGACATCACACCAAACATTAACCAACTTGTTGCTAAACAATGATGTGTACAGCTCTGATAAAATGATATAAGAGCAAAGACTGTAGCACGTCTCCAATTATGATGTGTAGTTAAAGGAACTGCATTTTGATATACTCACAGATCAATTTTCGTATGACTTTTATTATTTTAAACTTCAAAAGAACATTAATTTATACTTTCTTTTTTAGGGCAAAGATGCATTATCATGAGACTTTCAACAAAGATGTCATCCTCCTTCCAAAGCCATCAAGTAATGCTGTTGTCAAACACCGTGCAAAACAACAATTATATGAACGAGGGCATGTCATCAGTGGATTTGAGTTCCAGAAGTCCTGGGATCTAAAAACTGTTAGAGAGGCCTTTGGAGAGAAACTGTCCCCTGAAGTTAAGTAAGTCCTTGTCATTTATTTAATAGTCTGTTTTTTAAACTAGTTGAAATACTTTATCTTTCATTTGAAAGTATTCTAAAATATATTTCAAATGTATGTTTTGGTGTGTTATATTTTGTGTTATACAAAGTTATCCATTATATTAGATCCATTATACAAGGTTAAATTGCTGGCTCAATTTGTGCAATTTGTGTCTTGTGCAATTTTCAAGGCTTAGTTTAAGTTTTTTGTTTTTAACTTTTCAATTTGATCAAATGTTTTTCAGGTTAGAGTTTCTGATGGCATGTGGCAACAGGCTGGTTACCCCTAAACTTGGTGCAGGGCAGGACCTCGATGCAATTCTATTACATAAAGTCTACAAATCGAAAGCACTGTATATCAGACCTTCAAATCCAATTATGGTATGTGTAAATACAGTACTCTCATGCAGGGTAACATTTGAAATTGCCTACTGAGCATTATATTATTAATGAAAATGACCCACAGTTGCAGAAACATCAGGAATTATTCATTCATTCATCTTTTATACTGTTTTGTCCTTCTTGGGGTGATGGGGCTGCTGGAGCCTAACCTGGCATGGGCAAAGGCAGGGGACACCCCTGGACAGGTCACCAGTCTGTCATAGGGGACACAGTCACACACCCGTTCACACCTAGGGAATGTTTAGAGTGACCAATTAACCTATGAAGCATGTTTTTGGATGGTGGGAGGAAGTTGGAGTCCCCGGAGAAAACCCACACATGCACGGGGAGAACATGCAAACTCCACACAGAAAGGTCCCCCATTGGTGACATTGTTTCAAGTCCCCCAGCTGGGACTTGAACCGGGGGCTTTCTTGCTGTGAGGAAAGAGCGCCAATCACTGCTCCACCGTCCAGCCACATCAGGAATTATATATTTTTTATTTTACCCAACCGTTAATGGCGTTTCATTGTCTCTAAACTTAGATCTTTGACATTTGATCATTTATTAAACCCTATGTGTACTTATCACATGACAAAGAGGCATAATAAATAAACATGATTGTGGTGGATACACACTGTTCTTCAGAGATGCATCCTGTTAGCAGAAGGTCTTTTTTAGGAAAAGTTTAGAAACTCAGTGATGGACAAAGCAGTGTCTCTATTGGTCATGTGACATTTTCTTAAGCAATACGTGCAGCGACATGGGGTTTTGAGCTTGATATATCCATCAATGCTTTGATGTTGCAGAACCCATCACTAGTTAACACTGTTACTTTTTAGACAGCCATAAACTGAATAGAAAAAATGTTATTCTTTTCAGATATTGTTGATTTTGCTGTTTCACTTTAAATGATAAAAAAAAGATCTTTTAAAGGAGGATGAAACAGACTGCAGCAGTGAAGATGATGATGCTGAAAGCACATGTTCATCAAGGGATCTGCGCTCGTACAGTATTTGGACCCCCCTAGTGTAATAATATATTGAAACCCATTTTCTCAATAAAGTATTTGTACAATTGTTTAATGGATGTAACATTTGACAACATCTTGAGTTCTCCAAAACATATTTCTTCAATAAAAAATGTGTTAAACTTGTTGTAGAGTACTTACTTTTTTGAAAGTGTTACATAAAAAAATCTCCTAAATGATTTTGGAAGCCATACAAAGACATTTTTGAAGAAAAATAGAAGCCCAAACATGAGTCCAATATGATGCAGTCCTTTTGGATGTTGTTTTCCAGCTCATCAGCCCGACACTTTCGGCAGGAATCACGGCTCCTCTTCCACTACTCGACACATGCTTAACAACCAATCAGGCTCACACAGCAGGTTGAGAAAAATTGCTTTTCCAATGACCTGCAATTTAAAAAAATGTAGAGATTAGAGTTAATTAATTAGTGATTGTATTGAACATAAATCAGTGAAAACCGTCATAGTGATTTGTCTGTATGCTATATACCATGGTGAAATTACTTTATAGTCTTCTTTTTTATTCCCTTGCAGAGCTGCCCTCTGTTCTTCTGACTCTGACTTTTCTGGAACTTTGCTTCTAGAAACTTGACCTGCAGAAATAACACATTTAAACTCAACATTGTATTTTATGTTTTATTAGAGTTAACTGTAGGTGTCAGTTTATGTAATTTTATTTCACATATTAACTTGTTTGCTGATTTTCTTAAATATTTATTTAGCAACACTGATCCCATATAATTACTGTATGAATCACAGAATCATCCAGGCTGGCTGGGGCTGTTTTTAGCCTTGTGGGGGCCCTAGGGTAGATGCTGGTTAGGGGCCTCTATTTTGTAGACTGTAGTGAAGAGAATTTGGTCTACTAAGACAGCTCTATGTAAGAAAAAAAAAACACTATTAATGACTACAAGGGGGAAAAAAATCCTCTTTGTCTCAATAAACATAAGAGATTCAATAAATTGACAATTGCAATTAAAACAACACTTAAAATAATGATTGACTATCGTAGTCTCATCTGTCTTTCTGCCTTCTACATCAGTCCTGAATAAATAAAAGAATATATTGGGCAGTTATCTGCATCTACAGGTTTAGCAAAAACAGCCCAATGTCCATACACATGTGCAGATGATGCTATTGCATCAGAGAGATCCTCAGAAACCTGATAGTCCAGGAGCTTCTTGGTCAGGATGTTCCTCAGATCGCTCTGGCTCAATCTCCATCTCTTATCCAGCTATTTCAGAATTGCTCCTGCAGAGACAAATGACAAACATAATGAGTGTATATTGCTATTTTATTATTGGTGATGTTGCAGTAATGCATAAAAAAATCACATTAATTGGTTTTAATAAATCTATTTTAGGAGTTTTATTAAACACGAGTTTACACACAGTACTGATTACAATAAAAAAAATGCTGATTAAGATAAATGATCCACTGCCACAAACAAAAACATTCTTGTTATAATTTTTCCAGAATATTTCTGCGAATTTTTAAAATAAGAGGAAAACTTTCATTGAATCAGTGCTCTGTCATTGCTAAAGATCACAACATGTCATGTTAGAATCTGAAGAAATGGCTCTGGATACTTTCTGGATTTTCTCCGCTTCTGCTGTACGTTCCTTATCCTAAATTAACCAAACAAAACTCTGTTTTTGTCACTGATCCTTGGAACTACACCGGTGTCTGACGCTAGCTCGCAGCACATTCCACACTTTGGAGGCGCTGCAGCTACGTTACTGACTAGTGTGGTTCCAAAAAGATGAAACACAGCTGATTATTGCATTTTATTGTATTTACAGTCAATATTTGTTCATATATAATTACATAAGGGGTTTAATAAACTCAATTAATAGCTACATGAAAAATTGGACATTTTAATTCTCCTCATGATGAAGTTGATGAACATGTAACTTTAATTGCCTCCTTGTTGCATGGGGGCCCTTTACAATTTCCTAGCTGCAGGAAGAAACTGGCTTTCGGGTTCCTTTTGTGCATCCCCGACTTTCAGTTAACAACAGTTGCTTGTCAAATCAAAACGTCTAACAAAGTAACATTGTCAGAGACAAAAAGATCATTAAACGGATTCTGACCTGGAAAGTGACTGAAGTATTTTCGGTTATCATATCCTTGGGTTTCCTTTCATGGACGCAAAACAACAATAAAATATATTTTCCCTTTCCTTTGTTGAAAGACAACTCATGGCAAGAGCAGTGGATCAACTTTCAAAATAAGACTCCACGCAAACTACTTCCGGATGATCCAGACTTTTCAGACTAAATTGTGAAAACGCTCGTTATCCGTTTGCTCCATTTTCGATTTAGTACGCAAATCTAAAAAAGAAAAATGATGTCTTTTTTGTTTTGGATTTTAAATTGAAAAAAAGTAAATAAATGAACGAATCATACACAGATTCCCCTTGATCCATTCGCAATGACATCCTTGCATCTGGGATGACATCCTTGCATCTGGGTACCTCTCTGAATATTTACTATTCGGTAAAGATTTAAAAACAAAAAAAAACAAAAAAAAAAAAAGGATGATAAAAAAGACTGTTGAGCCGCTTGTATTTATTTAAATGATCTTTTTTTGTAGATCAATTTCTTTTTGACGGTTCTGTATAGGAAATGAACATGGCATTGCTGTTGGTTTTTCTGCTTTTTCAAAGTCAATTCATGATCGGGAGGATAAATGGGAAAGAAAATGAAATTTTTACATACATAAAGGACATACAAAAAGAAAATGACAACTTTGGGAGTCAAAGTGTGTTAAAGATGGATGTTA
Source organism: Adrianichthys oophorus (assembly GCA_036245035.1). Classification (NCBI taxonomy): domain Eukaryota; kingdom Metazoa; phylum Chordata; class Actinopteri; order Beloniformes; family Adrianichthyidae; genus Adrianichthys; species Adrianichthys oophorus. The sequence goes on from BSAI01000104.1 coordinate 27,067,790, forward strand.
TAAAGATTGAAAACATAAATTGGTGAGGTGGAGAATGGTATTTCATGGATGCATTGATGGCTTTAGCCGGACCATTATCTAGCTATAGTGTCTGAATAATAACAGGGCATCCAGTGTACTGCAACTCTTTCAAGTTGGTGTTCAGAACTTTGGACTCCACCTGAGACTTTGCTGTGATCATGGCATGGTGAATACAGGGGTTGCTCGGTACATGCTGGAGAGACAAGGGCTAAACAGGGGCAGTGTCTTTACTGGACGCAGTGTCCACAACCAGAGGATTGAACGTCTCTGGGCAGAGCTAAACAGAGTTGTCTCATATCATTTTAATAATCTTTTCACCTTCATGGAAAATGAAGGTATTCTGGATGCAACAAATGAACTCCATTAGTTTTGCCTACACTACATCTACATGCCAAGAGTTCAAAGGGCAACCTGGTACATTAGGGCATTAAAACTGTCCTGATGCATTTGAATTGCATCCAGAACACCCAGTGTCTTGAGGCCCTCTTTAAAGCTATTTTCTTGTGTGATTAACTAATCATGGCCTAAAATTAATTGATAAATTAATCGATTTTCATCACAAATATTATTTACCTAATAGTTGCTGTTAAAAGCCTAATATTGAGATATTTAAATTTAAAGTTGCTTTATGAATTTTTTTTGTATAACAGACTTCCAACTTTACTTTTACACCACAAAAGGGGATTTTTTTTCTATCTAAAAAAATGTAAATCAGGTCCAGATTGCTCTAAAACATCAAAAACAATCGAAAGACTTCTGAGCAATACAAAAATATTGACAATGAACTTCTTATTGATTTCATAAGTCATATGTTGACAAACTTTGTTTTACAGTTTATTTCAACAGCAAGATAAAAAAAAAAGATGTGAGGCATTTTTTTGTTTCCTTTAACCTGTTTGGTGAAATTGATCATGAAGACATGAAAGATCGGAAGAATTGAACTAATTAAACTTTGTTTTTTTTTTTAATTGCTTTCTTAGCTGGACAAAAACATGCTGGAGAAGGTGAACTTTCCCTCTGAAATGATGCCTTGTTTATTTTCTCGCTTTCCTCAGTGAGGAAAGAGCAAGAGAGCAGAGCACAATAACTACGCACACCACTTTGGAACTGTTACCATGACAACACCACGCACCACTGTTAAATAGTCTGCTTTTAGTGAAAAACATTAAATCATAATCTTAAAAGTTCTTCAATGTTATTTAGTATGTGTAAGGTGGTATATTTGTAGGTGAGAGTGAGAATATATATGTATGTAAGAGTGAGAATAGATGTATGTAAGAGTGAGAATGTATGTGTGCGAGAGTTAGAATATATGTATGTAAGAGTGAGAATGTATGTATGCGTAAGGTAGTATGTATGTATGTGAGAGTGAGAATGTATGTCTGCGTAAGGTAGTATATATGTATGCGAGAGTGAGAATGTATGTATGTGAGAGGTTGATAATGAATTAAGTCCAATACGGCCTCTCATACTCCCAAAGCTTTGACGCAAATTTACTCCTGTTGCTCTGCAGAAACTATGTCCTAGAAAATGACACAGATCTTTTGATTTTGGCTAAAAAAATTCATAATTAAAAGACGACTGGGAATGCTTTTAAAATAGATCAAAAGATAACTTCCAATTTATAAGATAAAAAAGAAAATCTCAGCTACATTTAAAAGAAAAAGACTATAGACAGTCACTAAATAATCAAGTTTCAAACTACTCTATTAATTTGATTTCTTTGTCAAACGTTAAAGATTTTGCAACTGGAAATATGTTGTTTGGAAAATATGAAGCTTAAATTTGCAGAAACGTTTGCAAAAATGATTTTAATGAATATAATTAATAATAATTAGCAATTTTTATGCCGAATGGAATAGACAACATGACAACTAATTCTAATAAATAGGATTATTTTAAAAATTGCATAAAACTGGAGTCACAACAGTTCTAAAACAAGTAAAAATGTCTCAACATCTGGATTATGATCTTCTAGAAGTTTTGTGTTGGACATTTGGTCCTGTTATTCTCCTGATATTGGGTTTGCAGCCGCAGAAGAGTTTGTGCCTGTCTGAAATATTTTTTCATTTCAGGTACTTTATAGGTGAGAGGTCTGGACTGCAGGCTGGTCAGTTCAAGGATAAATTCATGCTGTCGTAAAGCTGCAGTCTGCGGTTTAGAATTGCTGTCCCGCTGAAACACGCAAGGCCATCCTTGAAATTCGGTAGCTGTTGTCTGGTGGGGAGCAGTTGTTTCTCTCAAACTGTTGTTTATCCTTCGGTGTAGTTGGTTCCTAACCAAAACTCAAGTTTTCCCATATAAAAATACATTTGTGCCATCCATACTCAGAGAAGCAGCCTTACAGCTGGTCATGTTTCAGCTGCAGAAAACACAGATAATTATGTTTATTCACACAGTGCTGGGTCATTGTTGGACCCCCAGAACCTCAAAATCTTATAGATAGATAGATAGATAGACGGACGGACAGACGGACGGACGGAACTGTCAAAAGGTAAAATTAAATTCAAAAAGTCCTTCCTGGTCCTCATACATTAACAAAACCCATGATAAAAACTTACAACTATAAATAATAATAAATACATAAAAGTTTGTGCTGTCAATCGATTAAAAAAATAATCAGATTAATCACACTTGGATTGTGATTAATCTGATTAAACACAATGTTTTACTAGGTACATTTTTATATGACAATATGCAGTTTTTGAACAAAAAAAGACCAGAGAGCATGTCCTTAATTTTTTTGTTTGAAATGTTTTAATTTGTTAACTCAGATATCCCAGATATGTAATTTGTGTTCACAAACCACATCAACAGTAAGATAAACAGAACTGTAAAGACTTTAACTTCTGCAGTATTACTCCAGCAAAACAAAGATGCTGATATACAGCCATAAGAAACAAACACTATGTTTCTGCACTTTAAATGATCTGGGTAAATACTCAAATCTGATTGGCTGCTGGGTGTTGATGTGCATCTACAAAAGTAGTCCCGGTCACATAGCCCGTAACCCACATAGCCAGCTGTGCAGGCTTCTTTTAAACAAACATTTTGCTTCATCTTATGGACAAAAACAAGCAAAACAAGACATTTTAATTTTTTTGGATCAGAGTTTTTTTCAGAAATTAATGCACACCGTGAAAGCCTGAACTGCCTGACACAATCCTTTGAAATCGGTTTGGATTGTGATGAGCATCTGAATCAACAGATCTTACTTGTTGCTTATCAGTGTAGTGCTTTAGTCTATATGATATTTGTGCTTTTAAATGAAATCTAAATATAATGTTGTAATGCTTCAGACATTAAGGTAATTGTTATTATCTGCAGCTGACAGACGCTCACCATTGTTACAATTCAATTAAGAGTACATTAAAGTGCCTGCAGTGCCTTGCTGTACTGAGCTGAACAGAGACATACATGGCAAACATCTGCTTGTGTTTCTTTCTTCATCCCTAGAGTTTTAAGTGCTTGTAAACCATCCTCGGTCTCAGTGGATCTTTAATGGGCTGCAAGTGCTGCAGCCTCCCATGAGTCTTTGCCCTCCATAATTGTCTTTTTTTTTTTCCTTGCCTTGATGCTGGGAAACTGATCTAGTGGTTTGGTTGCATGTTGTAAGGTGCATAGGCCATCATTGGAGTGGGCAGGTGGGTTGATCCACCCGCTCCGCTCTGTGTGTGTTGAGAAGGGCCTCACGCTCCTGCCTGCTATCGCCTCGTGGAGCTTCGTTCATCGACTGTATAAGTGGTGGTTTTATGTGTGTTAAGTGCGATTTTATGTGTGCATAACAAGTGATTTGTGCTTAATTTTTAAAGATTTGTGAGCATAGTTTTTTTTTTTTTTTTTTTTTTTTTTTAAACTTGTCCTGTCCAACAGCTGGGCAAACAGATATGAGCTGAGAGCCTCTTGTATTAGACAGATTTTACTCTTACAATCGGGGGTTATAAATCATAGCGAACACAAAATGTATGTTGGTATAAGCCCCTTTTGTAATTTAAACCAAACTTTATTAATATTGATTGATTGATTTATTTTATTTTTTGTGTCTTTTTTGTTGGACCGGACGGAAAAGGAAAGGGGGAAAAGGAGAGAGTTGGGGGGTGGAGGGGGGGGAAGAGAGATGGTGGATTATAGAAGTTAGAGAAGGACTACTGTGAAGGGAAGGTAGATTTGTTAATCTACAGGCAACAAAATGCTGGAGCTTATACCCATTGCAATAGTGAGTGTTGGTCTAAAATGGGCGGGGCCTGTCCACACACTCAGCTGTTACATACCTGCCGGCTCCGAGAGTGTTCACAAACTTGTCCACATCCAGTTCACACGCACACTTGTGCATACCAACCAACACATGTAAAGCATTACATTCTGTCACGCACACTATTTCAAGGTGTAAAGGTGAGCTGACGCCTGTGCTTAGGTGAATGTTATGTTAAGCTGAAGTGGATGATGGAATGCACAAAAAAGGAGGGAGAACCCCCAGCTCCACACCAAGACACCCGCCGAGGCGGCAGCGCTGACCAGGGCCCGCCCCCGCACCAATACTGTGGGGTCAATGGAGGAGATCCACCCACCAGGCAGGTAAAAGAGAGTGAACTTCAGTTGACCTTTGGTCGAGGACTTTCAGCTAATGATGCTTTGGCGCCATGTTTTTGTCTGCGACCAGGTTCTCTTGATTTGTATCTTTATATGGGGAGTGTCTAAAGCCTTAAAGTGGGTGGGGAAGTGGACACCCATGATGCCACGCCCATAATTACCCATCAGCAGAACCTTCTCTGATTTGTTGTTGGTGATGAATACATCATTGGTGCCATGGAAGACAAATTCAGATATGTTCAGAGGTTAGAATATTAAAAAAGGAAAGAAGGTCAATTAACTTCTTTATTATTTTCTGTAGCACAGGATAAAAATAAGCTATTAATTTCTAATTTTTCTTCTAAAAATTAAACAGTAGTTTTCTTGCGACCATGGACAGAAACCTCAGTTTGCACAAGACTGACTTCTAAAATGTCCACTTTTACTTTTACTGCAGATGCTATCCAATATTCCAGTTTGTTTGTCAACATGCCCATGAATCCATAAACACATTTGAGACGCTCGAGTCTGACACTAAGTATAAAAACATTTCTTCAGAGTCTGTTTTTGTTATTTGTCTTTTTTGACAGATAATTTGTGCTTGCTGAAGGAAATCTGATGTAACAATGTTAAGTTTCCAGTTGACTGACAACACTGGGAAATGTTCCTGTTTCGGAAGCTAATGCGAGCGGTCACTGGATGATTTAAAGCTTCATTTGGGCTTTAGATGTCAGTAATTAATTCCTGCATAAGAAGACACATACTAACATGTTATTTCTTTCTTTCGTTCAGACTAAGTGGGTTCTTGGTTAAAATTTTATAAACAGCTAAAAAAAATAAAAAAAAATTATTTTCTTAACATTTTTTTCCCTTGTTTAGTTTGTACTGAGTTTAACAATATGACTAATGAGTTTTCTTCTTTCATCACTGAGGACAAATACACAAGAAACGATGCTCGAACAGCTGAAGGTTGTTTGCGGTGAATAATGTTACCAAATTACAAAACAAAATCCTCCCTTTTTTCTTTTCATTAGAATTATAGTCAAGTGACTTTTTTGGGGGGGTTTGACATAAAAGAATAAGAAACACAATCTGACTCGTTGAGTTTTTTACAGAAAAGCAACAACAAAAAGTGGGATCTTAGGCACCTTTAGGCAAACTAAACTATTTAATCTGTCCCGCCAAACTGGAATAAATTAAATTGATAATATTTAAAAATGTGTTATTTTACCTGTAATTCTGGTATTTCTCCATAGATGGTGCACAATAAATACCCTGACCTTTGTTTGGGTGCACAAATTTATTCTGCATTCATATGGGGTTGGAAGATTTGTTGCTTTTATGAGGATTATGTATGTTTTGCAAATCAGTAACTTTTCCGATCATTCCAACACCGCATTGATGCAGCATTTCTCCTTTTTGCATGGCTCACACTCCATGTGTGGTATCTCACCCCAAATTCAGGTCCTCTACCAGAGGCCTGGAGCTTGAGGGTCCTGCAGTATCTTAGCTGTTCCTAGCACTGCGCTTTTCTGGACTAAGATGTCTGAGGTCTTTCCAGGGATCTGGTGTAGCCACTCCTCCAGTTTGGGGATTTCTCCCCCGAGTGCTCCAATTACCATGGACACTACTGCCATCTTCACCTTCCAAGCTTTCTCCAGTTCTGTCCATCTCTATTCATGTCAATGGGCTCACAAGACAAAAAGTTTGACAACCTGCAAACTATGGTGTCATTAAGAATGGAAAAAAAGTTTTTTTTAGTTTAATAAAAGCTATAAACTCAAAAAGTTTTCAACATTTTTGTTTTATAAACAGACTCTTCACAACAATGTTATGAAACAAAATGTTGTAAAAGTTTCAGACCACTAAAAAATGTATAAAATATTGATGTAGGTTGTAAAGGTGAAATCGCAGTGGTAACAAGTGAGGATCTCTTCTACCTCCTGTTTATACCAGCCCTCCCTGGAAAAAAGTCTTGAACACTTCCAGAGTTAGAAACAACTTCTATCCTCCATCGTTCAATGCTGAACAAGCCAAGTTGTCTCCAGCTATCTGTTCCCAAATCCAAAAAAACAAAGCCCTGCATCGACTCTGCTCAGAAATGCTGCAGCGTTTATCTCAGATGGACAGAAAACAGGGTGGGCATGTGCAGCACAGCCAGCTTGTTTGTGGGAAAAATAATGTCCTCGGGTTGCACATGCTAAAGATGAGCCAGATTGTCAGGGCTGTTATCAGCGATGAGTGCAAGAACCATCATCTGTGATGGAATGGGGTGCTTCAGGATCCACGGCGTGGCTGACCTCCATATGTGTGATGGTGTCACTGATAAAAGGGCATATATTAGAATTCAGGAGCACCTACACAAGCATCAGATTGATGACTTTTTCCCTAAATTGCTGCATGAAACAAGTTAACTGAAGCTCATCAAATCATTTCGAAGGGCATTTCAATAAACACTTTTCAGTTCATTTCATGATGTTAATTCATTACTAATTATGTGTTTTCCCATCTTTCATCTGAATTTAAATGAATTTTAATTAATCCAAAAAGTTGGTTTGGTTTGGCTTGTATCTCAATTCATTTTTACTTCCTCTATCTTCTTAACCTTTGCTCAAAGACTGGGACAATTTTTAAAGGATGCATCTGAGAACTTTACTTGATCTTACAGATCAGGAAAACCACCTTTTGGTGACAAAGAGGCTGAGACAGTTGGATCCATGTGCAAACTTTTAATGGCAAGAGTTAGCAGACAAGGACGAGGCAGGACATCGTCAGGAACCAGGCAAAAGTCAAAAACACAAGGAGCGAGGCAAGAAAACAGGCAAGGGTCAAAACACGGCGAGGCAAAACAGAGAAAAATGCTCAGACTGAATGTTAAGCTAAACGATTCAAGACTTTGCGTGGAGCATGGTAGAGAGCAGCAATATATACAATATATACTAAATATTCTTTTTCTTAAAATGCAGGTTTGCAAGCAATAAACTTGGAACTTTGGATAAGTGGAATTTCTAAATAAACAATCTGTTTCGAAAAGCATTGACCGAATTAGAATGTGTCATGACTTAAATGTTGGGGGATAATACTTATTCTGCGTCCACACTGAACGTGATTCGCACATCAGATTCGCTGCCTGACACTTGTCCTTTTGTGGAAGGAGCTACTGTCAAAAGGTTTTAGCCTCATTGCTGCACGGAAGCATTGACTCTATATTTGTAAAACTTATATTCAGTCGATGCATAAAAGACACAGACGATGTTGAGAGATACATAATTTTATAAAGGCCTTTGTGTTACTGTTGTATGAAAAGTGCTTTATAAATAAAGTCTGATTTGATACTATCAATTATAAATGATAGTTAAGTTTCCGTGCATTAATTCTTCAGGCTTTGGGTTACACATACCAAAGAGAACTGAGAGGAAAAAAAGGTCCAAAGGTGGCATCAATGGATGTTTTGACTGACAGAAAATGAACCAGGAGTCAGGTGGAAGCAGACATTCAATCACAGAATTCGCTGCGGTGACTGAAACATGGAAATGCATGTCATGATAAAGGGTCACAACATTAAAGTGTTGCTAAATGACAAAAGAAATGGCTTTAAATATAAATGATGGATGGTGGAAGTTTGTAGACGCATCCTTAGATGAACCTGTACAAAACTGAGTTCAGCTGGTTTTAAAATAGATGTCTTTGTTGCAGAAATGAAAATTGATGAACGGGATGCTGCATGTTTGCACCAGCTGTCGTCCTCCCATTGGTTTCTTCTGTTTAACTATGCTGAAAGTTGAATCAAATGTAACAAAATGAACACAAACCTGTATGCCCATGCACAAACAAGCCATGAAATATGGCAGCATAGAGAGACACACTCAAAGGGAGGCGCATAGTACTTGCCCACAGCGGCTTGTGGTTCTGACGACTTGCCAGTTCACATCACTCTGCAGGGATGAGTGGGACACGAAAACATCAGATAGCTCCAAACCACACAGATGGAGAGGCAGATAGTCCCACTGACATGGATGTAGATGTTTACAATAACACAAGGCTCATGACGTGAGTGATGTTGATGATATGACAGAGCACATCTATTCCAGGCAAAAACTGTGGGAGCAGAGACATGGATTCTTTGTACCCTGTGTATGAATGACAGAAGCAGAAACTGAAGATAGGAGCTGGTGTCAAAAAAAAGAAATATAGCATCTTTCCAGGGGGCTAAACCACAGTGAAACCAGTCACAGTGCAGATGTACACAATGCACACTTTACTACTGTACTTGCTGGCCTCTTGATAAACTGGTAAGGTCGTTAATGTAAATTCAGAGACAGAAAACCAATTATGAATGGTGACTGCAGAAAAACTGAAGATTATAGTGACATGAAAAAAAAAAAACCTGTAGAAGTAAATGTAGCTTAAAACAAAAATAAAGGCCAAAAAATAATTCATTGCTAAAATGTGACAAACCTAAAACTTGACCTGGAGATAAAATGTAAGGATAAGCTTTAGACTATGGATTAATTACCTGCAACAGAAACAGGAACACCCAGCGAGACAGTAGAAAAACTTTAATAATTAAATGAAACGAGAATACCATGAACACCATGAACACAAAGAAAAAAAATGTATAGAAAGCAGCGGCAGCGTCAGGCGGTGGCTTGTGGTTGCTATAGCAACAGCAAGATTTGTCAATGCAACCCCAAATATATAAAAGCTAAAACTTTCTGAATATTACAGAGTTGTATGTTTGTGCTGGTGTGTTCAGATATGTTTTGAATATTAATTAGTGCTGTCAATCAACAACAACAAAAAAATCTGATTAATCATACTTTTGGGTTGTGATTAATCATAACGTTTTACTAGGTATATTTTATATAACAATATGCAACTTTTGAACAAAAACAGGCCATAGAGAACATTTTTCCTTCATTTTTATTGTCTGAATATTTTTGATTTGTAAAATGTTACCTCAGATGTCCCAGAAATGTAATTTGTGTGCACAAAAAGCATCAACAGTAAGATAAGTAAAACTGTAAGAACTGTATTGTCAGCAGGATTACTCTGACAAAGCTAAAATGCTGATGTATAGCCATAAGAAACAAACACTGGATGGATGCACACGTAAAAAAGAAGTTCCGGTCACATAGCCCAAATGTTCTATATCACTGCACCGGTTTCTTTTACAAAATGAATCATTTTGGTTAGCAGCAAAATGGAACAAATACAAGTTTTGGGGTGTTTAGTGACTTTGTGTACGTTTTATTCGTTCCATGACTTGTTTTGAAAGTTACTTTATTTGAGGCTTTGATACAGTGATGACACTACAGTGGGAGAAGATCATTAAGATGTGCAAAAAGCCCACAGACTTCAGACTCACATTCATTGTCTGATAATAATCAGGGTTAGAGTAAAGACCACAGGGTTTTGTTAAAAGGAATAATGTAAAAAGGTTAAGACTGTAATTAGTGGCATGGTGCGAACTCACTTCAGTGGGTGGGATAATTACATTCCTATACAGGTTTTTTTTTAAGTGTTTAGAGCAAAGTAAGAATTGCTTGTGATGCGCTTTGTTCTTCTACCTCATCAAAGGAACGTTCTCATGTTAAAGAAAAACATAAAGAGACTTTTGGATAAGAGTGCTTTTTTATTTTAATGGAACTGTGGTGGACTTATAAAGAGGGCCATAATAATACATGCTGAACAAATTCAGACTTGTGGAAAAGCTAAAACAAGTCTTTCAAATAAATACGTCATTCCAGTATTTGATTGATTGTATTTAAACTCTGAGCTTTGTTTAGTTTGGATTCCATCACAGTAATCTTGAGTCTAAACCATCTGCAAATAGTTGCTTATTGATGGCATTATTAGCCAAAAAAACACCAACTTTTGAAAGAAACGTAAAAAAAAACTTGGCAAATGCAAAGGATGAATTATCCAACAAACCAATTAATACTAGCCTGTACCCCCTATCTGGAGGACACTCGTCCACATTTTCTTTCACTTGGGTCTTCCTCTGCTTAGCATACATGATACTTGCATCAAACTCACACAAGGCAGTTCATGGCCCAAGGATGCTTGACTGCAAAGTCAGTTTGTTTAAGAGGCTGTGATTGGTCCCTTTTGTTCTAAGACACAACACACCATACTGAGGTGGACTAACAAATGTGGACTAGGGCAGAGTACCAACTTGGTACTGATCCACTGTACGCCAAAGACCATATGTGTCCTTGTATATTCTTATTTATATGAGTTGACAATAATTTTAAAGAGATGAAACAAAAGTATGACAAAAACCTCTTTAACAAGAACAATGTTAGTATTAAAAATATTGGAATTCCTAAACATAAAGCGTTTTACTCCTTGAAGTTTTTTTTTGTGTTTTCTGCATTTTGCTTCTTTTGAATTAAACTTTTGACTCTGTAACTTAAAATTTCACCTTTTCACCAAATATTTCATAGAATGTGGTGTCTTGGTAACATTATAGACTGTGACTTCATTCCTCCTTTAACACAGGAAAAATAGCATTGTACCGTCTGCCTTACGTTTGCATAATAGGTATCCCAAATCTACCTAGTGTTAACCACTCAGACGAGCATGTCAGTGAGATAATTTAGTTTTCATAAAAATAACCATTTATGTGGACAATCTTTTATTGTGTGGCTACACATCAATGCTATCACCCCTTCACCACTATGCTTGACAGAGTTATGATACATCGTCTTTGGTTCTTCAGCAAATGCAAGGTCTGATTTATTGAGATGTTCATTTCCTCTTCTAACTGTCATGTCTTGGATTAAAAAATAAAAATTCTCCATGCAGGCCTCTAGTTTTTGCAGCGTTTCTAAGAATTGCACAGCAACAAGCTGGACAGTTACCTCTCGGGATGATTGACAGCTCTCTTAAATGCTTTCCATTTGTAAATAATCTTTCTCACTGTAGCGTGCTAAACTTCAAATTGTTTGGAAATGGCCTTATAACCTATCCTAGGTTGATGGGCAGCAAAAATAGCCTCTTTGAGATCATTGCTGATGGCTTTGTGTTCCCACACACCTGAACGCTCCCGATAAGCAAACTGACAATCCTTCTGCTTCTTCAGAGATTCTTGCTTTTACAGTGGATCAGTTAAGATCAGTCAAGTGCATGAGACCAGAAGCAGTAGAAGGCTACTCAAACACTCAGGTTCTATGGAGGCAGGGAAAATTTTCTTAGGTTTGCATCAGTGACTGCCAGCTTTATTTTATTTTTTTTTACTTTGAGGAAAATTTTAAAGAAGTGAACCTAAAAGTTAAACAACTGTTGACAGATAAAGTAGGGATGCTTCATATGAAGTTTATTTACAACGTTGGTCAAAATTAGTTCTACTTGTACCATTTAGCAGTTTTTTTTTTTAGAAACAGAATATTGTAATCAACCATTTTGCATATTAGCACTAGTACAGATCAAGCATAAGGGTCATCTTCTTTGTGTTTTGGCTGCTCCCTTTAGGGGTCGCCACAGTAATAAGACTAAAAATATAGTAATAAATAAAACATGGTAATGAATGTAAGACAGGCTGCTTGGGGTTGTAAACACTGATCCAGAAATGAACTGCATTTTGTTTACAAAAAAACCACAGTAATTTACTCAGAAAGTCACAGCTTGTTGTCACTGCCTACTGCCTACTGGCTCAAATGATGTTTTCTGGGATTTTCTTTTTCTTTAATATGATCTTTTTTAATATTTAGTTTTTTAAATGTAAAGTTTACCAAAAAGAGGAAAATTGAAATCAAACTTCTTACATAAACTAGATGTACTGGTTGTATTTCCCTTTGTCTCAAACAAAATGTGAATGTTATTGATGTAAAAAAATAAAATAAAAAAAAAAACTTTTAGGTTTGATCTAGTGTATTTAGCTTTTTCTGTGCCTCAAAGATGTGCCTATTTTTCATAATCTCACAAGCATAAATCCCATTTTTGCTTTCTTGAAATCTTAAAATATGCAAAAAAAAATGTAGATGAGTTTATGTTAAGAGACATCTGAACAAACTCAAAAAGATCCAAAAATAAGGTTTTTGCATATTTTCAAGGGTTTCGAAATGGAAGATGATTTATTAACAGGCTCAGTTACTGCCAAGGTGTTAGTTTGCTCAGTGAAAAAAAACACCCACCGCTGACTGAACTCATTTTGTTCTATTTCGTATAAAAATAGAAAATGAATAGAAAGCATAAAGAGGAGAGGAGGTATGTGAAAAAAGAGAGGTAATGTGTTCCAAGTCAATTTCTCCTTCCTCATATGAGCTTCAAAGCAACAGGGCTAATCCTCTCATGCTTGCTCGTTAAAAATAATCCGGTTAATAATCCGTTTAGCAGCTTTCATGCTGCGCTGTTTGCTGACATTATGGTAAAAACAGAATGTGAGAGGAAGAATCAACGTGTACTGGAAGTTCCTCTTCACTGCTCACCTATTCATGTTTTTTGTCAGGTGTTTGTGGGACATTTCTCTCCACCCAGGTCACACACCGTAATGCAGTTACCTTGTCAAGGCCTTATCAGCTCCTCCCAGACGTATACAAATACATGCAACAGCAGGAAGCCAACTTTACAGGTGCTCAATCTCAAATGGACAAACTACTGGTGATAATATGGTGAGAGCTTTTTTTTTTTTTTTGCATCTTATGTCAATGCTTCATCTCTGATGCACACTGGAACTTAATTTGTCAGGTTCCAGATGTTTCTCAAGCATTTAGTAATTATATAATTTAAAGACAAGGGCTGTGGATCTTTACTTGGGTGGCAATCCGATTTGATTCACAATTCAAGTTTTACAAGTGATAACGGCGTTTGTAATAGACATGCTTTATTAACTGACTTTTTTATCTTGAGAGGAAATTGATCACAAGATTTTTGTGATTTTTAATTTCATATCCATAATATATTTTTTATTCAAATTTTCAAATTGGCCCCTGCGACAGACTGGCGACCAGTCCAGGGGTGTACCCTGCCTTCGCCCATGAGTAGCCGGTTTAGGCTCCGGCAACCCCGTGGCCCCGAAAGGGATAAAGCGGATTGGAAGATGAATGAATGAATGAATTAACACAGTAGTTTGTTTTGGTATTAAATATTTAATGCTTTAGAACAAGATAAAACACAAATGTTTTATTAAAAACCTTGAAACAGCCAGTTGAACACTGGGCTCCTAATCACAAGAAAACTGGCAGAAAAGTGCCGGTATTTAGGGGGAAAAAGGTTATTTAATATTTAATTGATATTAAAAAATATATTCATGATAAAAAATGTAACTCAATCTAAGACATAAGCTTTAGGTCACATAATGCAGTGTAAAAACCAATTAGACGATTGTTTTTAAAGCATGCAGGGTTATCATTCCCATTTTAAATTTTAGCTGTTTTTTTTTTTCATAAGACCCAAATCTTCACTCTGTACAGACAAAAAAAAGAGGCAGAAACATTAGTAACCAAGATCAGTTTCTGCTCTGCACTGACAGTTTTCAGTGAGTTTTTAAATACAGATTGAGTTTTTTAACCTTTGAAACTGTCTGAGCGATAGCTTTTAGGATTTGAAGCACTTTTGTTTTAAATAGTTGACTGATATTTCTTTTGACTATGGGATTTTGGGTTTTTGGGACCAGCGAGTACTTCCTGTTCAGAACGCGGGGGTCACTCAGTCCAGTTCTCATATACAGTCAATGGTTTGAATCCACAGTTGGGTCGAATCAAAGACATTTAAAACATGGTACCCGTTTCCTCCCCGCTTCACACTCAGCAATAAGGGTTACTTTGGGGGGATCAAACTACCAAAGTGGTTTTCAGCAGCTGTTACTGCAGCTGGCCGCCCCATCCAGAACATGGATCAAATATGATAACAAGTTTCACCGCAGTTACTCGTGTTTAACAATAATGAGACTTTTACTTATTTTTGAGGCAAAGCAGTCAGAAAACAATCAGAGAAATTATAAGTTGATTTAAGTTGATTTAAGTTGATTATTCATTTGTATCCTTTCAATGAATGTGCCAAGTGGCTTTAAATTCTCTTTTGCTTCTGATCTTGCTTGCTATCAAACATCACCAGTTTTTTTTTTTTTTTTTGTTTTATATCAGAAAATTTGAAAGAAGAAGTGACTAAAAGAGTGTCTAGATTACACAGAACAGCTACCAGCGAGAGCCAAATCACATTTTTAATCCTCATGGAGAGCATTTAATTAACTGCCCCTTCTGCCATCTTTCTCTGTATCTCTCTTCAGAATATGTTTGGTTTTTCTCTTTGGCGTGCCCGCCTTTGTCTCTCTCCAGCTCTGCCTCCTTTAAGGATGTGGGTGTGCTTTGAGGACAGGGTTTGGATGCATGTGCACACACACCCACGGACACTCTGGCAGCGCTGCTGCTGTCAGGTACACAGCCTCTTCTTCAGAGGGTTTCATACAACGGAGTTCTGCATGTAAAGCTAATGAGACAGCTCCAAAGAGAGAGACGACCTGCAAAAATGAGCACTTTCACATTATGCAATCAGTACTGTCAACATAATGGATGACAGGCGGGGAGGGGGTTGAAGAAATATGGGTTGAAAACAGAAGTGTTGATCAGGGTCAAGGAAGGAGAGCAGAAGAGGAGGACTCTCTTCAGTGCTTATTTCTTTAAAGTGATTTCCATCCTTATTTTTTTCTCTACCCTCACATATGGTCATTGGAATCGAAAAAAAAATGTGTTTTACGCAGGGAACATTGGTATTTTATCTCAGGGATGAAGAGAAGGTAACAAAACTGTTTGTCCCATCCCTAAAAACCACACACAAACCAAGCTGTGGGAGAGAATTGACATGGAGCAGTGAAGATGTTGAGAAAGCGTGAGCTCTGATTTCACCTGGAGAGCTTTCTGCTCAGCGTGGAACAGTTTTATGCAAAGAATAACTTTGCTTTCACCTTGTTGATTGAGCATGAGTGGATTCCTTCAGCCTGGTAGATCTGTGAGTGTTCATCACAGCCACGAGGTCGTTCTTTGACTTCTGATTGAAGTACATTTAAAATAAAAAATTTTTGGATCCAGACCCACATTACTTTAATGTAGTACATTAAATTAAAATAATTTTAAAGATAACTGATTTGGATGTGAGATTTGTATGTAATAATATATATATATTTTTTGTGGTCTTTCATGATTGACAGGTCAAAGTTTCTGAATGACCCTAATGAAAATGTGCCAACAACTGTTAAGAGTTATTTCATTTAACCACCTGACAATAAAAAAAAAAAGAAAGAAAAAACTGTCTTCAAATTTCACTACAAACCATTGACTGTAAATGAGAACTGGACTGAGTGACCCCTCCCCCCTGGCTTTCCAAACAGGAAGTACCCGCTGGCTCAAAAACCCCAAATCCCAAAGACTTCTATGGAGAAATAAACTGTTACACAGTCATTCTTATTGTCAGAATAACCATTCTTGCTCTGATACATTTTTTAACATGTTCTACATCATTCTCATTTTTTCATGACGTTTTTTCTCTGATCAGTCACATGCCTCAATCAAAGTAGGTGGAGTCTGCTGGCCCCTATATTCAACACTCAGAAAATTTGATTGACAGATTTAATGTAGCCCACCTTTAAGTGGTAGGGATGCTGACTTCCAACAAGTTCACTACTGATTGGTGAGAGTGGTTGCCATGGAAACGTTGACTCAAACTGACTTAGACCAATCACTGCTTACTGACAACACCTGGTTCCAACATGGCGACGTTCCATATTGTGACAAAATGATGACTGAAGTGACTTCAGCCTTTTTCTTATGGATGACATCACACTTCAGGTCTCTTAAACAGTCAGTGGTACGAGCCAGTAGTCCCCCACAAAGGTTCAACCAAACTGAAATGCAGTTTCAGTTTTATTTTGCATCATTTTTGTTTATTTGTTTGTTTTGACTGGTTATTTACATGCCTAATTGTAGTGACTGTTTACCTTTGATATGTTTAGCAGCTGTTATTGATTATACGTAATTAAAGGCAGGAGGCCGCCTGATATAAGAATTTTTATGTCAAACACAAGAAAAGAGGTTCTTCCACTTTATTTGTTCATCAGTCCTGAAGTGTGGAAGTTTGAGGGAAGCCATTGAGCTGAACAGTTTTTCCATAAACTCAGGAGGCCCTCAGCTTCCTCAACCTCTAGTCTTCTTCATCAGTTTCTCTGTAAAAGACCCATAAGTCCAGCATTAGGTTGACCGTTTGCTTTTCAAAGGAGATGTGTTTTTGGCTTCAGAAAAGTCTCACCGGTGCACCCTGACAGACAGCAGATCAACCATCATAAATGTTCTTACCTGGTGTTGCAGGCCAACATGTCAGCATCTTTTTGCTTCAGACAACTAGCAGAGAACTATCCTTGTCATGATGTTTGATGAAATGTGATCATCACGAAGCTGTCGTAGATGGGAAAGGAGAATGGATTAAAACAAAATAGAACAGAAAACAGCAGGGCAGCACTATAATGTGTCATATTTTTTAAAGATTGAACTGACTTTATTTGACTTGTGTTGAGTGCATTTCTACTTTGTAGTGGTCTCACCTGAATGAAGTCCTGGGCAGCAAGCTGATTGCCTGGTTCTCATTGTACCAGAAAGGGAAATATCAAGTCAAAATTGAAAGGCTTTGGACTTTTCTACTGTTATAAGTTGGTCTCTCCTTAGTGGCTAAGGTGTGGTTAGATTTAAAATTGTTGGAGTAGAAAGAGAAAGACAAATAAAACTGTTGTAGAAGAACTTAAAAAATGAAAATTAGAGGAGAGAGAGGCTGCATTGAATGCGGAGTTGCACCTTTAACAACAAAAAAACTCAGCATTTTGATGGAATTAAAACAGTTTTTTTAAGCTATGGATGCTTTTGATGAGATAGATCCTAATCCATCTAACCACACAATATTTTATCATGCTGTTGAGAATTACCTTTTAAGTATTTTTAGATCATGTTAAAAATTGCTAAAGGAAATGTAGTAAAAACACTTCACAGGAAGTAAAACCCTTTCAGGATTTCAAAAGGGCATTGAACCAAAAACAACTACAAACCTCATGAGAGAAGTCAAGCCTTTTATGTGGATGTTTGTTTGTAGCATCACACATAAATACAGGCATTCAATTCCATGTACACTTGCATCAAATGTGTATCTTTCAGGAAGTAATGCACATATTACAGTGGAGTCTGTATGTTCTTGGTCAACATGTGCACAAACAAACCTACACAAAACTCCAGCTGCTGATTGTGTGGGTCAGCATGTTGTTCTTAGATTCTGTTGCCAAAATGTCTTTCCCTCTCTCTTAGCAATCTCTTTATACAGTTTATAGTTTGTGGTGAAGCTCTTTCTGTGAAACTGTACTAGTTTGAAATACGACTGCAAGACTTTTTCATAGCGTTAAGTGTTCTTATGTGGAGATTATGCTGACATAAGTAAAAAGTGGAATAAACTGGGACACAGATTTGTATTTTGTGGATTGTTTTTGAATATCTTTAGTATATTCCAAAGTTTTGAAATGAATAGTTGATTATTTATGGAAGTTAGTTTGCAGGTGTTTAAAGATGGTAATTCCTTTCTCTTTTTTAATTGTTGATTTATGAGTATTGCAGAAGCAGTCAGTAATGTGTTTCAGACATTTGAAGTTGTAACTAAAGACGCACGATCATCATTTCATAGATTTCCAAAGCGGTTTCCCAGTGGTCTTTTATTCGTGATTATGCTGTTTTTGGCCCAAAAAAAGTAGTTTTCTGGTACATAGTTACTGCAGAGCAGCGGGAGTTCATTAGAAATTCACTTCTGAGTTGTAGGACTGTTAGCACAGTCCCGCTCCCCTTCCCCTTCCTTTTGCAAAGAGCAGAGAGCTCATTGCCCGCTCAGAGTATTTTCTACATCACAAATAAACTCTTTTTAAAATTTCCTAATTTTTCTCCTGTTTCATAATGAATCCTTTTAAAGAAATACTCAGAGATGCATTTTAACTTCATTTTCTTTATCTATGTTCTCCATCATCAGAAAAATGCCACGGGAACGTGTTAAAAACACCAAAAAGTCATATTTACTGGAGTAGGTATTTAAGGAATTTAGCCTCCACTTGTTTATTGAGAGTTTTATCTGCAGGAGGAAAGTTGTTGGAGAAGTCCAACAGCTTAGCATCAACTATGATCTCTTTTCTCTTTTTCACTCATTTCTAATTGTCCTTGGCATGTTTATTTTCCAAAATGTTCTCATTTAGTACTGGATCTAAAATTAGTCAAACTAAATGTTCATAATGATCTGTAACAAAAAAAAGACTAAGCAAAAAAAATATCCAGTTTGAAAAAAACAATTTGGGTCTAAATTGGTAAAAATAAAATAGGAGCAGAAATATTTATACTTGAAGACCTGAACAGATTTAATTTTGACAAAAACACATTTGAGAAATGAAAGGAAACCATCCATTTCTGATGTCAATTTAGCATAATAAACAAAAACCTCCTAAATGTATTTGGTTCCTAAAAAAAAAAAACGAAAAACAAAACAAACAAAAGCATTCAATTAAGGTTAATTATAATGTTAAACACAAATCCTGACCTATAACAACCAAAGACTTTAATATGCCTCTGGCAGTAGTCAATAGTGTGTCTTTTCTAATTTTCAACTCCAACAACCTGGGTTAGTTTTTCCTAAAGTGATGAAGCCCATTTTCTCGATGGGAAGTTGTTCCAGCTCATTCAGATTGTCTGGATCCGTTCATGGACATAAACCTTATGATTTCTCCACAGATTTTTCACAATATTTTGTGTCCAGGCTTAGAAACTCCAACTGTGTGTTTTCCACCTACCTAACTCCAACTACCTGTGTTTTACTCCTGATGATGACGCAGCATTTATGCTTCGACGTTTCAAAGTGAGAACTTTGCTTTCAGGCCTGAAGCCTCTTCCTATTCTTTCCTTTCTTTGCCCTCACAAGTAAGGCTCATTAGACGAAAGCACAAGCAGTCCAAGCAGACCTTTGTGCTTCAAATATTCATGAAGAAACTTCAGTCTGGCTCAGATGTACTGCTGTAAGAGACACAGAGTTTTTTTGGGCAATGACCTCACCTCAGTTTTCTGTAAAACATCAAATTCAATTAATCAAGTGAAAATGAAATTGAATGTCTTTTTTTTATTTATTAATGTATTTTTCATTCATCACTGCTCTAGATCCGCTTTAGTTCTTTAGATCCAACTTATAAAAACTCCTGGTAATTGGATCTATTAGCAGAAACTAAATAAAATGTGTATAATGTTTTTTCATTCTGCATCATGAGCCAGTCAATCCCGTTAGAACAGAGATGTGATGTTTAGGTAACATCCCCAACACTCACTGCAGATTTCAGGAAAAGTCTTAAAAGCAGATCTTGTTCAGTTGAGACTTGAAGACAGAAATATTATTTCTACGGTGGTCACATTTTTTAACTGAAACTGTAAAAAGTCGACACGATAAGAATTATTGCAGCACTCTAGGAAAAGAGAGGTCTTCAACTGTTGACTTTCACCCATAAAGTCCAGTTCCGCAGAACTGCATTGCTAAAAAAACAAATCAATGGAAAAACATGAGGCAGAACATTTTTACAAATTAACCGTAAACACTGAAACAACAAGTGTTCCTGGAGTACAGACTTCATGGCTCAAAGGTCCACACGGCTGATGCTCAGGAGTTTCTCATTTCCTCTCCATTGCAGCATTAATTGGCAGTTAATTGCACTACAGTAAATCATCCACAGAGTACACAAACATTCCCATTCTAAGCACATGTTGATCTTGTCAGTGACAACAGCTTTCTTGGATCAGCAGAAACACCACCGTGTTAACACATGGTACAAACCCATCATTTTCCCTTTGAGCATGTTTGGCCACAACCCAATCTGGTTTGAGTCTAGAAGGAAGGTGCACACAGGTGAGAGTATAACCAAAGAAACAAATGGGAGAACTTCTCATTTAGATGTGTAACGCTATGTTTCGATTCCATAACTCATTTATCTCCGTTTTAAATGCAAGCAAGCTGAAAAGAGGTATAATAAAGCCAATTTATCCTCCAGTTTAGTGCTAAAAGTAGCATCAATAACAGAAAAACAACACATGCTGGACTTTTTTAGAAAAAAAAAGATGACATTCTGTGGTTTGTGGTATATACAGCCTGTGGGTAAAATACTTTTTAGTCCAAGGGTTCATCATGGCATCTCCTATACATGTCATTTTCCAGTTTTTGTTTTGCTGTCAATGTTTAGTCATTCTGTCATTTTCTCCTCTTTTTCATTCATTATGCACATTGATTTGGAATACTGCAAAAATTACGAATAACTGATTGTCAATAAATAAATAATTGTCAATAAACTTGACATTCAAATTGATTGAAGATAAGGAAATGTCTAAATAAGAGTACAACATCAAATATAGATCAAATAACAGCTTTATTTTTCTCATGGATATGCTGTACGACTGTTTAACTAAATAAAGGCCCACTTCAATGAAAATTGTGTTTTTGCTGTCTTAACATCTTCCTGTAGAATGTTTCTGATGATGGACATCAAAAAGGAAAGGAAATTAAGCTTAAAATTACATTGCTGACTTTTTCTTTGTTCAAATCATGTTGAATCGGGAGCAGACGAAAATATGTCGTTAGAAAAAGATTTTAGTTGTCATGCACAAAATACAAACAGCAGGCTGCAAACTCCCTGCTCCGCTGCATTCTGATGTATCTCCTTGTTGATGACTAGATCCATGAACGTCTTTGGTTTCCTCATGTTGTCATAATCATAATTCAAAGACTACTGGTAACGTTTTAACAATAGATCAAGAAATAATCCGAGTGTGACTTAAGTATAAAAAGTATAGGAAGCTTAAAAAAGCGAATTATGATCAAATGTATGACAAAACTATCATGAAAGAGCTGTGCATAGTATAACATGGAGATTATGTTATGTGAGAAGCAGGTGAGTGACTTCCAGAAGCTGTGAAGCTTAGAGCTTCTGCCTTTTGAAGCAAACGGTGGCTGCAGAAAGGCCTCCTCTTGCGCTGATTCTAATCCGAGTTCCCACTGTTTCAGGGATGGCAACATTATCATTAGATCCAGTGAGAAGTGTTAGGATGAGGGATGGCAGTGACACCAATCTGTATCTCCCTATGGTCCTTCATTAGCCACTAATCCACTGATGATTGTTATTAGTGAGAAAGGCGTGTGAATGAGGGAGACGGAGTGCCGCAGTTTGGCTCTGAATATTAGCCTGGTGATTTATTATCTGCGTAATGTTGTTCCTCCTTTCCCAAAGCGGCGTTGTCCTTTTGCCAATTAATTTTGAATGTGTTACAGAACATGTAGGTGGGGGGGTGGTGGAAGGAGAGATCAGCAAATGCTTTCGCTGAACCCCTGAGTCAAGTGCACAGCTGTATTTTCATTTTGTAAGCCGCGGCTGGTTAGTTTAGCTCTTATGTCTTCTTTTGAAGTCTGCTTATGCTTCTTCTTGTAATGCTCCCCGTCCTCTGTCTTCTCTATTGCCACTGATTCATGCAAGTGCTTGCTCGTGCGCTTCTTAATTTTCCCATCTTCTCTTTTTTTTCCCGTTGTTCTGCTGTTTCTATAACAACCAACAGGGTCATTTTTCAGCCTCTGCGCTTCACTCTTAATCCTGTTTCATGCGACACTCGGCTCGTATTTTTCTTGCTGCTCTTTCCTGCTGTGCTCTGTATTAGCTGATGGCACCATATCACTCAGAAAATAGTGTCTCTCCAGTACCAGGATGAATGGCTTGATGCACCGTCACACACCAGCCACTTTTTCACCCCATTACTTCTATTTGTTACTTTAACTAATGTGAGTCTCCAAAAATGAATAAATTAAGCCTTTTTTTCCAAATGGGTATCAAAACTGACACAGCTGAAAGTGGTCCAGTGTCTTCAGGCTTCAAATCATTCCTCCA
Source organism: Adrianichthys oophorus (assembly GCA_036245035.1). Taxonomy (NCBI): domain Eukaryota; kingdom Metazoa; phylum Chordata; class Actinopteri; order Beloniformes; family Adrianichthyidae; genus Adrianichthys; species Adrianichthys oophorus. Next base: position 27,090,294 of record BSAI01000104.1, read on the forward strand.
CGGTCCTGCTGTGATTAGTGATCACTGCTGGGTGTTGCTTTGGAGGTTGGGTGCGCTGATAACTGCGTGGGGCCTCACCGTCGTATCAGTGTCAATATGATTGGTGTTTACAGTGCTTGGCTTTGATTATAATTACTATTTGAGATGCTGAGATGGCCTCCTTGATTTGCTCTGGATTAAAGCTCTAGTCTGTTCTTCCGAAAGTACATTCTCAAAGCAAATGAGAAGTGTAAGTTGTCATTTCTGACTTTTGGAAGTGCGTGGTGATGTTCAGAAAAATCCTGTTTGCTGTATTAACTCACAGAACCTCATTTGGTCTTCAGGAACATGAGTTTCAACCTGAATCCTGACCCTGACACAGGGCAAACATGAAACAATGCTTCTGAAAAACCTTCCAATAAGAAATGACAAAGTCATTCTCGAGAAGCTGAAGTCAGTGTTAGAGGACTGTGAGCTCGCATTCCGACGAAGGTCTTTTCCAGTGTAAAGCTATGGTCATACCGGGCATGTGACGCACATTCAAAAACGGGAACTTAGCCGATTGTGTTCACACTGAAGAAGTATGGAAGGGCTTCTTTTTCTACTGTTTATTAGCGTATGTCCGCCACCTACAGTTGGAAAAGACTTGGTGCGAAATGTTGAATTAGTTCAAAACTCACAAATCTTGTTCCCGTCTTTCTCTTTCACAGCTCTGTTCCAATATATGAAAGACTTGGTGTCATAGAACTCTGTCCAGACAAAACCTCAATTATTAATTTTCCCTCCATGATTAATTTTCAAACGGTTGGTGTGTCCGTGATTTAAAAGAGACTCAATCCATCTGTCACTACAAAGCCCAAGTCCCTGATTCAAAGTTCAACCCAGTTTAAATCGCAACAAGCGTTCAGCGGCCTTGTGTTTTGTATGTAAAGCCCAAAAATTGAGCCATGCGTGACCACGACAGTTTTGAACGTGGAAGCCCAAAATGCACATGTATGCATGTTTAGGTAGACTTTTCAATGGAAGTGGCCACTTGAACACGCGTTTCTGAGGTCGGTGTGAACATAGTTTCAAAGGATTAAGTTCATTGTTCTACTCCACATTGTGTTCTGATGTGGATCGGGCAACTCTATGTTTGTGTCAATGGTTCTTCTTTTTGACACAAAATGAAAATACGCGAAAGAAAGAAGAATGAATGTTAGCAGCTAGCATACCGTGGCACAAACTTAAGGTAGTTTCCATGAAACTGCTCACATCAGCTTAACATGAGTGGTGAAACAAAAAAATAACACGACGCATACAGAACAGAAATTAAAGTGTGCCCGAGCTATTTACAATAAAATAGTAACAGTTGTATTTAAATAATAAAATGGTAAGGGGTGGAGACAAAGACCAGCCTGTCATGATGAGTTCAAGTACCATCAGAAAAACAAGTGTTGGCAAAATAACTTTTTGCAGTGAACTTGGTTGAACTGAACCACACAAAACAGAACATTTGTTACAGAGAGCTTAACTTTCTGGAACAACCTATCCATTACAATTTAAAAGAGAAGGTAAGTAAAAGTTAAAGTGTCATCTCAAAGACAATTGAAACCGCAGCTTCAGAAATCTCAAATGTATAATCACAAATAACCAGCAATCAGAAAATGTTATTACTAATTAGACACTGATTTAAAATGAAAGATTTGGTCTAGTTTAATTTTTTTATTGGTATTTTGCAGACTGTCTTTTACCTGTCTTATATTATTTTTATGTATTTTACCTTCTAAATCTTTTTTATTTCTTCTTTTCTGATCACAATTAATAAGCACTCCACTTTAATACTTGATATGTGGTAAGTCATATTAATACTTTCTTCAAAAACGCAATAACATTCCATTTTGATATTCCACACATGTGATATGTAATTATGATTTCTTAAATAAAGTTATTTTTTAAATCAATAAGCACTGCATCTTTGTTATTTGAAAATATTAATACTTATTTAATACATACATGCTCTATATTATAATCATAAAATATAAATATAAATAAATGTAATCAGAAGGCTTGAACTAATCGATAACTATGTTTAAAAAAAAACTGAAAATTCAGTAAAGCATAACATATAGGTGCAAATATGTCTATTTATGATTGAAAGTCATTTTTAATGACATCATTTACTTGTCTTTTTATTTTTCAAAACACGTCATGACTAATCATACTAAGTTTGAAGGATGTATGTATGTATATATAATTCTTTTGTTTGTCTTCTGGAGTAAACTTTTGTTTTGATTGCTTGAAATTAATACATTCCAGTCAGAATGAGCTCACTCTTCATACTGTGGAGCAGCCAGAAAATAACAATCTGACAAAACATTCTAATTAAAATTGGCCAAAGTTCAGTTTGTTCAAAATTGCAGCATTTAGACTCTCGACAGCTCTGCTTGATGCCGGAAGCCTTTTTTCCTCCTCTCTTAAAGTAGCTGGTAAACTGCCTGATGTTCCAGATCACAAATGATTTCCTGAGGCTATTGGTGGATGACCTCAGCAACAACAGCCTGACATTGAAAGTTTTCCTCTGCTCAAAGAAGAGTCAATGGAGAGGATGACTGCTGTTAGTGATGGACTTGAACTTTATTCTAGAGAGTCAAACTCAGAACAAGCAGCAAGCCTGACTGAGCCTGTTCACCCGCTGAGAAACATCCCACCCCTCCTCATCGAGCCTATGTCAGTAGTGGCTAAAGCTGAACTAAAATCTAATTTTTTTTCCAAAAAGTTGCAAATATATATACATCTATAAGTGAGACCCTAATTTATAATAAATACGTAAAAAAATGATGTAGAAAATCAAAGCTAATCATGTGCAACAATCCATGGCTATTCTCCCGTTGCTGTAAAATAATACAGAAATGTTCTCAATCTCATAAATAGGTCAAGCTGTGCTGCATGGGGCATTGCTTCAGGGATGCCTTCAATGGGACCGCAGAAGAGTCTTGCTGTGTTTCATACATGTGCAGTGCTGGTGGATCTGGAGCTTCAGGCTCTGAAGAGGCTGTCTAATAGATTAAAGAAAAAAGATGCAAGTTGCAGTCTGACCTAGCACAGTGTGGCAGAGGGCATCCTACTCATTCAGGAGGAACTATGCTGTTAGTTTGGTCTAATGTGGATGAAATGTTGGATGGAAAGCAGAGACAGATGGAGGAGATAAAAGCAAAGAAACCCTGCTGAAGAAAAGTAGAAAATTATGACTGTGGGTCAGAACACTAAAAAAGGAGACTAAGATTTAAATTTTTTCATGTGTTAATCACACTCACTTGGCAGATGTACACATATTTTCTGTTTAGCTAGGCTGAGGGGTTTATTTCATTTTGCAACATTTTGTTTTCTCTTGTTTTATGTAAATAACTTTTTTGACATTTTTCTCTTTAATCGTACTTATGCATGAAACAATCTGAATATGCTTTCAGAGTTTGTTGTTGCAGTCTGTCTTTTTGCATTACAGTGACTTTTGGAGAAATTCTATGCAAGAAATGGAATCTATCACAACTTTATTGTTCCCTTTAAGTAACAAAATGCTATCCTTGCATGATTCTTCTTGTACAAATAGAAAACAATTTCTTTGTCAGTGTTTGCAAATACTGTAACATGCTCCATACCTACTTAAACATGAACATACTGGAGTGATGTACCATAAGGTAGCAGTTGGAGTTGGTTAAAAAAGGATGGATAAAAAAGAAGGAATAGTTTGGGGAGATGTCTTTAAGCAATTTTTACTGCGTTGATGTTGAATTTGTTTTGTCATTGAAGGAGAAAGAAGTAAAACTTTATTGGTGTTAAAAGTTTGATAGGAAAACCAAAGATTTTTTTTTAAAGTCCCCCTTCGATCATCTTTTGATCTACTTTGAGTGTTTTCCCTGGGCTTTTTATTATGATTATGCCATTTTTTGACAAAATGATAAAAATAAACTGTGGTTTTCTAAGACAGTTTCTGCAGAGTGGCAGTAGTTCATTAGACATTCACCTCAGAGTTGTCGCAGGGCAACCCCGACCTCCTTCCCCTCCCTGTTTTTGAGAGCTCTCTGTTTACTTGCACTCCCACTCCCACTTGCACTTGCACTACTACAAAAACATCAAAAACGAGATTTTAATCAGAGTGAGTCTTTACATTTTGGAGTTTGAGGTTCCTGCTCTGCACCACAGTTCTATTATTTTGACATCTTAGTTAAACTAGACTGCAGAAGAACAAAGCAGATTTTGGAATGGATTTCAGGGTCTGTATAATACTTTGCTTTCATTCTATGAATCTTTCTGTAAGAAGTTCTGGTCTCTTCTAAAAATTTAAAATTCTTTCAGAACTGGTGATATTTGCTATTGGCTTTTCTTGCTGCTCCATATTGATAGAACTACCAACTCTGAGTTAACTTTGAAAAGAAAGAGACAAAAGAGCAGAGTTGATGCATTATACAGTACAGATGAGAGAGGATCAGAGGTCTGGCCTCAGCAGTGAACTAACTGCTTCCAGACATCAGCTTTGACTTCACCATCCTTTTAAATAACTAATCTGGGGAGACATATTTTTATAGGCACAGTCTAGTTTACTTGTACAAATGTTTTGTTAACCTAGCTTTACGCTCGGCTTAGACTCCCTCAGACTGCCTGTGTCGCTGGAGTTGTACATCCAAATTCAGGACTTTGACAACTGCTCAAACTCTCATATTTTGTCATAAAAAAAGGTGGAAAATTAAACATAATTGTAATTCAAATGGAGAAATAAAAACAATTATTCTAACTAGGCTTCACTGAAATGAACCTTAGTTAAAGCAGCCATACAGAACAATCCAGAATTGGTTTATTATTGTATTTACAAATGCTAGACAGGTATTTTTTTTAGCAAACATAAAAAATATATAAACAGCTGTCCTAGTGGCTGTATTTGACACCTCTGAAGATTTAACACCTCTAGGTTGAGACCAGAGTTTGCCTCTTTTCTCTCTTTGTGCTGCTCAGCAGCTTGCATTGTCCTCCAGCTGCTGCAGTGGTCTTTTTCTTAACAGCTTCTTGCTTTTCTTTGATCCTTAGGTCCAGACTGGTACTTGATCAGAGTGGAGCTGACGGTAATGGATGTCAATGACAACATCCCAGAGTGGAGCATGGTTCCTGCCCCCTACCTCGCTGTGGTCTCTCCCAATGCTCCGGCTGGTTCGCTTGTCTACAAACTCTTTGCTCAGGATGGTGACGAAGGCAACAATGGCGAGGTGGAGTACTTCCTGTCAGATGGTAGGTTGTTTTTTTTTTTTTTTTTTAATATCCCTGGCAGAAAATTGATCAGGTCAACTGCTTTGACAACAGTGGTTTCTTCTAAACTCTGTGTATTTTTATGCAAGATTTACACATTTTAACAACAGGTGAAAAGACGAATTCAGGAGCATGTTCTTTTATTTCTCTCACTTTTGATTGATTTGGTTTATTTCAAGGAATTTTTGCAATAAAAAAGGAAAAAGACAACAAAATAAACAACTCATAGAAATATCAAATCCCTTTAAGATATCAATACATAAATTAATTATACAATAGATAAAATAAAAAAATGCTATCTCCTTGACATTATAATTGCTCCTAATGATTACCAATATAGTATTTTACTATATATATTACATATGATCCACTTTTTCTGCTTAACGCACAGTCAAAATGTAAACTGTTGTGAGCCATTTTCTAATTTGTTGAAAAAAACATCTTCTAGATTTTCTCATAAGGATGGACTAAATTAAAGCAATTGGGAAAATCAAGAAATTCAGACCAGACTTGTTGATGTTTTAAGTAAAATTCTGAACCACTGAAGGATTTTTTCATTTAAGATTATTTGCTGCCTCTCCCTGTGTGGCTGTGAGTCAGTTCTAAAGTCTAGTTTTCTTGTCTTGTGAATGAACTCTTGTATGAATGTCAAACATACTGTTTCATTTGCAGCATGCTACTCTGCACTGGCTTGAAAGCAGATATCCCAGTCTTCATTCGCATGGTGGAAAGCTTTTTTTTTTTTACTTCACAAAAGATAATACTTTTTTCAAATAATACTGTCTTATTAAAATATGCCAGAGGGCAACCTTCAGACAACAGGATCTTCTACAAGCAGTGCTAAGAAACCATATCTTTCAGTTGTGGTGCTAAAATGACTGAACAGAACAGTGAAAGTGGAAGTCACTGTCGCAGTCAGAGAAAGGGTGAAAAAGACTGACCTGAGTGTGCAGAAAGAATATCGTGTTCACGTGAGAGGTAAATGAACCCAGACTAAGTCTGGAACAAGATTGTCACTGAGAAACCAAGACTAAAGCCTCAGTTACATGCACCCCTACGGAGGATTGACCCGTACCTGTGCTGGGGGTTTTTGGGTTGTTCCGACCCGTATAGAAGGGCGGTGACATCTTATGGGGTGCGCAGGTGTGTCTTGCAGTTCTTTGAGGCTTGTACGCCAAAAAGGCACGCCATTAAAATAGGACATACTTTTGTTGTGTGTGTGACTAATGTTGTTGCTTGGCGTTAGGCATTTCCTGTCAGGGGTCTCCGCAGCGAATCAGCTTTCACTGATCCGCACACTTGATGTCAGGCAGAGAGTTTTAACACCAGATGCCCTTCCTGACACAAACCTGTATTTTATCTGGGCTGGGGACCAGCACAAGTAGACCTCTCCTGCGGCTACATACATAGACAGTAGTGTGAAGGGTTTTGCCTAAAGGGACCCACACTGGAGTAAGCTCATTGCGCCTCCTGGGAAACAAACCCTGGTTTCTCATACCCCAGTCCTACACTCAGCCAAGTGAGCCATCCAGCCGTTTGTGTGTATTATATAGTGTAGTGTTAAGTATTTGTAAGGATAATTAAAGGTTAAAATGTACACATGACGTACACTGAAGTTTTTAGTAAGGTGCTGGCTCCGTATAGACAAAGTGCAAGCGGTGCATTCACAAGGTGGGTACATGACACATAAGTTCCCACAGGATGTCCATCCATACTACTCTATGATTTTCTGATTTCCTCTTTTCTAACAGGCAAGCTGTACGCAAGAAGCATGCACACATCACAAAACCAGCACTAACAGACTCCTTACACAGTGCAAAGGATTTCAGGGGTTGAAAAAATGAAAAATCTGTACAACATGCCCGTGTCTCATCTGCTTTCCCCTTACCCTGTTACACAACCCTTGTTGTATAACTGTTCGCTATGGTTGCCCGCAGCATACCCATAGAAAAATGTGCTTAAACATTTTCACTCCACGGGCTCACCAAGCGATCTATGACGTTGATATTTTGCTCAGGTTTGACCATTTTTCCTGGTAGACAGCCTGCACCCACCCATAAGCTGAAGATGCATTCATTCCTTATTTAGAAGTTGAAGCATCAGGACCATTTTTATATATACTTCACCATAAACTTAAAAGTAAACCAATGACACACATCACCAGTACGTGTTTTTTTAACTAAGTAATTAATAAACTTGCTCTTTTGATTAGGGGCCGTGACCTCGCCTGGCTCTTCCAGCAACCCCAGCTGTTACCACAACTCCTACTGGATGAAGCCCATCTGATAGACTATTCAAACATGTCTTTGTTTATTTAATGCTTAGCTGTTATCTTAACTTGTAGCTGTTTATCTAGACGTGTTTGTTTATTAGACATATACTTGTTATTCAACCAAGTAGTTATAGAATGAATGAAGCTCACTTTTCTTTAATAGTTTTAGCACATCACGTGTCCGTCCGGGGTTGAGGATCTCTCCTTCATGTGGGCAACCCTGAGGTTTCTTAGTCTCCCGCCCCCCCCCAAAAAAAAAGATATTTTTTTTATTTTTTTTTATGAGTTTTTCCGCACCGCGAAGGAGGGTGTAAGGGCAGAGATGTTTGTTCAGCTTAGTCTGTTTTATAACCAGCTATTGTTTACATTTACATGTTCATAATCTTTTTTGTTTCTTGCAATATATTGATAATCAGTCCAATGAGACGGCTATGGCTGTGATATTGGGCTATATAAATAAAATTGAATTGAATTGAATTGAATTGAATTAGAATTCATCTGCTGTATTTTTTCCCGTTAATTCAATCCTGCTCAGGGCTCTGGGACTCCTCTAAAATCTATTCCAGAGATCATCGGGCTGGAGGATGGTCCCTGGACTGCTGATCATTGAATAACTGGAGAAGTCTGTGTATTCAGGTTTTTCTCTCTTTTCTTTTCAGTTTGTTCAGTTCTGTGCAAAGGTTTTAGTTCTTTATATTTTGCTCTCATGCGGCAAGGCAAGCTTTTAATCTTCCAAGTCTTGGTCAATATTTATCCAGACTTTTATTTTTAAAGCTTTTAAAATGTTTTCTTTGGGTATTGTCTCCAGTTTTTCTATCCCTTTAACTTTAATCCTTGTGCCTTGTACATTTCTTTAAAAAATGACTTAAATCTGGCTCACTTTTGGATTTCGTTTGTTAAATCGATGAACTGTTATTTCATCACATGAAAAGCCTTTACCTGAATTGCTGAACCAGGGATTTCTTTTATTGGAGCAGCCATGCTTTCCATGAAGTGGCATCAAATCTTTAAAAAAAAAAAAATACAAACAGAAAAGCCCAACTTTTTAATACTTTTTCGTAAGCATAAGCATTTAGAAGTGTTACTTCAGGGAGCTTCCATTCATCACAATGTTGCTTTAGTCAGTCATTCAGCACTTAACTTTTTATGAATGATATGATGTGATATATGACACACAAGTACATTGTTTTCAAAGTCTTCAATTTACTGTCATCTTGACTGAATTGTAAAAAATCAGTGACACACAGATACTTTTTATACTTCCAGGCTTCCAGCCATTTGAATTGAAGAAGGAAGCATTGAGAGAAAATGACCAATAACTGAAGGAAACTGTTCTAATAGATTAAATAGGCTGTTAGCAGTGTGAACCTGAAATGGCTGTCTTTTGTGCCGTGTACTCTGGTTGTAGTTATTTTATGCCTAACTTTGTAAAATATCCCTGCTAATTCAGTGGAATGAAGAAAATGCCGTTTTTGGGGGGAGGCGGGGTATATACATACAATTTTACCTGGAAATAAAAAGATTTTGGACAAAAAAAAACCAGAATGCCCTGTAACACCACACTCTAGTCGTTAGTAAGGTGCGAGTATTGGCTCCTTAGTGACCATGCGCAAATGCCACATGCATGGAGTGTGCAGGAGATACGCAAGTGCCCGTAGGACAGCCATATTGTTTAGACCACCTGCACGCCCCATACAGGTTTGTCAATTTTTCCTGCAGTCACCCGTATCCACTCGTAAGGGAAGTTGGGACTAAGGTTTTAGCAGAAGATTCAGTCAAGACAAAAATACTCATAAACTTGTATTTGTTATGTGGGGACAAAACCTCTTGGCTGTAAATTGTAGTATATTGGTGCAGTAAGTTTGAATGGCACATCTAGTCTCATGTTGGATCCAATCAGTTCCTTCTCAAATACTTTTCTGCTTCTGCCTGTCAAGAATTTAAAGCATCTTGATGATCCGGGAGCTTCTGTGGACTCATTCCTCAGGTGTGGGACAAGATTGTGTACAGCGGTTTAGTAACAAAGCAGCCTTTTCTGAGGACACTGCCCTGCAAGGGCTGCTCCAGCCATTACAGCTGCACTTCCTCTCGCTGAAGTAGTGGAGCATACATTGTAATGCTAATGTGATGCTCGTCTCAAGACCCTGACACAGCGACCATACCTCGAGAAACAGCTGCAATAAAAGCCTGTTTGCTGCCTCTGTCTAGACACACAAATAGTACACACTCTGAATGTAACCTCCACCTGACAATTAGGACTCACAATCTGTGCTTACACTGGAAAATAAAAGCAAGAAGAAGTTGTACATACAAGCTTCAGTAAAAGAAAACCATCAGACTGCATGATGATTTCAAGGATGTTGTGCTGCTGTCGAATGTCTTGAACTAATTACTCTCACAAATCTTTACAAGTACAGAGACAGTTACTGCAGAATAAATGAAAAGTCTGCTATATTTTTAAATGTTGAGATAAAAACTTAAAGCTATCAAAGCCAATTTAAAAATGCTTTGAAAATGAAAATTTCGTTTTGAAAGCTTGCACAATTCTTTGAAGTGCTGAAGACATTAGGATCTCAGTAAAAATTAATATGTTTTTCCTTTTGCTTAAATTATACACTCCAAATAAAAGTTGATTTTGTGTCTGGAAGCTGCTCTCTTCTTAAACTTTCACATCCCATGAAAATGTTTCAACATCCAAGGATTATATGTCCTTATTGGATGCTTTGGCTCAAAATGCTGGATACAGCTGAAAAATATTCAGTTATAAAGACTGAGTTAAAAATCAACCAAACCATACCCTCATTTTATAGCTATATCCTGGACATCTGTCCATCTGTCTTCTAATTAGAATTTAGATCTTGATATGTTTGGTCACATTAACCTCTACCTGTGTAGTACTTAAAGAAAAAGAAAAATAGCATCAGATAATTGTTTGTTTTAGAGATAGCTTGAGGTCACTTACTTTTTTAAACCGCCATAAAAAAGGGCTAAACCATAAAAACAGAATGATAGTCATGGGCCTCATACTGATGTCTGTCCACACTTTAAAAATGACTCAAAATTTTGTAGTATTTGGCTTCAGTCACTAGACAGCCAGACAGACAGAATTAAAACATGCTCTTGTATTATGACGTTTGTTGCTTCACAAATGCACCCAAATAGATAAAAATAAGAATTGATCAATAATTTAAAGTTAATTCAAAGTTAAAAGAGACAAAAATGTAATAATCAGTTAAATTATGACCCCTAAAAAGTAAGTGCATTAACTTAGGAGATAAGGTCCACCATTTTCCTCCCATTCTTGGGTACAGATTGCCACAGAACAGACCCTGATTACAGAGCTGTGTTCACAGAATTCAGCACAGTGTTGATGTGCTATGAGTGGAAAGTGCAACAGAGTACTTTATGTCAACTATAAGACAGTACATTGCAACCTGTGACCTTTGGTTCCATGCATGTAAAAAACTGTCTATGTGACCGCCTGGATTTTGTCCAAAACCTCACGAGCATCATGTCAGCGCTTTCTGTTCTGGAGCTGAAGTTGAGTATCTGCTGGACTCAACTTTAAACAAAAACACTGCCATCGACTGTAACATCGAAAACATAGCAACTGTGCCTCGGTACGAAGGATAAAGAAATGTTTGGAGTGCAGTGATAAATGGTGAGAAATGTCTTCTCCGTCATGTTTTTGGTGAGCTTCAGGACAGATGGGGTGCTGTGAGTAGGCCCAATGAAGTCCTACAGATTAGCACCACTGGGAGAGCAACCTGTCACTGATGAAGCACCTTTGAGCCGGGGTTCTCCAGGACTGCTCTGTACCTTGAGTTGTTCTTCTTTTCCACCATCATGCCCACAAAGTCCTGGCTCAGAAAAGTCACAGAACCCACTGTCCTTTTCTCCTTTCCTGCCCAGCACTGTAAGGTTATAATGGCAATGAGATCTGGGGGGGGGGGATTTGGGGCATTTGGTCAATGCACAGATTAATCTCACATTTATGATAAAATATTTGTTTTTTTGGAATCATTGATTATTACCAAAGCTGCATGTCTTTTTGTGAGGGATAAGTCCATTTAGAGCTTGAATCCTTTTTAAAAGACATTTCTAAAAATGGTTGGTTATGCTGTCAAAAATGAAAAAAGTCCACTAAAACTTTAATCAATTATCTCATGAAAGCATTAAATATGACAAAATATTTGATTAGCATTTTTATGGCTTGGAAAGTAATACAGGAAACCGCATTCGGACAAAATTCTATGTCCGTAAAGGCCAATAAAATCTGGAACTGTCTTCCACTCCCTGTAAGAGAATGTCCCATCTTACAAACTTTCAAAATTTGCCTTAAGAATTTGTTGAAAACAAACCAGTCCATGTCATATTAATCAATCATTGACTCTTAGGCGCTTACTGTTGCACTGTCCTGTGATATGTTTTTGTTGTGAAATTATGTTAATTTTAACCATTTATTTTTCCACTGTCTTGTGATATGGTTCTATTGTTATTTGTATACTGACCTTAACCTTTAACTATTATACTATCTTGTGAGATGCTTTCACATGAGATGACTGTGTGTGTGGGAGATTTGTTGTCCCATCCTTTCCTCATTTCTTTGTGTACCTGCCGAGGGACAACACACGTAAATGAGCATCGTTGCTATAATCTGGTACATTTACACCTATGACCCTGAATAGATGTTCATCCGTGTACACAGTCCCTAAAAAATACATGAAAAGAAAAAAAATAATAGAAGATAGACAGCATCCATTTAGTTTCATGTTTCTGCATTATTAGCAGATCTTTCTCTGTGTGATGATGTTGTTTTTTCGTTTACAATTTAATTCTTCATTTTAGACTCTATTTGGGACTAAAAATGCAGTGGATATCGCTGCTTTTGCTTAGAATCAGTGCCTGGGTTCTTGTTTAATTTTTGTCTGCCTCGGGTGACTTGTAATTTGATACTGATGTTCAAGTTTTAGTTTTAGCAGTTTCTGACTCACTCTGTCTTGTCAAAAGAGCCAGTCAGAGTGAGGTTTACACAAACACTCGACTGGTGGTATTTCCTGCAGGATTTCTAAAAAGTTCATATGGTCCAAATATTTTTTAAATTAGGTTTATTATTGACATTTTGATGGATTGTAGAGTCATAGTGTTAACTTATTTTGTTGTCTGGACCAAACCAGCCATGCAGGCTTTCATGTCCCTGCAGGCTTTTTTTGTGAAACGGTACATGGCGAAACCAATATATATATATATATATATATATATATATTTTATTTAAGATGATTTTGGCTTGTTACTGTCCCATTCTAAAGTATGGCAGTGCCTGTCTAAATTCCACTAATAAACGCCGGAGGTGTAGAGAATCATTATCTGGACCTAAACAACAGCTATGAAAGTGGGTTTAGTCACTTTAACCTTAAAAAAGTAAAAAAAACAAAAACTTCTCATTTTGTCAGTTTGCCTCAGAGAAAGCAGTGGTCTTATTTGTCACTGGTAACATATAATATTTTCATTTCAAGACATTCCCTACAGTGGCACAGATGTATTCAATGTAACTAGATAATGAAAAAAAGCATCAAATGAATCCAGGGACTCTGGTAATAAACCTTGTGATAATCTGAAAACCAGAAAAAAAAGACCAGTGTGTGTTCGTGATAAACATCAGACACATAAAAACCAAAGTTTCAAAAATTATTTTAATCCTAAATAAGTCTCAATATATATTAGAATACAACTGTAGATATTAATGTACTGCTCCTTAATATCACCATATTGTACTTATTGTATTGAAATTTGGGGTAATATTTATAAAACTTCACTAAATCCTCTCTTTTTACTTCAAAAACGAGCCATCAGATTTGTTCATAAAGTTGTCTATCTTGATCATACTTGATCATCCAATTTATTTTATCAATCCAGACTTTTTAAACTGGATGGCCTTGTTGATTTTTGCACAATTCTATACAGGGCTAGTAGGAGGGTATCCTAAAACATCCAGTGTATCCTAAAACAACCCCAAGTTTCATCAAAAAAGATTTTGCAGCCAAAGAAGGTTGGGAAGAAATTAGAAAAGTGGGAAATGTGTAAACATCTGGGACTATAACTTTGCCAGATTAGGCAAAACCTCTTCATTGTATCTACTTTACACTCTCATGGTGGAATCCAGTAGATTCTGTAAAAGCCTGAAGGTCCTCTGAGGGGTTGTATTGGTTTGTTGAAGCCACATCTATTTGGACAGCAATTAAAACACCTAAGAAGAGAACCTGGATTCAAAGCCCTCACTGAGCTCCTTTGACATAATGCTCATTTGTGTTTTTCTCCAATACAGGAGGTGATAGACGTTTTGAAGTGGACCGAAAAACTGGCCATGTACGGACTACAGGTCTGTCTTTGCAGCGAGACAAAGAATACCTCCTGACAGTGGTGGCTGCTGACCGGCTCGGCAGCCGGAGCGCCCCCGCTGTCGTTTCTGTTGTCGCTGGACCCCGCCCACCGCAGTTTACTAATGCCTCGTATATCATTGCCATACCAGAAAACACCCCTGAAGGACAGCCGTGAGTTCACACTTCTGTACATTGTTGTTGTATGAATGAAGGTGGAGTAACACTGAATGGTTCGTTTTGGGACAGTGTGTCTCACTGTCAGGCTAAGTACCTCAGGGTTCAATTCTTGAACATTTAATGTTTAATCGCCATTTGCTATGCTCAGGTCAGATCATGCACACTAGGGCTGTCACTAATGATTATTTTAGTGAATGGATGATTAAAATAAAAGTCAATTTCTTTAAATACATAAAAACCACTGGTGACTGAGCCAGAGTCTCTGAATAGAGATCTTGGGGTGAAGCTGGCACACTTAACTGTGGGAGGCCGTTCACCCCTCTACGTCTCCAACTGCAGGGTACGGCTAGACGCTCACAGAAACTGACATTTTACATGTATAGTTCATGAATTTCAATTTCACCTCATAAAAAATTAAAAAAAGACTAAGGTCCCAGGTAAGCTATATGGTAGCATGCATAACTGACTGTGCCTTTTTACTGGATGTATTAAATTGAAATGATATGTAACAAATCACCATCATTTATATTTTTATTTAGGACAGCAGATCAGAGTTAACAAAACTGATAAAAACACAATGATTTGGACAGAGAGAAATGGTTTTTGTCACTTTAAACAAGTTCTTTTTTGTTTTTTGGTCAACTTTCTGGTTAAGTTGAGCAGTAAACAAAGCCTAAACATCACTGTTGTTTTGGATCATTTAACAACAAATCCTGAAACTTTTCTCCTCAGTGTTTTCTGTCCTCACAGTTTTGCAACACATAACGTTCTAAAGCAAAAATGTAAGTGTAGTAACATTAGCGCCGCACATTTGACTTATTTTTAGTTTATAAACTTAAAATCCACCATTACTCAGTATTTCAGAGCAAAAAGTAAATTTTTCTTTAATTGTTTTTTTATTTTTTTTTTATTTTAAACTTTACTACACTCGACCATATTTATAAAGATCGCGAATCAGCAATCTTGGATGTTGATATTTATACTCGAATCATGTGAATATCGGAGTGCTCAGATACTCGTTACAGCCCTAATAAGAGCACGATGATAGAAAACATTACACCCTTTCTCTAATAATAAAATGTAAGTAAAAAATGCCTTGATAAAAATTTCGAGGATAGTGAGGAAGACGCCATGACCGCAGGATTGCCTTTCTCAGGTGCTCGTACATTGCTGTCTATCACGTGGCATGGCTTCTGTGAAACCTAAGTTTGTATCTATCTTCTTCTATGGTTGAGGAACAGCTATACTGCCTCCAAAACTTCGTGTTGTGCTTTGCGATCCAGATGACTTTGTGGCTGATGGTTATTTTAATCATTTAAAATAAAAAATAAAAAAAAGATGCGTCAACAATAATTACCGTCTATGATTTTTTATTTAGATTTTTTATACACCAGCAAATCTTTTAGATCAAAGTATTGCAGATAACACTCAACTTTGTTATAGTTCAGATATATAACCATCAATGTCGATTTGACTTTCTCTAATGCTTTTTCATGAGGCTAAACTTCTGAATGAAATCAGATCTCCTTCTAATAATGAAGCAATCCAGGAACAATGACTCCTTCAAAACAATAAGAAGACAGTAGTCACTGTTTATGGAAACAATCGTCTATGGGTACATTCATTTAACAGATTTGTTTTAGGGGAAAAAGACCAAAAGTTAAGTTAGAAATACTGGTGTCATAAAACTCACACTTTTTTCAGTTTTCAGTTTTACATTAAGGTCATTACAAAATCTTGTGTTTTTCATCTTAATCTCAATCCAGAGAGATTTAGAGTTCTCACAAAAGGATTCCATCTTTGATTTTTCTTAATGGTCTTGTATGGATTTTTATGCAAAGGTTTAAGAAACATCTACACTAAAATATCAGTATTCCATTAGATTTTCGTGTAACACAGCAATGTCTTTTTTAAATGTCTTTTATTTACACAACTATTGCCCAATGGCTTAAAAGTGTACCGTTTCCTTGTCTCCACAGATTTTTGGTCACACCTGCTGTGTCCTTCCAAGAAAAAACAATTAGCTACAGCCTCGTCATCAATCCCAGCAGCCTCTTCTCTATCTCAGCAGAGACTGGTGAAATCAGCCTCACCCGCTCTATTGACTACGAAACTGACCAGCACCCCTACCTGCTCTTAGTGCGTGCCACTGAGGGCCAGAAAGGCCTGCGTAGTGCAGCTGAGGTTGGTGCAGTTATTGTAAACTTGGTTATGAAGTCGTATGCTTTCACTAACACACATTATCACTGGTTGATCTGACATGGCTTTCTAAACACATTATACAAGCTCTGCTTCTAGTGAAATTCAGTATCTTTCTACATATAGCTGCCTAATATCCAGAAACTTTTACAAATGATCTCCTTGATCTGCTACAGTGGGGTACAAAAGTATTTGGCAGTCATCGATTCTGCAAGTTGCTTATTGTAATTTGGTTTATCCCAGTCCGGTTCAGGTGAACAATCTTCTCCATAGTGTCCTTTGACAGCTCATTGGTCTTGGTCATGGTGGAGAGTCTGTTTATGTATGTGGAATGGTGTTTCTTATATAAATAACTGATTCAAGCAAGTAAATGCAATTAGCTGAATCTAGAAGATCTACTCAAAGAAGAAGTAACAGGTCTGTTACATTCTGTTTCTCACAGTTGAACTAGATCTATGATGAAAATTACAGATCTCTGTCATCATTTTAAAAGAAGAAATTGCAGAACTGGTTACTGCCAAAACACTTTTGTACCCCACTTTTATAGGTCAATTTAGTTTGTTGCCTGTGTAAACCTGCTCCATCAACTTGGTATAAATTCTAAAGAATCAAAATAACCAATCGCTTTAGATCAAATAACATTTTTTACAGTTTTGTTTTCCAGTTCTGAAATTCTTGGCTATTCTGAAATATCACAGAACTGTATTTAAACTGCATTCAAACTGTAAGACTTAAATTAATGAATTCCCATCAGTAGCTAGAAATTTTGTATTGAAAGTAAGCTTGGTTTCAGGCCCCCTGATTAATCTCGTTTTTGCAAAGACATTAAGTCAGTCTTCTGGCAGAGTTTGGTAAAGCATGGCTGACAGCTAATAAATCATTAAATGCAAAAGCCTGTAAATTATTGTTTGAGATCCCTCTTAGTTTCTGTGGCAAAACAGGCCTTTAGCTTTGCAGAATAATGCATTTTGACTGCCCACACAGCTTCTTTAAAACTTTAATGCTCATTTGAAAACTCAACTTTTTTTTCCTTGTGTTCATCTGAAGATGAAAGGTTGAAAAACTGATAAAAAATAGTAAATACATCAGACTAACAAAATCTTGGGTTTTTTCTACACAAGAGGAATAAGAAAATGTAAATCGAAAACATGCAAATTTCCCAGAACTGAAATCAATTTTAAAATAACATAAAATAAAAATGACAAACAGCATAGAGTTGCAGGGTCTGCAACCTGTGGATCCAAAGCTTTGTGTTGATCTTTTATTCTTCTACTTTGGCACCCTGAGGCTTTAAATCGGGAGAAAAGCATGTGTTTGTTCCACAGAAATGCATTTTTCCAATTAGAACACTGTAGACTGAGGTTTTCTTGTAATAACAAAATAAAAGCTGTGAAGCAGTGGCTGAGTTAAACAGTCTAAATTATTACTATTGTGGATTCTGGTTGGCTCAGTTGGGATCTGATCATTTTATAACAAATATTTTTTTTTATGCAACTTGGGTTGCTATTCCTTAAAGACTATATTCTGTTGTTAAAAGCTACTGTTTTTATATTGTTTTATGTTTTTTAATCTTTATTCCCCCTGCTGTTGGCTTGTGGTTTGTTTTTTTATGGCTCAAAGGCAAAAACCAAGAAAAATCTCGTGCACGGCAAAGCAGCATTTAAGCAAAATAAAAGTACAGCTAGAATGCTAAGTACTCTGACAAACACAGTCAAATAAACTGCTGTTCTGCAAATCGATGGTCCCATCATTTTCCTCTAGATTGCATTTAAAATATATTTTTCTGCTAAAACAAAACATAATCCTTTATTATTGTTATACTTCTTACTTTATTTTCACAAAGGCAGCAAATTTAGGCCCAAAAGAGACAAAAAAAGTTACCTCAAAGTAACCTATTAAGAGGTGCTCAGTCGATCCTTCAGATCAAAGTATCTCAACAGGAGTCGTCTTTAAGCTTTTTCTTAGTTTGTGTAAATAGATAAACATTAGTGGTTCCCTCGCTTTGAACAACAGCTGAACATGTTTACCTTTAAAAGTGTGAACAGAGCGCACTAATGGATTTGTCTGATTGGAAGAAGTGCTCTGGGACTCCCGGTGACTCCCTCTGGCTGTCAGAGAGTGAGGCAGAACTGAGGCTCTGTGCTGCAGGCGCTCAGGCATCTGGTCTGGTTTCCATCATTGCTCTGGCCTCAGGCTAAAACATGTCCTGCTGAACCCATCTGTCTGCAGCGTCTCCACTCTTGGTCTCAGTGGTCCATGGAGAGCTTGTGAGGGAAAGCTGGGGCAGAAAAGGCAAATACCTGTGAATGAGGAAACAACTGAGGCAGTGAAGAGAAAAGAGGCCAAAGCAAACAAAGCTAAATGTTTTTACTTTTATCTTCATGTGCTTCTGTTCAAAATACCAATTCTCCATTATAGCATTTATCTTTTCGTGTTGCTGGGTGTGACAGATTACCTGTTTTCGTTTCATGTTACTTGGTTTTCATAACCAGCCGATATGGTCTGTGCATCTTCTCTGGTTCAGATGTGCCTCTTTTGTTGAACAGACATGCTCTTTATGTTGATTACAGATGTTATTTGCTAACAGCTTTGAACACTTCCTCGTCTGTTATGAAATGCTGGCCAACCACACACGCCCTGATCAGTGTGGTCATTTTGCATTAATTCCAAGGTAAATTAAAACTAGTAATCGTGGGCACCAGGTAGCTTTGATTAGTCGTAAAATACAATAAACTGAAAATTATTTTAAACCTGGATTCACATACAATTCTCATTCAATGACAGAATGTGCAGTAAAACAAGTTTATTATAGGCAAAAACTTAATCACATTAAAAAAAGTTAAGATTCATTTTGTTTGTTTTTTTAATGGTACTTTGGGCTTCTAGATTATCTACTTGATACTTTGCTGACACCAGTTCCACACTTTTTAAAAACAAACATATTTTAAGGCATTTAAAAGTCTAGATTGGCTTTTGGGGGCAGTTTTGAAATAGTTTTATTGGTTTTCTTTTTTTTTATTGTTCTAAAACATGTTCTTTTTGTAAAATATTTAACTCAAATCTAAATGTGAAAAAGGTGGAAAAAAGTAACTTTTGTTTTTTTTTTCCTTTTTTTGTGCACATGTGCATGTATTAGAAACGGATTTTTCTATGTCAATGCAACCTTTGTAACATGCTTTTATATTCTGGATGATTAGGTTATGCATAGAATTAAATAACACTTTATTTACTTAGATTTATTCCCCAACCCCCAAACTCACCATCACCTAAACTGTGGTGTAAAGAGGAAAGCGTTGGGTTCAGTTTCAGGTCCGGTTCTTACGGTCTTTTAATCTTAAAAGAATTCTTATTGTTTTTTCCCAGCAAATGGTGACAAGCCAGTGCTCCATTCATGTTTTTCACCATTTTAATGATGAGTTATTTGACTGATGAGGTCCCATTAAACCCAGACAGTATTTGAAATAACTGAAATGACAAGTTTCTGTAGAAAAGTTTCACAAACTACCTACATCATTTCTCTCAGAGATGTTGAGGCTCAAAACTAAAACCCGTCTTTGCAAAATAACCCACTCATGTGACACCATCTGGTTGCTACAAGAGGACAAGCAAACGCTCAGGAATGAGGATGGTTGTGGTGCTTTGTTTTCATCATTTTAGTCTGACCTCCAACGCTGATGTTTTCTTTAATGTGAGAACAGCCGGTGGTTCTGTTTTGAAGGTAAAATGTGTCCAGGATGAGTTCATGTTGAGCTTCTGGTGGAGGGCTGGAGGGCGACATCATGCAACAGTGGGCGGGTGTGTGAGCAATGCTTTCGGGCTCTCTGTGAACATGACTCTAGGAGGGCGCTGTTACACCTGTGTAAGCTTTCATGACAGCCACAGATCACACCATTCTGCTGCAGGTCTAACGGGTAGATGCTTGCGTTTCAGGAGGTATAGCAATCAAATCTCAGCCATAGGGTTGGTGGTTCAAATCCCAGTTCCTCTGCTTACATTCAAAACTCCCTATGACAAAAAAAAATCCCTTGGGAGTTACTTCCACTGCAACTGGGCTGTACCTAAACAGATTTGGCTGCTGTGGTTGTTCAATTTGATGCTTAAGAAAGCTTTGTTAAGAGCCATAGAACCTCTGTGGTTTTAGTCTGTGTTAAACCACAACATAAACATTGACCATTAATTAAATTCGATGTGTTGTTTTTAAAAGAATGAGTGTTTGAGAAACATCTTAAAAATGGTTGGGGAGTCACTAAAGACATTTTAGACCATTTACGGTCGTGTGGACCAGAAAATCATGAACAAACCTTAAGTAATAGCTCAAAATATGTGTGTTTTGCTTATCTAAGAAACTACTAGAATAAACTGTTTGAACTTTATAGAAACACATTATTTATTTGAAGAACAATGTATGGCTTCCCAAAAGAAAATACCTAAAATTAATTTAACAAATTATAAACTCAATACATCAACAAAAATCCATGGTTTAGAAAAATGACTTTTATCACTTCCTCTGCCAGTGATGCTGAAGATGTTGTGTAACTTGAACATCTGCAGAGGTGACAGACTTTGTAGCATTAAAGGCTGGTACAGAATGATTGCTCATGAGCTGCACCTTTTAGTGGATTGTTTTAGCTTCTGTGATGCAGCTCTCATTGAGAGTGTCCTTGGTTGGTGAATAACTGATATTAGGAGGGTGGGAAGGTTACTTTACTCCTGTTTTTGTGGCACAGTATGAAGCAGCACAGATCACAATTATCTTCATGTAGTTTCTGCTTTCAGAGGACACATTTAAATCTCCTTGGATTCTCTTAATAACGGAGATCTTAAACCAGATTAACATCCACATTCAGTTAGTGATCTATCATGCTATGCCCATCTGTTTCGGTTAATGTCTCAGAAATTAAAATCAAATAAAATGCCTAATGAGTATTTTATTCAGGTGCAGACCATTGGTAGAAAAAGGAAAATCACACTGACCATCTTTAATTTTCCCCCTCATTTCTGTTATTTGATTAAAATTGTAGTCAGTTAAATAAATGAGTGGAACATTTCCAACAACAGCTTGAATGGACGTAAGCTAAGTCAACCACCTGTGTTATCGCCGCTGTTTTTCTTTCTTTTTTTTTTTTTATCATGCTGTGTTAGTAAGAGACTGCATTAACGCGTCAACTCTGACAGCTTGTTATGGTGTGTGGTCAAGTGGACCCAACAACAGGGATACACAGGAAGAAAAGCAGCTTTATTAACTTGCTGACATAACGAGAACACAAAGAGCCCGAGGGCAGAAACTTAATGGAAATAAATCCTCAAAGTAAAGATGGTGAAATGCAAGAAGAAAGGAGGTGACCTTTTTGCCCTCACGCCAATGAGAAAATCACATGAGTTGACAGAAGAGTGTATGTAAGGAAAGGTGTAGAAGAGCAGCCAGGTTGTTTGTTTGGACACTGGAAAAAAGACAGGAAGCAGGAAGCTGGAGCTGGACAGGAGTAAATCCATCAGAAGAATAACTCATGATAGATATTTAGGAGATAAATGCCAGAAGCAGGTGGAGATGTTTGGACACATTGAGAGGAGAAACAGTGATGATGTTGGTAAAAGGATGCTGAAGTTGGAGATACCAGGAAAGAGGTCTAGAGGAAGACCAAACAGGAGGTTCATGGATGTAGAGAAGGAGGAAATGAGTGTGGCTGGTGTGAACCAGTGGGATGTAGAAAAGGGTTAGATGGAGACATATAAATTCTGCAGTCGTGGTGCAGAGGTGAAGTGGTCGACCTGGAGAAAACATCACAGACAAGACAAAAAGTACAAGCAAATATAGCAATACCTTATGTCTTCCTAAAGCAGCCCCAGTGCTTATTCCAAAGATTTGACCTTCGGCCCAGCATTTATAATAGACAGGCGTCAGTTGACGACCAGCATTTATTCCATCACAGACAGAATAGTGATGGATAATGGGTTTACTTTGTGGGAAAATTCGGTCACAACATGCAGACAGCACCAGATGAACATTTCAGGTTTTATTGAAATGATGAGAACATTGAATTCTGTTCTGATTAGCAGTGGCTGTGAACGTTTCTGTTCTCTTTGAAGCATCACCAATTTCAAAACTCCTCTTTGCTTTCATGCGAATCAGTTTTCTGCAAACACGTGCACCTTTCTATCTTTGCTCAATAATCCATGTTCAAGCAAGTTCTTCTAATTCTTTGCACCTTCACCAGGGAACCGTTTTCTTGCTCCTTTTTTTGCAACTGTCCTCTCCACATCACTCAACTGCTTGCGCCGTCCTTTGATACGTTACCCCAAAATGTGGTGCAGATTCCTCACCAGAATGTTCTTTGGCGTATGCCACCACATGAAGTTTAAACGCCAAATCAAATGAGTGTTTCTTGGCCATTAGCACACAACACGGCAATGGCCGGCCTTGTGTCAGTTTAATAATTATACTGAACAACTTTGTTTTTGTACCTTTAAATGAACTTCTAATGAACAATTTCAACTGAAAAAATACATCTTCCCTCCAGTCATTGCACACTTGTTCAAACATATAGTAGCTAAAATTACAGGTAAAATGAGCCTCTTCTGTGAAGCAGCAGAAGTCAGTAGTACGTTTGAAAGCTCAAAGAATTTTTGGTCAAATTGATATGACTTATTCAAACTCTGACATACTTTTATACCTACTAAAAATATTTGATTTGCCCAAAATAGCTGTGAAAGTTTAAGCCACAGCATCACTTTAGAGTCCAGTGAAGAGATTGCGGGCTAAAATAGGTTTTAAACCTGTGTGCCCTTGGGGGAAATTTGTGTACATATTTGTGTACATATCTACTTATCCCTTCGAATGTATTTCAGCTTATTGACTAAGCTCGAACACAAACATTACATGCATATTGACAAACATTGAGACTTTCTTCACCTTTTTTAACAACAGCCTGAGGAACTTAAACAATATATAAGGTTTCCAAACATTTAGTTATTGTTTTTTGTGTTGTTTTTACATTTCTGTAAGTTTAACTGAAACTTTCATAATTTTATAAAAGTTAGCATTGAAAGCATTTTCATGTGAAAATGCTTTTTAAGAATGACGTTGCATATAAATGTTTCAAATTACATAAAATAAAACATATTCTTAGGAAAAATGCTAAAAAAACCGAAATGTTAATGTACATTTTTGCTAGTGTGTTGCAGGCTCCACCTACTTTTATTGAGGCATCTGATTGGTCAGTTAATAACTTGAAAAACTTAAACTACAGAAAAAAAAAAAAAAAAAACGCTAAATCAAGTAAAAAAAAAAAAAATATATATATATATACCAGAACAATATTGGTTATTCTGACAAAAAGGATGTTTTTTTCTCTATAGGAGTCTGTGCCAGTTTGGCTTTTTAGAGCCAGCGGGTACTTCCTATTTGGAAGCCTGGGGGGAAAGAGTCACACAGTCCAGTTCTCATAGTCAGTAGTTGCATACACTGAAGGGGGACATTGGGGTTGAACAGAATTTCAGTTACAAACAAACTGCAGTGTTTGTATCTTTAGTCTTCAGCAGCAGATCTGCAGAAAATGACCGTCATCGCCAGTCAGGCTGCAAAAACAAACCCCTTCAGCTGAAAATGCACGAAAGATCCACAATAAGGAGGCACTCCAACAAAATGGGCTGCACAGTCCGCTTGCCAGAAAAAAGCCAACTCATTATTTTCTTTATTGCTGTGTTGTCTTTCTGCCTTATGGTCTGATGTTGTCTCGGCTGCTCTGCTTCTTTTCAGGCTTCAACCGACACAAGCTAAACTCACTAAGACTCCATACATTTTTGACTAATAGGTACATTAAAAAATAAATATGATTTAAAAACCAAGGCTGTCATATTTTGATTAAATGTCTGTCTCTTAGCTTACTCAGGATCTGCTGCAGCCAGCTTTATATAAGGAGGCGCTGAAAAACTGAAAAGACAAGAGGTCGCCCTGCACACATCCTGATGGCCCTTTGAAGCGCGCTATTTTGTGTTTGTTAGATTTAGTAGGAGTGACTCATACCTCTGCTGCTTATATCCTTCAGGAACAGGAGGATGTTGCTTGCTTTTTGTGTTTCAGGCACATTCAGTGGCATCTTGTTCCTCAAATACCCTAAAGGTTTTTCATTGAGGACTTGTAGAATAACAAACTTCATTCTATTTCTGCACGTCTTTTTGTTTATGAATGTAATCTGTTGTAAAATGAAGGCGTTGCCGGCTGTCAGAATAGTGAACGGAGGCTCGGCGTTTTTTTTCATGCAGCCGACTCTCAGAGCGAAACTTTAATTTGCAGGTAGTTTCCAAGTTTCTCACTCCAGGAGTGATGCCTCATCGGCACCATTAGTTACCTAACCAGCCTGGGTCCTGCCTGCAGCTCCTCACCTCACTCTGCGCGCACACGCTCTGCCATATGTGTGTCTAAGCTCATCTTGCTTCATCACTGTTGACTTCCCCTCTTTTCTCATTTAATCTATCTTTTTCCGTGACCTGCTGCACACACGCACACTTGTAGTGGTTTTATTCTGAAAAAAAAAAACTCTTTAGAATCTTTCGACAAAACAAAGAGCTGATCCAGGACCGCTCAGCTCAAGGACAGGGAACTTTCAGAGAGTGAAAGGCCTGAAACTTACTGGTTAACTACCTGTAATGATTTGGCTCGGCGGTCTCACAGTAAAAATGCAAACAGAACCAGCAATGCCTAAAGAATCCGATTGACCTTCAGCGTAAATGTAAAAATGAAAACTGTTGGATAATACATTAAAAAACTCAAAAGTCATTTTGATTCCAGTTTTAATAAACCACATCATGGTAAACAAATCAGAATATTCTGCATACTGGGAGACAAAATGCCCCCATTTTCTTTTTGCAGGAATGGTGTGGTTTTTGCTCCCAGAGCAAATACATCATAACTCCCACCACAGCAGGGAAATGGATCCTGATTGTGGAACAAAGAATGAAGAAATAAATCTAAGCAGTAAACTTCTTGCAGCCACATGTCAGTAGAAGTCAGACCCGCACAGCAGCAGGGATTATATACAATTATTCATTACAATCATTATTTTTAATGACTGGCTTCTCTTATTTGTTTGCTTTTTTTGAATTTCAGTTTGGTGACCTATGGAGTCTGAACTGAATTGACAGTTGATGAGACTTCACTGTGTTTAGTGTGTGTGGAGAAGTGTTTAATTGACAACCCAAATGGAAAAAATAAAGCATCTGGAGCTGTCTTCATGACCGATCAGGCTGTAATGCCTCTAAAATCGTGTAGCATCTTCACAACTACACATTTTTGTACGTATTGCAACTACAGTATTTTTTGTTTTGTTAAAGTTCCACTCCGATCATATTCTCTGAGCTTTCCCAGTGGTCTTTTTTAATATAATTACGCAATTTTTAGCCAAAATCAAAAACCTGTTGTTTTCTAGGACGTATTTTTTGCAGAGCAGCAGGAGTTCATTAGAAATTCACCTCTGAGTTGTGGGCAGGAGTGTTGGCACGGAGCAACCCCGCCCCCCTTACCCTCTCTGTTGCTCAGATTTGGCGCAGGAGGCTTGTGGTTCACTCAGGGTATTTTTTACATCACAAATGCGATTTTTTTTTTTTGTCTGTTCCTGATTCACAACGACTTCAACAAAGACACTTAAAAATGCAACTTCACGCTTAATTTTCATCCATCATGAGAAAAATGCCTCAAGAACACGTTAAAAATCATAGATTTTCATCGAAGTGGGTCTTTTAGCCGATTATTCTTTTTATAATACTTTGAAATGTAAAAAAAAAAAAAAAATCTCTTAGAGATGGCAAATTGTTAGCGACTTGAACAATGCTTCCAAATTCTTACAAGTAAGTTTCATTAGAAGTGATGCAAGTAACCATGGTAACAGAGTCAGGTTTGCCTGCATGGTGCAATACTCAGAATTTCGGTGAAGAGAAGCTCTCAAAGGCTCACCTTGAAGGAAAAATACAATAACATGGATTAATGAATCAATCACTTTATTTTGGAGAGAACTTTATGCTGTTACTGAAGTTGCTGTTATTATTTTAATTTCTTTTCTGCTCATAAAAACAAGGTTTCTTTAGATTCACATTTAAATGCATCTTTTAAAAGTTTATAAATCAAAATGATCTAAAGAAAAGACAAGAATGGCAACATTAAAGGAAGCAGCTGAGTTTCTGCTGGAATATTTAAAGACCCTGTTTCCTAAATAAAATTTAATTGGAAGTTTCTTGAAGGAGATGTAAGCTCTCGTGCTAGCTGCCCCGCGGTCGTGTAAATGCATCGTTACCACCGACTGAGAAAACCAAACAGAAAGGTGTCTGAGGAGAAACGCAGCTTCATGCTCACAGAGCTCTTCTCCCTTTTTTCTTCCTTCATTTTTTTTTTATTTTTTTGAGAACTTTCTTTTCCTGTGAACTCGTGAAAAAGTCTAAAAGACAGCACCACTGTGAAGCTGCGAGTGTTTCTCACATTTGGCTTGCAGCTACTGAGAGGGAATGGATAAAAACACTGACACAGCTGTGCAGAAAAGCAGAGAAAATAGATCTATATTTGAAGTCAGAAAGCCAACCAACACAAACATAAAACAAGCTTAGAATGACGAGGATGGGTGATACGCACTTGAGTGACCCACAGAGATGAGATAATCAGGTATTTTTGAGGAAACAATCAGACAGATGTGTAAATACTTCCTCTTCTTCCTCGATGACTCTTTTTTGCTGCAGACAAACACCTTTGGGAGTTGACATGGCCAGATTTGATTTTTGTCCCTGCTGATCTTTGCTGACGGATTAACTGATATTGCAGAATTTCATTTTACGTACTCAAACCTAATACCAGTGGTATTTACAACCGCTCGCTGTGAGTGGGTGTATGGGATTGATCTGTCCAGCTCCGTCTCTGGAGGTGGGCGGAGGGGGTGGGGGAGGATGGGAGGGGGGGGGGGCTTCGTTGGCCGTCTCATCTCTGATGAACTGAACAGTATTACAGCATCTCAGCGAATCATACAGCAACTTGCTTACTCCCAACAAAGCCACGTTCATCTCCTTTGTTAGCACTGGGGTCTGGGAAAGTGTACCAGTGTGCATTGTTCGCTGACCCACGCCGGAGCTCTGCAGCTTCCTGAGGAGCAAAGATAAACCGGAGGGATCGGACTGGCGGCACGCTTTTGGAGGAGTTTGGGATGAAGCTTGCTTTTGGTTATGGATATAGTTACTCGCAGATGAAAACCACTCTAGAAAACCAATTTTCCACAGTGTCTACAGGAGTAATCCCAGATTTACATCATTTCATAACACTGTCCCAGTGAGACTCATAATCTTCTGCTTTCCCACTCACCAGGGCCAGGGCAGATTTTGCACAGGCAAACTCCACATGAAAGCAGCAGAGGATCCAGTACATGTATGACCAAAAAAGAAAAAAACGTTGCTCAAAAGCTTTTGCATTTTTTGAGGTCACTTTTTTTGCTGTTTTGAGTGAAAATGTCGATCCTCTGTTAAAAAATCCAAAATAGTGTTGAATATTATGGATTTTAAAAATGACTTCTTCCCTAAACTTGCAAAAAATAAAGAAAGCAACAGTTAAATAAGATTGAAGTCATGTCAATTTGCAAATGCATTCATATTTGGGTTGTCTACATCTCAATATTTCTTTTTAACTTCTGACTTTCTCCTCTTATTTTTTTCTCAGGTGCGAGTTGTAATTGTCGATGAAAATGACTGCGTGCCAGAATTTCTCAGATCAATTTACAGCAAGGACGGCATACCGGAGACCGTCACAACCGCGACCTCTCTGATGCAAGGTGAGCCGCCAGAAAAGGCTGAAAAGAACAATTCTGAAAACCAATTTTGATCAATTCAATCTTAAACACTCAATTAACTGACTTTTTTAACAGACTTGCAGCTTTTTTAAGCTATTCTGTGTTCAATTATCTGTCGTGAAGGCAATCAAAACCAAAGGTTGGTTCTTTTAAATGTTCAAAAGGTGTTAAGGATGCACTGATTTGTTTTCATGGTTTTTGTCATTGCATTTTATTTTCAGAATAAATGGCCAAATAAACCTTTTTTTTTTTTTTTTGCACAAAAGAAAATCATTTATTTGGGAGTTCTTAAGTAGCTATAAACATGATTAGGACACCAACTGTTGACAAATATGGATTGGAAATCCAAAAATGGCTTAGTTTTTACTTCATTTAGAAACTGTTGTCCTCACAAAAAGGCAACTTTACTTCAGGATACTTTTACTTTACCTCTGAGTTGTGATTTTTAACCAACAAATCCCCCAATTCACAACACATTAGACAACTTTTAAACGGAAACATTGTATGCATAAACATTTTTTTTTGTGTAAATGTTGGTCTAAAATAGAGAAAATGCCAGTGTGTTCCAAAGAATGAAAACAAAAAGACCCACAGGGACTAAACTATAACCCATGTAGAAAGGGCTTGGTCAATGTGGTATTTACAATGTTGGTTACTGATTTACAGTAACAACAACAAAAGAAAACATATCTTCAACATTTTATTCCTGATTTCTTATGATTGATCTTTTAAAAAAATACATTATTGAAACATTTTATGTTCTGAAGTCTGCTTTTCTTTCAAATCTACTGCAAAAAGTAGAAACAGGAAGTATATTCTATAGAAAAAACTGTCTGGAATATTTTAAATAGTTTATTATCAAATAAATAATATTATCTCATTTAATAAATTAAATAAGAATAAAACGCATAAGATTCAAAGGAGGGTGTTAAGAGTTGAACGTCTTCGCTCCGTTCTACTTTGCTGTCAGCTGATTTTTTTTCACAGCAACAATTTCATCAAAATGTTAACAGTAGTATCATTTGTTTCACTAAACGTTTCATCATCCCAAAGGAGATGCCTTTTTTAAAAAAAACTACATTTTTGACATCTCAAAAAAGAGCATTCATCACAATCATTTAAAAGTGTTCATCTCATCAATCTCATTTAGGAATTGGAATTTAGTGAAGCCAACATTTTTCAACTCAATGACATAGTTTGATCTGCCTCTCGATAAAGAAAATCCCAACCTAATTAAATTCTGCTGGTAATTTATGACAGAAATTTACAAAGAATTCCTGTAATACCTGCGGTGCTTCATGTCTGAGTGTTGGCATTAGTCCACACAGGAAGACTGTTAACAGCATTTTCACTCCGAAAAGCAGGATTACTCTTTCAACGGCTCAAGACAAAAAGTGATGTGTAAAATGTAATTAACTGCTCACTTATGGAGCACAGGTCTGCTAACTGTAGGCTAAAAAGCACTTTTATCCTGACAGACAGGCCGTGGAAATAAAAAAAAAAACGTACATGCGGCGTGTAAATTAATTATGACAGTTGTGACACCTGGTTGGAAATGCTCATTAACTTTGACTTCAGGCAGAAAACTTGTAGGATAGATTCACATCTCCAAGTGAAGCAGCTTTAACACTGCACGCTTGTCTTGCTGATGGGTATTATCATCATTGCTATCATCTGCACTGCTGCCATTGTTATCAGTACTAAAAAAAATGAACTCCAATAGGTTTATGCTCCTTTTTTTTAGGTATGCAGGAAAACTCTGTTATTTTTCCTCCAGAAATGTTCAGGTGATAGATGGAGCTTCTTGGTGGAGTGTTTTGAATGCCAAAAGTCTGCCGTGAGATGTACCCCCTGTAGAGACAGATGTTTGTTTTGTTTCTATGTGGGCTTTAATGGTGAAGGTTCTTTAGAGTAAAATGTCTCTATTAATTTGAAACAGATCCATTTATATTTTTCAGTTTTTAATATCCTTGATCAGCTGTAGTTGGTAGAGCCTGGTTTTCTCCGTGGTTTATTCCAAACTTTTGGAAAAAAGGAGATTCATGCTGATGAAACAGTTTAATAACGAAAAGAACTGCTGAACTTGAACAAATAGTCATTGAACAACACTTAGGGGAACATAAAAATGTGGACTAAAGTGCTTTTTATAAAATAAAATTAAAAACATAAATAAAAATGGGTGCACATAGAAGCACAATTTCTTCTATTTTTTTTTATTCTAAAAAGCTGACAAAAGCAATCTTTTCCTGAACTTTTTGCACTTAGCTTATTATTTTAAATAAAATTAAAGCAGTGAGCGTGGTTGCTGCCACCCTCCTAACCCCCCCTGACTGGCTACACACCTCTCTCTCTCTCTCTCTCTCTCCCCCTCTGTGGTCAGAGCTGCCTGCATGTGACAAATTCATGGAGAGAAAAAAAAAAACAAAAAACTCTGTATTGCAATTGTTATTGTTGGCCTCGGGGAGAAGGACAGGTCTATGCAATTTTAAGAGGAATCTTTTCTTGGCAACCGAGGTTTTTGTTAGCCACGCCAACATTCTTAATGTGTTCATGTCGTCTGTTATATTTTTTCGTTCATCTTGAGGCAGGGATTCATGTATTACTTTTTCACAATATTCTGTTAAAAAAAATGTGCAAGCAACAGCTTGCTTAATAAAGCTCGAGGAGATAGGAGGCAGACGATCAAAATCTCTAAGAAGAGTTTACAATTGTAGTTAAACTTAAAAGGGATTTTTTTTTGTTCTTTCAAATTCAAGATGGCAGCCTCTTCATGAGGCCAAAGGTCAACTAACTTTGGTCGTGGTTGTAAACTTAACCTTGCGGTGTGTGTGTGTGAGATTATGTAAAGATCCCTTGAACAAAAGTTGCTTTTTGCCATATTGTGGGAAAAGGTGAAAATAGCCAAATTTGACATAGGTCCTGTGGTCATCCCATAAAATCTTCAGCATTAACTTAGCCCAAAATTAATTGTCTCCGCTTACTAGGTGTGTGCAAAGTTTTGTGAGTTTTTGGGCATGTGGCGGGGGTGAGATTTTTGCTCAAAGGCGCAGACTGAAAAAAAAAACTGAGAAAACGATCTGGTCCTTGAGGTCCATGACGCAGCCGGACAGAATTAGCGTCTGTATCCCATCTCTAGGAACTCTATGGATTGAGTTAGTGAACAAAGCAGGTGCACTTTCATATTCAGATCTGTAAAAATCTGGTTTGTGTTTCTGCTTGTGGGCGCAGGCGACTCGTTGCTCTGATGAGCATCACCAGCATCCGTGTCCAGATCCTTTTGAAGACTTGTTTTCTCCGCCATCGAACAATGAGCTGCTACTGCAGCAACAACAGCAGCTTATCAATACTTATCAATTTTCTTTAATAATTTGAAGCCCCTAAGCTATGAGCCTCTATATTTTCATCAGCCCTAAAATAAACTCAGGATTTTCAGTCTTTCTTTACAATCAACGTGTGGAGTTTTCATAGATATCATTTTTTTCTACTTTGTTGTTTCCCTTTCCGGCAAAAAAAATCCTTGTTTTTCCAAACAGTTTTATCTTTTTTTTTTGCCGCCCACTGATGCCTGTCTTGTAATTTTGCTTTTCATGCTCATGAGTGTAATAATGACAAATATTTTTAAACAAACTAAAAGAAACTAATAGGTGATTAACAACTAGTTTAACCAATTCAGTCGTCTATCTTGGCCTCAGGAGTTTGTTAGATTCCCATGAAAGATTGATTCTTTTGCTTGAAGTGAATGTGGAGAAAGAGCAGGTTGAAGGAGGGAGAAGTGTGATGTGGAAAGCTCAGCAGGCCCTCAGCTTGCAGACCTGAACAGGTGCACCGGGGAAGGTGAGAAATTTACCCCTCCTGTGCCGAGGTGTACTTATGTGCACGTGCGTGCATGCCCGTGTACACTTATTTAAAGTTCTAGTTCTTTTAAGGCTCATATGGCTACCTCAAAGGCCATCATAAAAATGAAACATACCATTGTCGTGGATATCATGAAGTATTTCTAAGGATAATGGAAGATAGACACACCAACACGTTCTCACTCCCAAGTCGTCACATAGTGACGCATGGATAAGAGCCCTCTGGGTAAGAGCCCTCTGCGTCAACCTTTTGACGCTTTGGGTGCTCCCAACTCGTCACATATCGACTGTTCGTTTTTTGATGTGCTGGCTGTTCTGATTAAATCAGGGGTCCAGTTGTTTTGTTGGACGCTGTACCGGACGCGGACCGAACCTAGGGACACGTCCAGTACTGGTACCCTAGCCCAGTCCCCGCCTGGACGTGTCCACTACCAGTTCCCTAGCCCGGTCCGTATACTGTACCTGTTCCGGAAGCCTAACTTTGAATGTAGAAACATGGGAATTTATTCCATAAAACAGGAGCTTGGTGGCTAAAGGCTCTCCCTCCAGTTGTGCTTTTAGAAATTCTAGGAACCACAAGCAGTCCTGCACTTTGTGAGCGAAGTGTTCTGTTTGGTTGGTAAGGCTCTATGAGATCTTTAATATAGGATGAACAAATGCATGGATGAGTTTTTCAGCATCACTCCTAGATAATATGTTTCTGATCCTAGAAATATTGCGTAGGTGAAAAATGCAGTTTTACAAGCCTGTGATATATGTGAGCCTTAAATGATAAATCCTGGTCAAATAAAACCCCCAGGTTTCTAACTGTGGGATTGGAGGCTATTTTACACCATCCAGGGAGACTATCTGATCAGATAGAGCATCTCTCAGGGATTTAGGACCTAGTAAATCTTTGCAAAATACACATTTATCATTCTGTTAATTAAATGCATTAAAACAGATCAGTGTTACATGGAAAAAAAATTAGCAGTAATTGAAAAAAAAAATCTTTTAGCTACATTTGCTTAATTGTGTTCTTAGAATCTCACAATGGTTGAATCGTAACGCACCAGGCAAAACCTTCAGTGCCCATGTTCAATTAGGCGTTAATGGAATGGAAGCAGTCAGCCAGCTCTGGCTCTGATGGATGTGAAGACGTAATCAAAAAGACCAGCAGATGAGGGGATAGAGAAAATGGGAATTTTAGGTTTGTATTAACTGACTGTTTAAAGGGGGGTGCTGTAACAGTTTCACCACAATAAAGATGTTACTGAGGGAAAGAAGAAAAATGTAGTAAGAGGCTGCTGTTGGTTAGAATGGACTCAGATCATGCAGGCAGTTGGAGGAGAATCAGTTTGAAGTCTCGAGTGACAAAAGCTGTTTTTGCTAAACTACACTAAATAAAGGTTTACGCTCTGAAGACACGCACATGAAAATTAAATTATATATATATAATACATAAAAACGGGTGTTTCAAAATTTAAAAATAACGTTTTTATCCAGATGGGCCAAGATGTCATCAGTAAACTTCCTGTTCCTGATCTAATAAAAGTCCAGCCTCATCAGTAAAAGGTTGACTCAAACCGAACCGGATCACTGAGCTCATCACCCATAAATAAAACTAACAGAAAGGAAGCAAAAGTCTTTGGCACTGCTTTTTTCAACATCTGAAAAATGGTGAGATCACGGAGCAAAGACGAAGGTGCTCTTCAAAAGCAGAACAACGTGCTTTATGTTAGATCTTGTAAAGATCTTCAAACAAAGACCAATTTTTTTTTTTTTTTCTCAAAGAACTGATTCAGTTTCCACTTTAATACAAAAGCCTAAGATTTTGTCATTTTCTTTATTTATTATTGGTTATATTATTGGAATAGTGTCAGTGTTCATGTCATAGAACAGGATAAATGAACATATAATCACTTTACACAACTTTTAAAGTTGACATAGATATAAATATGAGTGTAAAAACAAACACTGCAGTGAAGCTGATGTCACAAATTTGGCATAAAAAAGGCATTTTCCACTGTTGATTTATTTTCTGTGGTGTTACTCTACAAAAAAAAGAAAAAAAACTATGAAAAACTATGAGACTCAGATCAGACACCTTTTTCTAAGATGTGGTAACACAGAAGCACAGACAAAAAAAAGAAAAACAGAAATCCAACTCTTCTATTTTTCCACCTTATCTGGTAAAAGAAAGAAAAACTTTAAAACATAGAGTTATCCAAACCTAGTATATCTTGCGGAAACAACTTTTTTTGCAGGAGTTTTGGCTTGGTCATTATTACTACAGTGCACAAAGCAGAGTTACAGACTGCAGAAACCGCTCCATCTGTATTTTATTGCAGCTGTGTCACAAAAAGCTCATTAGGTATCAATATGTATGAAGTAATATTTGCTATTAAGTCTGAGTTCTGCCATTTCCTTTGATATTTTAAAGCTTACATGAGTCATTGTCACACTTTATTCTAGTTTCTAACCAGTTTTTCACGCGATCCGTCTTGCATTAGACTTTGTGTTCTTTTTCCATTTGTTTCCAACAGTTTTGCTCAATTTTTCTTTATATTGTGAAAAAAACATTTATGATAAGATAGAACTTAAGATGACTGACAAACATTTTTTGTTACATAAACATGCACTGTTAATGCTTGAATTAACATTTAGTCTTAAAAAAAAAAGATTTCATCCTAATTGATTTACAAGATTTTTACAATCCTCATTCTTTTTTTTTTACTTTATGTAAAGTAATTAGGTTGAGTAAAGTTTGGTTTTTGTTATCATTGATTAAACACTTTCTCACTTTACTAACTTCTTTATTTATTGCAGCAACAAGTTATGTTGAGAATATAATTGAAATGGGAGTCGCCAGACAGCAGATGGTAACACTGCTGTACACTAAGGGAGACGGGTAATTCAGATGATGAGTTTTGTAGAAAAAGCAAATGGGATGTGGTCAAATCAAAGTAACAAAAAGTTCAGAAAATGAGAAAGTAGCCAGGAGAGAACAGAGGACAAAATTGAAGCTAAAATCATCAGGGGCACTGATGGGTTAGCCATTCAGCAGGTTAGTGGGATGATGGGTAGAGCAAGAAAGATACTAAAGCTTTAGTCCCACCCGCCCTTACAGGTGGATACTGCCGACTGTAGGAATAAAAGTGTCAGATCTGTATGGGGCACGCAGGTGGCCTGCAGGAAGTATCAAGATTGTAGATAACTTGGTGAGCCTGGAAAGAGAAACGGATCATGCACATTTATTTCTATGGGCATGGTGCAGACAACAAGTCGTTCTGAACACTGAAGGTTAAGTAAGCTTGAACTAGCTGAGACATTGGTGTGTCGTATGGATTTTTCCTTTTTTCAACCCCCCAAACCCTGAGCATTGCACAAGGAGCCCATTCAGCTGACCTTCATTTTTGTCAGATTTAGATGTGGTGGTCTTTAAGAAAAAAACTAAAGAGCCATCATTTTAGTATAACTTTGAAGTAGTTCTTACTTGTTCTCATGTTTTACTTTGATTTTATCGACTGATTGTATTTGTGGGATGTGTATGTGTCTTGGGTTTTTATTTGTTTTTTATTATGATTGCTATTTTTAACTATTGATTTTTAACTAGTATTTATATTATAGTGTAAAGCAAGGTTCTTAGCAGGAAAAGTCCTATAAAAGTAGTTGAAATCCTATTTTTTGTATCAGGTGCAATCCCCATGCGTGAAGCATTGGTGTGCGGTTGGTAAGGTGACGGTACTCTCACCTTACTAATGACAAAAGTGTGGTGTAAGGACACCATATGACAGCATCATTCATATGTCATAAGTGCATGTATCTTACATACCACAAACTCTTCACGATACACTTACCACACCCACGATAATGGTATGTTTCATTTCTCTGAAGTCCCTTGAAGTGGCCATATGAGCCTCAATGGAACTTCAAGACAAACCTGCCCTAACCTTATGACCACTTCACTCTATGACCCTCGATGGACTCGAACAACCCAAATATCTGCAGCACCTGAATGGGTCAACCACCCGTACTAATGCATGTGACTAAGGATTAAAATGTGTGATAAACACTGTGAAAAGATAGACCGGATAATTTAAGGAGATACTGAAACCAGAAAATAAAGGTGCGGGGACAGAAAAAAGATGCATGAAAGTTGTTTTTTTTTAACAGGTTCTTGCTCTCTTGAAACTGTAATTTAGATCATGTTGAAGAAATTACCTAAGGCAGGTGGTCTAAAAGGGGTTCCCATGAGTCAGAAACTACAAGAAATGTGTGAAAACTTTGAAAGAAGTTGTTCATCTGTGAAAATATGACTGTTTATGGCTTTTAATCGAGCTAATTTGCACATTTTAACACAATGTCATAAGACACAACTCTAAAAATAATTCATGACCAAATATGTTTAGTAAATAGATATAAACTCACAAAAGCATTTATGATAATCCATTAGTGTAGAAAACAGAAAAAAAGTGTGCTTTAGAGTAAATGTAAATAAAACAAGTGAAGCATATATACATACACACACACACACACACACACACACACACATATATATATATATATATATATATATATATATATTTTATTTTATTTTTTTTTTAATTTATTTTTATTTATATATATATAAAGAGTGGAAGAAGATGCAGGAGTTTACTTGGACCCAGCTCTTCAGAACAATGTGGAGTGTGAAAATGAGGTCAAAGCAGGTTGAAGAGAAAAGTATCAGTATAACAGAACTGAAAAATAAAATGATGGGGATTGTAGTGAGTGCAGCTACTTACAGTTTGGAGAAAGTGTGAAAAGACAAATTGCTGGAGCTGAAGATGTTGAAGGTCTCTTTGAATGTAAAAAGTGCAGACAGGATTGGAAACAAGAAGATTAGACGGGAGTTTTGAAGGGAAGATGTCTCACGAGAACACGAGAATAGCTGATCCACCATGGTCAATGTGTTGCTGCTAAAAAGGGGGAAAAGAAGAAAAACATTTGGTATTATAATGGAAAACACAGTTAAGAAAGTTGGATGGGAGTGGCTTAACCACCACCAAGATGAACAACCAAAACCAAGTTTTTGTTACCAGATTCTGCACCAAGTCCATTTATCTGCCACTTGGAATGAGTCTGTACTGAACTTTGTTTTTGATTAACTGAGTACATCCCATTAATAAGCTTTTTGTTGACTCGACTTCCTTAAAGCAGTTAATTTGAAACTGTTTAGAGTTCCCCATGGCTTTATGACAATAACAAATTAGACTTTGTTAGTTGAGAGAAACTGTTTTTGGTTATTTATTAAAGCCTACACATGTATTATTCATATGCATGTGTGTGTTCGCTTTGTGTGTACACACACGAGCTAAATGCAATGTAAGGTAAATTGGAGAATTGAACGTTTGATGGGGAAATGTTCTTGTTAGTAAAAAATATGCTTATTCAAATCCCTGGTGGTCTTTTCAGTTTTAGCAAAGCAATCAATTTGAGGCCAGCGAGTCCCTGCTGCACGGATTCCCGATGCGTGATGCTGGAAGAAGAAATATTTGAAAATGACTGTGTTTTCCTGGCTTGTTGTGTCGCTAGCAGTTACTTCCCCACTGAAGGAGGCACTTATAGCAGCGGGAGCATGGCTTCTTCCATCATCCCTGTGGCCTAACTGCAAAACTGCTGAGGGATCTAAATATTCATGATCAAACACCTTTGAATCTGAACAAAGCTCTTGTGTTAGCCTCTTAGCGTCATGGTGGCAGAACCTCAGTGCTTTGGATTGAAAATTCTTGTTGATTTTGCTCTAAGAAAATCTAATTTTCATCGAAAAAACATTGACATATTTTTCAAAGAAAATGCTAAAAAAATAACCAGTCATTTTAATTATTAAATATATGTAGATTGGACCTAAAATCCTGAAAAACAGAAATATGAGGTAATGCCTGAGTAATATCAATGTTTTTACATGGCACCATTTTTTTTTTATAAGCTCATTGGAACTACACTATGAAAAGCTTGTCTTCCACTGTGAACAAGCTTTAATCCATCTTTTAGACCATTTTTCCAGGAAATGGCAGGAAGCAAAAACATGCATTAATTGTTAATTGTTTGTTACTACAGACCTCTAGTTGTATTTATCCCAATGACCTCCACTGTAATTCAGTTTTTTGTGTGCAGAAACTCTAGTCTTCCAGACTGTAGTCAATTATCCTCTAATGGTGGTCAATGTCAACGACTCTTATCTGGTAGAACATCACTGATTGCCAAGACAGTTCATCTTCACAGACCTTTTAATGGTGGTCAGAAAGAACTGGCTTTCAAATAGTTTATGTGGCTCAAACAAAAAGACATCTTGTAGGTCAAATGCTGTTTTAGTTGAGATTTTTTCACTTTTCTTTCAATGTTTTTGCCCTCTTCTTCAGTGTCAGCTAATGACTGTGACTCTGAGGAGAACGCAGAGTTGACCTATTACACCCTGAGTCCAGATTTCACCATCTCCCCACACGGGACCATCTTCCCCGCGGGTCCTCTGGACTTTGAGCGCCCCAATCATCTGTACGAGTTTGTTGTCATGGCTGTTGACAAGGGGGAGGTGCCACGTACAGGAACGACCACGGTACGGATAAGAATGGTCAACGTCAACGACGAGGCACCAGAGTTTTCCCAACAAATGTAAGTAGAAAAAAAACACAAGAACATGGTAAAAACACATTTTTCATTGGTGTGGGTATTTAATGCTGAGTGTCAACAATTTTAGATTCTTTGGAATGACTTAGCCACAACCTACAATCTCAGGGCAGACACTCCTTCACTAGGCCACTGAATTGGTGTCTTGTTTGAGAAGTTGTGCAGTAGGGATTCTGCTTCAATGTCTCACCAACACAAATAAGATTATTAAAGTTGATTCCAAAAAAGCTTCAATTTGTGTTAGCCCATTGCCAAAGCCTCTTGATTATCTACTGAGCAATACTGACAATACTGCTAGAGACTTGGTGGTTTGATTCCTGGCTCTGAAAGTTTGTCCTTGAACAAAGCACTTTTACTCCAGGTTCCCTTGAAGCATTAATCAGTGAAACACACATGCTGCTTTATGAGTCTCTTTGGATAAAAGCTTTAAGTAAATCTGATGACATGTTGTCAATCACATGTCTATATCTGGGTCATGAGGGATATAGTCAAAGCAGATTTCCAGACCTGTTCCTAACCACATTTTTTTGACTCAGTTTATACAGTCTCTAGATTTTCCAAGTAAATGCAAAAGATGTCACCACAGCTCTCTGACACACCTGAGAAGAGACAGAGTAGGCATCTTAAACGATTTAATAAAAAAATAATAAAAACTTTTGGAGCACTGGTGTGAGATGTCTCCTCCTCGCTCAGGTTCAGACATATTAAAGTTATGCAGTTATAAACTGATCAGGAAGTGAATCTTCGTTAGGAGCTCTTCAGGACACTGAAATGCAATTTCATGAAGAGTAACAACCACATATCTCCAAGAGGAGCCTGTTCTTGTCTGTTATAGTTAAAATTTTCAAATTCGGTAACGAATCTGGTTATGCTCAAGTTTAAAACTGTCAGTTTAAATCTTTTTCACAATTAGAGACTCTTACTCTCCATCATCTGTAGCTCTATAAAGTTGGGATATTCTCGGTCTGTGGTAAAAAATACTGCCAGAGTTATTTGGTGGAAGTTTTCCACAGATTTTGTCACCATGTTTCTGAAAATTGGCATTTTGTTGACGGCACAGACAGCTCTTTCTGCGGCACCACAGTTACGCTGCTTTTCATGCAGAACATTTACTATGCATTCGTATATTACAGTCTCCAGAACTTCAGGAGAACTGTGAGAGAGTGGAGAGCTTCTCAGACTCTCTCTATTGCAAGCAGGAAAGTTTGTCTTTTGATGGTTTTGTGTTGCTTTGAATAATCCCAATGTGACATATGTCACAGTAAATGAATGAGGTGGAGGTTTCTCTGTAAATACAAGTGGTGCATCAGCCATACATATTTTCTAATGCATTGGCCAAAGCACAGCATTTGTTTTTTTTTTTTGTTTTTTTTTTTTTTGCTACGTTATTAATTCCAAGTTCATATTGTATCATGCATCCTTGTAATCCATCAGTGTTTTTAATGCCATTGAACAAAAATGACAATGTTCTGCTCAACCAATTCACAAAAACAAAACATCTTAAAACCAGACAACACAACCAAAGCTGCTTGTTAGAAATGGAGACAAAGCTCAGCTGTCTTGCAGGTTCACCCTTTACAGCTTCCTCCAAATTCCGTGTGGCAGCTGCTGTTAACACCCCCCACCCGCCCCTCCGTACCGCTGTGCTGCCTGCATTCTTTTAATTGGTTGATTTTCTGGCAGAGAGCTGAGCAGATTGGTGAGTCAGGGCCAATCAAGCATATCCACCAGCACCCCAAGCAGCCCCCGAGCCCCAACTTCATACGAGTGCATGTGTGTTTATGTTCTGTAATTGAGGAGGTCCTGTCGGCCTGGGGAGTTGGTGTGGACACAGACAAGGTTCTTCTTCACGCCACGCATCCTCTTTCCACATGTATGTTGTGTAGGGAGCAGGTGACGTGCTTGTGTGTGTGCACGATAAGTTTCATTGATTTACTCAAAGCAGCAGCATTTTTTTTCCAGCTGTAACCCCCCAGCCCTCCTCTGCAGCCCACCCAGAGTCAGTTATTATGAATTTCATGCAATAACACCGCTTGCATGTCTGGATGTGTTTGAATGTGCACACCGGGACAGAAGTGAGAAATCAAAGTCCTTAGTCTGTCCTCACTGTGTGATATATTTTGTTATCTGTGTCTGAGAGGACCGCATGTGAGTCCAAAATCACAGGACAAGTTCAAAAAAATAGAAGAACGAGCAAAGGAAGGAGAAGTCATTAAAAATGTCATTATCCAGGCTGAGATTGTGGCCCGTTTGTATTGATTTGTGGAACTGCGAGAGCGCCAAGAGAACCTGTGTGTCTGCTCTGCTGGGTCAGGGTTAACGCTTCCAGTCCATGTTTTAGGAATGTTTCCAGCTGTTGATGTTTGCTTTCGATCATCACATTTTCATGAACTCTCCTTTCTCCTCAACTGCTTGCCTGCTGGCAGCGGTTGATGTTGCCAGCAGGCAGCATTATTGGGAAGGTACTCTGGGAAAAAATGTTGGAAATAGAAGTTGTCGATTATGAACGGCGTGCACGTGGCAATTCCACAGCTGTTGCGATCGTGGCTAGGTCGTACGTTTTTTACTGGAATGTCGTAAAAAGGGTATGCATGAACAAAACTGAACAAAACAATATAACATACAATAACAATGTTAAAACTACAGGTGCAAAAAAAAAAAAAAAATCTGCTGACTCAGCAAAAGAAAAAAAAAATACTAACGAAACCACTATAAGTGTGTTGCGGATATCCAAAGGAAGTTTCTAATTATTATGGGATGGCCACATGACCCACGGATTGGCGGCCATTTTGTGGTAAAATCTGAAATGTGGCAATTTTCAAGTAACGCATAATGAACCTTTTGTTTGGCAATTTTCATGAAATGTCACACATGCTGCCAGATCCTTTGTTTCTCCATGGTTTTTGTCATGTTTCAGTTCATTTATTAAATGTTTTAAGTTTCTGTCTCAAGCCTGGTCTCCTGCATTTTGGGTCCTCCACCTCTACTCTGTGACAGTTTGGAGGGTAAGAATGTGGAAGGAAAGCGTCAAAATGAGTAAAAATGTTTTATATTTAAAAAAATAGATATTTATGTATAAACGAAAAATCTTGTAAACTTGTTAGAAAATGAAAAGCCTAATGGTACGATATATCTTTATGATGTTTTGGTTTCTTGATGTTATTTTCTTTTGTGTGAATGAGAATATGAGAATATGTTTTTTACATAAAAATACACGCATTCATCAATGTAAGATTGTAGGTGGGAACTAATACGATTTTCTTGGACCCACTCCTTGTTTGAGAACTTTTTTTAGCACTTTTTTCACTTTCTGTTTATCATGTTAGTTATATTTTTGTGTTTGAAAATAAAAGGAAATCACATCAAATAAAAAGAAATGCTGCACTGGTAGTTGGAACATTGCTCATTCAATTTAACCGCATATTTCAAATGTTTTTACATGGCTAAAGTCTGCTTGTCCTCACATGGCTGTTTTGTATTGAGTCACAGTGATATGGTACAATAAAAAATGCATGTAGTAGTTAGAAAGCAAAGAATCATCTTTGTCATTCCTGAAACCTCGTCATGGATCTGTTGGATATTGGCTGTGTTAACTGGAAAACTATTCAAATGCTGTCTAAAATGAAATACACACAGCTGAACTGTGTAAATCAGCTTAACAGGGTATAACTCCACCAAATTAGTGCTATTTCTGCTCTCTCTGAGAATGAGGTCAATGTAGGTTTTATTGACACTAATGCTCCGTATTTCCCAACTGTAAATAAAACAGATCTAGATGTTTCTTAACAATCTGCTTAATATCAAACAATTAAAAAAAATGTTTTTGAAGAGCATCCTTTCAAATGTTTTATTAAATCCCTCTAATATGTGTGGGACATGTTTAAATGCGTAGATGATGATCCAGAACAACAGCAATGGGATA
Organism: Adrianichthys oophorus; assembly: GCA_036245035.1. NCBI lineage: Eukaryota > Metazoa > Chordata > Actinopteri > Beloniformes > Adrianichthyidae > Adrianichthys > Adrianichthys oophorus. The sequence continues at coordinate 27,132,818 of BSAI01000104.1, forward strand.
TGTTATGGTAAAGCTTTTTTCAGCAGAAAATTGCTCCAAACATGAAGTGTCGACTTATTTGTCAACTTGAGGTCAGCCTTTGAAGAGACGGTTTTGGTTTCAAGAACATCAAGTCATTCATAGACGTACAAGCAAGGTCTGAGAGGAGTTCAAAGCTGAACTTCAAAGTGTTACACGAAGATATAAAGATAAAACAGGAGGAATGTTTGACAGCTAATAAAAAATATAAGTCAAGGGAATCGGTTAGCTTGTGTGCACTTGGGAATTCACTGCCTTTGCATTATTTAGGGCCGTAATGCCGGAATATGATGCTAGTTTTTGCCACCATGAGCCTTGTCTTCTTTCCTTTCCTTTGAAAATTATTCGTTGAGTTTCTTGGCTGTTTGAGGATATGGGATTTCGGGGTGTCAGAGGTATTCTCCTGGCTTTTCTTCTGAGCTTCCTGGTGGTTCACAGAACAGGATAAATGAGCTCAAAACTTTTCTTTCTATCCCAACTCACAAAAGATCTGATTTTTGAAGTATATTTCACGTTATCATTATTTTTTTTTTCCAAAAAATAATACCTTCGTATCAATATTATGTGAGTATTTAAACCATGTTAGATTCATTTGTGATGCATCTGTGAGTCTCTCATCGTGTTGTCCAGTGATGGATGGATGTTCTTGGCCTCTTCAGACCAACTTTTAATTTATATATATATATATATATTTAGAAATAAAGTCAAAATAGATTTCTTTCTTAACAATTCAGCTGTGTGAGGACATGCATTCTGCAGAGACGTTTTGGTGAGCTGCTGATGGTGGTGTTTGCACTTGTTTGCCAGATATCGGACCTTTGTCTCAGAAGATGCTGGCCCCAACACACTTGTTGCCACAGTCCTGGCAAAAGACCCTGATGGGGATGGGATCACTTATAAGATCACTTCAGGGAACGAAGAAGGCAACTTTGTCATTGACAGCCAAAAAGGTAAAGTGTTGTTTTTTTCTAACTCTCTTTGAAACCAATCCCATTGTTTTTTTTTTACATTTTTCTTTAAAAAAAAAAATCAACTTAAGTCATCTGTTTAATCTAGTTATCAATAATTTATTGACTTAACACCAAACTTATTTTGATTTGTAAAAGATCCAAAAGTCTTAGATGCTTCATACTGGGTTTCAGTCTGGTTTCCCTTCAGCTTCTCTTCCATTGACATCTAGCAAACATTTTCTAGCATAACAGCATTTTTCACAAAAGCGTGAAATCAAAAAATTTTCTTTATTTAAAGCTTTTTTTCAATAAAACAGAAAACTCTCATTTGAAGCAGGTACCATATGTTTTCTTTGTGACTTTACTAGAAAAGTTTCTGTTCACAATTCTGCCTGTTTAGGGTGGTTTATTTTTTTTTTCAAAGCAATATCATATACTACCTTCCCAATATAGCAGAACTTCAGGTTCCTATTATTGTAATCTTATCCGTCTTTTCCAGTTGAGCACAAAAATATCTACAGAAGCTTTCTTTTCTTTGGTTATTTTTACCTCACTTTAGTCTGTCTGTTACACGAGAGCTTCAGACATGTCAGAGTTCTGCACTTTGCCAAACATGACCCCGATACTCTTAAAAAAAATAGCTTCAGGGTTTCAAAGTTTTGTGTGGGTAACTACAGCCAGTGTTCTTCAGTGAAATTTACTCTCAACCTTTAGACTTTCTTTAAAACACTTTATAAGGGATCCTTCAGATCAGACGAGTCATTTCGCAAACATTGTACAAATATTACAAATAAGTGAAAGGACTGCTTGGTATTTGTCACAAAAACCTTTGTGAACCTTGTAGCCTCACTTTGTAGACCTATTTAAGGAAAACCAGCAGCTGGCCTAATAGTTCGGTTTAATTTCTGTCTGTTTTTTGTTACCCTTTCAATTCTTTCTTTTCCCGTTTGTAATTGCCTTTAATTCTTCATATCATATTTATTTGGAGGCTTCACAGTGCTAGTCGTTGGCGCTCTCACCTCACAGTGAGAAAGCTCTGGTTCAAATTTTGGTTCGGTCCCTTTCTGTGGGGGGTTTTCATGTTTTTCTTGTGTATGTGTAGGCTTCCTCCAGGAACTCCAGTTTCTTCCCACAGTCCAAAAACATGCTTAAGTGGTGACTCTAAATTAATTGTCCCTTAGGTGTGAGAATGTGCGTGGTTGTGTGGCCCTGCAACAGTCTGGCGAGCTCGTCCGGGTGTCCCCTGTCATCCTGAAAGGGATTCAACGGCTTCTGTATGGATGTACGGATGGATGGATGTTTGATTGTTAAACAATCTCTTTTAGATATATAATCATCAACATGGTGTGTTTGTGAGAGGATGACACAGAAATACCAGAAAATTATAGGTAAGTCCCACTTTGGTCAAATTTGAACTATTTTCAAAACATTTCCAGTGGTCTTTTAATTATAATTATTCCATTTAGATTAGATTAGAGCTATCCAGCTATTCATTTGTTAATCCAGATGCCAGCTCAGACGAGAAAAAACAGACGCACATGAGTCTAGTTATTTACAAGTGGAGGCATCAGAATGGAGCGGAGCATGGAGCTTGTGGTCTGACGATTGTAGTTTGTACGTAATATCTACAAGTTTTTACAAACTGCATATTTTTTTCTTTTTCTCCTGATTCACGTCAATTTGAATAAATACATTCTCAGAAATGTGGTTTTCACTTTAATTTTCTTTAAATATGCCCTCCATTGTTAGAAAAATGCCATTAAAATATGGAAAACACAATTTTCATTGGAGTGGGTCTTTAAAAACCAACTTGACAAAACAAAACAACGGCACATAAAATAAGAACCAGACTTAAGTCTGACCCAATGCTACACCCACCCACCCACACGCACACCCAATATATTGTTTGGATTTCAGTCCAAGTGTGAATTAGGAGGCATTTAGCCAATTCCAAAGGCAAATGCAATAGTTAGTAGCACACAAAGAACAAAAATGTAACTGACTTATCCATCCATTTTTTTCGCTGCTTTATCACATATGGATGACAGGAGATACTGGAGTTTACCTCTCCATTGCAAGGCCATACAACCGCTCACACCTGAAAGACCACTTAGGGACACCAATTAACCTATGAAGCATGGACTGTGCATCTAATCATGCTGAGAGAAAACCCATGCACGCATGTGGAGAGTATGCAAACTCCAGAAAGAAAAGATGTGATCCGGGGCATTATTGCTGAACCATTACATCAATGTTCAGTCCTGGCTTGAACTGATCTTCTACACAAATCAGAGTAATAGAAAACACTTAGGGAAAACTGTTGAAAAGTATATAAAAAGTTTCTACCAAGAGTTCATCAAATTCCAAACAAGCAACATGATTCTAAAAACAGATCCATAAGCGTATATACCCTACATGTCATCTGAAATAATGCACTTGTTCCACCATATGTCCAGGATTTCAGAAGCATTCTTAACCAGATAACCCAAAAAAAATGATTTTGAAGACCCAACATCAAAATGAAAGATACTTTCAAGATAATGGATGGAAGTGGTGATGACTGAGAATGAAAATGATGTGTTCTGGTCGCTGAGAGATGTCAGAAAAAGGCTGTGTTGATGAATTCAGCAATCCCTACATCACCACCAAGTTTAGGAGTTGAATTGAATTGGAAAGTTCTTATCAATCCATAGGTTCTTTTTGGTTTGCAGCAGGAATAGACAGAGACCATGCACATAAATGAGAAACAAGTGAAGCTCGAAAAATATAAAAATACTAAAGAAATGGAAAAGAAAATTCTCTATTCATTGTTGCTTTGGCTCATGTATAAATTGGGATATTTCTGTTGATCCTAAACATCACTGTCTCTAAGCATTGCTTCCAGGACACCTTCAAAGATAATTATTTGAATAAATGCATATGCCAACCAGTGAGGCATACAGAGGTACTGATGTACAAAAACTCTGCAGATCTTCCTTCTGCACTAAAACGAGCGAAGCTGTCCGTAACACCATAATACCTGTAATATGATCCAATACCTTGTTTCAAAGAGTTCAATATCTGGTCATTAAAATTACTTTATGATTCTTATAATGGAAGGTGAGTACAGATGATTCTGCAAGCCCTCTCGCCCCCACGTTTATCTGCTGCTGCTGATGAGAATCGTTTACTGCCTCGGCTCTCCTTTTGTTATTGGTGACCCTGCTCTGCCTCATTTTAAATGCCTGACAATCATTCAGGTGATTGTTTTTTTTTCTCTTTTGGCAGGTGCAGCCATGCGGGCTCTGCTTTCCATGTTAATTTGTCTGTAACTCAACCTGAGAATACACATTGTGTCTCTGAAATTTAAGGCCCCCATTAGAATCTGAGCAGTTCAGTCGATGTGATGATCATGTTCATTCTAATAAAACTCATAAATACCAGCCGGGGGAGGGTAGTATTTACTGACAGTCGAGGAAAAATGCTGGTGCCATTAAAACATATCAGCCATTCATTTTGTTCTTCTTCTTATTTTATGTTTTTTGCAGGTGATGAGATATAGCGTTTGGTAAATTGAAAAGACGGCTTTGTTTTCTGCCGTTGTGGTTTTCAGCAGGGCTGATATTTGAATTTCCACTTTTATCTTAACTCATTTTGTCAAAGTGTCTCCGATTATTTATATATTTTTTACACGTTCTCACAGCATTTTTCTAATGATGGAGGACGTATCTAAACAAAAGTTAGCCTTAAAAAAGCATTTCTGAGTATTTCCTTATTCAAATTGTTATGAATCAGGAGCAGACGAAAAATATCATTTAAAAACAATAGTATTTGTGACGTAGAAAATACACTGGGTGGGCCACAAGCGCCCTGCTATGCCCCATGCTGATGCGCTCATTTGAAGACAAATAGATCCATGTTCATCTTCGTTTTCTTCGCCTGAGCTGGAATGTGGCTCAAAACTGTACGGCTGAACAGGTAGCTTGGGGATATGTAAGCTTGAAGGAGAGCTCTTGGTTGAGGGTGATGGGAAGTGGTGTGAGGTTACTCATCCCACCCACAATTCAGAAGTGAATTTCTAATAAACTTGCCGCTCTACAGAAACTATGTCTAAGAGTCTAAGGAAACGACAGGGTTTTTTGTTTTTCCACTCTGCCTTACCTCTAAGTTTCTACAAAGAAGGTGACTGTTGGGAGCACATCCTCCAATGTCTTCTCTCCCACCCAATTCCCTAGTCCGTTTTGTCTCTCACCTACACGTTGCTCTTTTTCTTGATTTTTTTTTTGTTTTTTTTTATTCTGCCTGCGGCTACTTTGACGTGAAGTGACGTCTCCTCACTGACCCCCATGAAGGCATCCTCTCCATTCCCAATAAGTGATGATATTTGTTGGCCTTCTTGGCTTTTCCCTTATGAAGAAATCAAGCTTGGTTGAATTTCCAGTGAGTTTATTACATGTTTGTTTTGTTCAATAAGTACATACGTTTGTGTGTAAACAAGCAGGCTCTGGGTTCGTGGACATACTCTGTCAAATTTCAAATTCATATGCAGATTTGAATTATATTCAGACAAAATGATCTATCAAGAGTAAAGCACAACGACCTGTAACCAGTACAAATCTGATATAACAGACCTGCACTTACAGCCATTACATTGGACCTACACTTATGTGCATCTCATTTCAAAGGGAAATATGCTTTGTTTTCTTATCTACACATATAAGCGCATAAAAGCTTCTCAATGCAACTCGACACACATTCACATGTAGCCTTAACCTATGCTGCAGGGACACATATCTCCTAGATTGGAATGGACACTGAATGCTGAATGCTTTGTTCTTGGAATGTCCTGAAACCTTTTCCATGTCCCATTTTCAGCCACTTACCAAGGATGTGTTGCTCTCATCTTAGGCTTTTAGGCTCTATTAGATGTTTATGCCTACCGCAGGATGCCTCTGCTTCTCCCTACATGTTACATAGAGAGCAGGCCATAGCCTCTCTCTGTGTCTGCCAGCTGGCTTTACTGAACTGGGCATATTTATCTGGCCCTCTGTCTCAATTCATTAGGCACAAGTGCACTCCACAGAAATGCTGGAACAATGTGGGTGGGCAAAAACAAAAGTTGGATTGATGCTGCACTATTAATGTTTATTTGGCCTGATTTTTAATTGTGATCAATTGTCTTGTAGTTATATATTTTTAAAGCAGTACTGAACCCTGCTGTTCCTGTTGAACACCACCTACTTGAATTTAAATGTTTTACAACGGCATCACAACTACAAACAACTCTACAAGTTCAAAGACGCCTTTCAAAATACACTAAACAACCCCTGACATTTGGTGATATGCTTTTTGTATGTCGTTGAATGTTTCCCAAACATATAAAGGCGGAAACTTCTTTAAGTTCCCTCTTGGTTCCCAGTTGGATGAAAAATCAGTGTCGCCCAGACTGTACTTCATTGCTAACCACCAGATGAATCGCTCTGACATTTAAAATCAAGGTCTAAAAATAATTTGATTGACTTCTCTAACTTCTTTGCTTTTGGACATACACATGCCAAGCTCCATCAGATAAATTGGTGCTTTAAGTAGTAGTTTTGATGAAATTTGCATTTAAATTAAAAGTTGCTTTATCTTTTTTGACCAATTTTATTGGACCCGGTTAGGTATTCATTTTATTGGAAACAATGATTCCACTTTTTATCTCATCGTAGCCTATTTTTAAAATCACAATCTATAATAAGGCTACTCGACAATGCAAATGCTATTAGTCTCGGACAAACACCATCCAATTACCTCTTTAGGTTAGGATAATGACATATTCAGAACAAACCATCTGGGCCACATATACACAAATTGCTTCTTTTTCTTCCTGCTTTTTTTTTTTTTTTTTTTTACAAAGTCTGACTGAAGCAAACACAAAAGATTACATAAAGACATGTTATTGTTGCTGGTAATTAGGACTGACCATTCTGTTGTACTGAATAGCAGAGATGTGTCTTAGAAAAGACAGCTTCATGTGACAGCAGAGAAGTTGTTTAAAGCAAGAAACAGCTTTTCCCCATTACTGAGACTGCACTGGTAAAAGCCTACTGGGATGTATTTGCTCTTTAACTAACTTTCCATGGCATTAACATGTGCATGTGACATTAGGTTACCATGGAAATGCCTCTTCCCAGTGTGCTAACATTTACAGAGTTTGCAAAATTGCACAAGACTTAAGGATTTGAAGCCTTCAAATGCAACAAGTCCACAGAAAACACATATAATACTTAAAACCCCAATATTGTCTTTGTTATTTGACAAATAAAAAAATAAAAAAAACTACCTACTAAATAAAAGAAAAAGTTGGAATGGCTCATTTGCATTATTAGTAGCAGTTTCAAAAAGCTAACTAAAGCTGGGCTTCACAGTTGCATAGCATTTAACACGTTCACCTCATGGTGAGAAAGCCCTGGTTCAAATCCCAACTGGGTTCTTTCTTTGTGGAGTTTGTATGTTTTCCTGGTGCATGTGAAGGGTTTCTGTCAGCACTCTGACTGACTTCCACAGTCAAAGAGCATGCTAGGTTAATTGTTGATTCTAACATTTCATTTCTTGGCATTTAATGGACTGGTGAACTGTACAGGGTACATCCCTCCTTCACCCTTCAGCAGCGAGTAGGCTCTAGTATCCTCATTATCCATGTGGCACAAGCAGGTAAAGACTGAGTTGACGACTGGATGGGCCAGGAGAATGGATTGCTCAGTTCAGGGCTTTGTTCTTTATTTCATGTGCTGCAAACTGTTGCAGTTGCCTTTGGGTAAATTCCTTCACATTCTCCAAGATAATGTGTTGAAGCCTGTCCATGTTTTCTGTCTTTGTGTAGCCTTGTAGTGAACTGTGCAGGTGTACCTTACCTCCACCCTATGGTAGGTGTCTGTGTGTGTGTTTGCGTTGGTTTGGTGGGGGGGTAAATGGATGTATGTACTATACAATTGTGCGCTTTTGTGTAACAAGCACAAGCTTCTATACTATATTTTTCCCTTTTACCATAAAAAGTTGTCTTTTTTTTCCTACACAAACATTGGACAGATGAAATGTGGGGTTCAGTCTCATGCCCTAAAACACTAAGACACTTACAGGACAAATAAAAAAAGAGAAAAACCTCAATAGGCAAGTATGATGTGACTCCAATTCCTAAAGCACACTTCTACCAGTTTGTTTGTATCTACCTGGATCGCAGCATCTGAAATCGGATGATTTGCTTAGAGGTGTACAGCTCTGTTACAGTATTGTTGCATCACAGGTTCAATACTCGAAATACTCCCCAACCAAAATTCCCATCGTTGTGTTTTGCTGATTCTCTCAAGCATTAATCTTTAACAGATTTCTCATCTAATCTTGTTTTGAACTGGTAGCAGTGGAGGACATGTTGGAAAAGGATTTTTGTTTTGTGTTTGGAAAACTACTCCTTTAGGTTTCGAAGTAAACGTACTAATCTTTTCTGATGTTAAATTAAATAGTGCTTTTGGGGTTTTCTGTTTCTTAACAAAGAATCCACCAAACTTCAGTTTTGAAAGAGGTAATCACACTTGATGATCATAGTTTATAAAGGGCATAATCAGATTAGCAGCACATGGCTGATACTGTTTTACCTAAATACATATTTGTTTTTGACCTGATAGTTGGCAGATGGGTTTTGTGTCCCATGTATACAACACCGTGGAACCGTCTCAGTCTTCTAACAGTTGTGCTCTCATGTCTGTGGAGCTCTGACATGAAAATACCACTCCCCCTCTCTTTTATTAGCTCTCTATTTTTAACATGTTTGTGTGCTTTTCTATTCACACATTAATTTGTTCATTTTTGCTTTAGGGATGATGTTGGACTGATTTGGATGCATGTATTCATACTTTATCAAAACCAGTTTTTTCATTAACATTATGCCTTGAAAAGTGGAGGTTGGAATTTTTTTTTTTTACATTATTTCTGAGTCTTTTACAAATCATTTGATTCTTATCTCTGGTTCCCGTGCATGCGCTTGATCACACAAAACTGTGAAAACAGGATAAAAAATAATGATCGCACAGCTTCTTTCTGAAATCAGTCTCATCATTCCCCTTGGTGTGGGAAACAGAGATATAGAGAAGACTAGCCCACACGTGCATGTGTCTTTTGAGTGTACCTACTGCATGATTACAATTTCAGGGTCTCTTGTAAAGCAGAAATCAAACAAGCACATGACAGCAATAGCACCTGCCCCTGCTTCTGAAGATAAGTAGGTGGTAATAAGTGTGTCCACACTTTTAGCCCACACATACTTTAATACAAACACACACACATGCAAAGTAAACAGTGCCAGATGATGAAATGCATACAAAGTAAAGGAGAGTCATTCAAAGCAGAGTGGGATGCAGATGAGACGCCTACAGCAGACAGAAAGAGACAGTGAGAGAAAGGCAGAGAATGAAATGGAACGCTATCATGACAGCACCAAAAGGAAGTAACAATCACTGGAACTATTCACATCTTGTGTTCGTGACCGTGAGTCACATCAGTCAGACAAATGAAGAAAAGCTAAAAACTGAAATCTGAAAACCATTGTCTACACGGAGAAGGCTTTTCCCGTCAAATGTCTTCTTATATATTTATGTGAAATATTATCTCCACCCTCGCCGGTTGGTTAACATGACTTACATGACATTCATTTTTGTGTTTTATTTCATTGAAGGAAAATACTGAGAGTTCAAAAATGACCACAACAAACAACCCCAATAATTTTTGGCAACAAATTATTAATTGTATTAATTTAATTATTTATTTTGCTTTTTTTGTGGAAATTTCCTATTTTATCATCAGTCTGAGGAAATTTTGTCTCTCATACCAGTGCAGCTTTAGATTACAGTCCGACAGAACTGTAACAAGCCGGGAACACAAGCGGCGCTAAAAGACAATTGAGCATAACTTTACAAAACAAATTTAGTACTGATTGAATAATACCAACTCCTGATGACATTTAGCCTCAATTTCACCTGCTGTTTAAATGCATGTTACAGGAAAGCTGGTGTCTCTTCACTCCACCCCACTGACTGCATATAAGAACTGGACTAAGTGTGACATCACCTTTAGGAATTGGTCTACTGCAGTTTTCAACCAAATTAAGCTAATTCAGTCGCCATTTTTTTCACAAAAAGAATGCAGCCATGTTGGAGCCAGATAAGGTCTGTAAGCAGTGATTGATCCGAGTCGGTCTGAGTCAAATTTTCTATGACACCCATTCTCGCCAATCAGGAGGGAGCTTGTTGGAAGTTCACACCCCCACCACTTGAAAGCGGGCTACACATAATCTGTCAATCAACATTTTAAACGTTGAACGTGGGGGCCAGTAGGCTCCACCTACTTTTATTGAAGCGTCTGATTGGTCAGCTTATAACCTTGATAAAAGATTGGTCCAGCTGAATCTGAGGGTTCTTCTCATAAGTCACACACTATTTCACCACATTGAAGGTGTCAAAAATCTGGCTAGAAAATGAGACATTATTGTCAAATTCTACATGTTTTCACTCCCAAGTCGTCACATATTGACACATGGGTAAGGAGCTCTCCGCGTCACTCTTTGACGCTTTGGGTGCTCCCAACTAGTCGTTTGACGCGCTGGCTATTTGTTTTTTGATCCACCGGCTGTTCCGAGTAAATCAGGGGTCCAATCGTTTGTGGGACGTGGTACCAAAAGTGGGCCAAACCTCAGGATGTGTCAGAACGCGGACCGAACTTTGGGACACATCTAGTACCTGTACCCTAACCCGGTCCGTGTCCGGAACCGGTACCACATCTGGTACCGATCAGCGTCCTTAACCGGTGCTGCGTCCAGCACTGGTACCGATTCACGCCTGGTACCAGGTTATGGTTAGGGTTGGTGGTACCTGATTACGCTTATGTTCAGGGAATCGGTGCAGTGTGGTACCGGACCAGTACCGGTTTGCGGCCTGGAGGTTGGGGAGCCTTGATGTAATTGGATGAGCCAGCGCTTCAAAAAACGATGAGTTGGGTACACCCAAAGTGTCAATTTTTGATGTGGAGGGCCCCCTACCAATCCGTCGATATGTATATATATTCCTATGTGGTCATATCACAAATAATGCAAGTGTATAACCTAAATATTTTGCTTTTAAATTAAAGTGTACACACTTGTTTAGTGCTTTCGTTTTCAATTATTGTAGGTTTCAACTGATAACAAAGGTTGTGGTGTGGTGTCGACATAAGTTGCTGGTTCAAAACTCAGTTAGGTCAAAGTTCAGCTGTTTCAGAAAGCTTTGTTCAAAGGTCATCAATGTACAGGAACTTCCTCTGGGATTCATCTGCCTAAGAAAATGTCATGCATGACGAGCAACTGAAAGACAAAAAAAAAAAAAAATGAAAGGAAATGATAACAAATCAGTCACAGAGCACCCAGAGATAAACCACATACAAGTTTTGTAAATAACATTCTGGGTTCTTGACAGGACATGGAAATACAGAATTATAAACAAAAACATGAAAAAGCTACGTTTGTACATTTTCTCAAAAAGAAGAAAAACTGCAACTCAAAACAAGACTACATGTTTCATAGTATTTCAGGAAAACGTATACTTCAGTCACTGGATACATTCGTAATAGTTTTTTTTCAATAAAAGAAATAACAAAAAAGAGCATTAAAAGATTTGCATCATAAAATCTTTTCAAACCCACTTCATTTAAAATAATGTATTTCCTTCTTTTGCCTGACTAAATGTAGTACTATGTTAACATGAGGTAAAACTGACAGGATGGATATTTGGCTAGATACTTTTAATTCCACAATATTAATGACAATAAAAAAAAAAAAAAAACTAAGTTGTGGTGCTTGAGGGAATCCTTTCATCAGCGGGCTGTTAGACAAAGCATGCTTAGCCCTCTAATGCCTGACGTCTCAGTTGACACAAAATTAGACACACTCTTTGAACTATCGTAACAATTTGATCATTTTCTCAACAAATGTAATTCAAAGGACGTCAACTCTGGAGTTCAAGGTCTGGTGTTACAAGGTTAATTCAGGGGGTGTTCAGCAGCACCAAGCCTCACATAAACCATATTGTATGCTACTGCCTTACTGCCAGTGTAAGCAGCTTAACTTAACTTAAGCTTTAAAAAAAGTTTTGTAACGTTTTTTGTCATTTAGTCGCAAAAAAAAATGTAATCAGTTTTAAAACAAATCACTCCTCAGGAACCAAATTAAATTTAGGGTAATGGTATCAGTGTAGAAAATATTTGCCAATTATTCATGAGTGACATTTTACAAAAAAAAACATCTAACACTTTTGTTTGTACCCCAAAAAATGCTCTTTACCCTAATCTTTCTATTGTAATTATAAGAAAAAAATATATTCTCCCAACATATTCATGACATCCTTTTCTGTTACATCAAGTGTAATTTATTTAATTAACTATTCTCACATGTTGACCATGTATTTCCCTTAAAAGGCTGAGCATCTTAATCCATTTGGAGGAATAGAGGCTCCTCATTTTTTACTCAGGCTAATTACATGTCTACTACACTTAATCGTGTAACTAACAGGGCAAAGGGTTAACTTAATACACATTGACCCAAAACCCATCAGGTTACACATCATTATCATTGGATATGATGTTTTGTGTCTCCATCCAATAATTAAAACCTTAGCTTAAATAATTAAAATCACTTTTTAAATTTTTGTTTCACCAGAATTCAGACTTTTTTTAATTAAATATCACCCATGTTAATTTTGAATATTCAGCCTGTTATCCTCACTTAGAGGAAATAGAGATCAATAAACATTTCTTGGGTCCTGAATTTGTTTTTATTTTGTGAAGCTGCAGTTTTATTTTTTTTCTCCTTTTTTGTCCTTAAATCTACAAGCTTGATGTTTATCTTAAGCCTGTTTGAAGTATAAGCCAGAACAGTTATTGAAAAGGCTTTTCCATTGATGTTATCTCAGAAACTGAAGCAGATAAACTAAATTGCAGGATAGTAATACCGTGTTAGGATCGCCTTTAGAACTAAAATATTGAGGAAAAAACAAGCTTCTTCTAAAATGTGTCTTCTGCTTGAATGGAATTGCCAGTTTATTTGAATGCATACTCATTTAAAATAAAAATTGAATGCATTCATTAAAGGTTGTGGTTCAAATTGCTACCACTTAAGGTTCAAAAATAGCCTGAACGTTGGACTGACCATAACTAGAAAAGTGGATGTACATCAGGACAGCTACAGCTGCTGCTGTCGTGCGCTTTGGCTTAACTGTAGGAAAAGAACACAGATTTAGCCAGGATAATTGGGTAAACTTGGTGCATTATTTAGCTAAAGTGATTCCTTACTTACGTCTGTGAAACTTAAAGACTGAGCTCTAAAGTCAAGTTTATTTTTTAAGCTGGAGTAAAGAGATGTGTGGAAAATGGATAAGGTTGAACCCAGAGGCAAAACCCAAAGCATGTGAATTAAACCATCACCCTGAACTGAAGCACGGCCTCAGGGCAAATGTGAACGCAACACAGCATCCACACAAACCTGAGTGAGACTTCAGCTTCACGAGTCTTACAGCTGTCACTTCTGAATGACACTGCAGGTCTCTGACTTAGTCGGCTGGCCTTATCGATTTGGCCTTTGTCAAAGTCACTTGTGTTCATTCATGTTCATGCGGAGCGACAACTGTTCGGTTAAGATCTGACAGATAAACACAGTCCTTGTTACAGCTGAGTGACAGACACAAAAAATACCCAAGTCCCTCCTATTTGCTCGTTTTTGAGATTGAGTGACATCATCTTTGGCCAAAATGGCCACTATTTCTTCAATTCTGCTGATGCCCCCAGATCCCCTGGACAAAGTATCACTCCGTAAGATCATTTTGCCGAAAATGCAAAAGCATTTAAAGGTTTTCTACTGGTTCAGTGGATAATCAATCAGCTCAACTGCCCTTTTGGTCAGAAGGTTTGATGTCAGACATCTGCAGCTAACATTCCTTCGAGAACCTTCCATCAGGACGTTTATGTAATGGAGAAAGAAAAAGATACAAATTTATTACAGGAGAAAACCTACCATCCTGTTGGAATAGACGGATGTGGCCTGTTGCATAAAACTCTGAGTGGGCAGACAGCTCAGTATAGTTTCAGTCCATTTACTGAGGTCACATCAGGACAAAGAACTGAGCGAGAAGAAATGCACTTCAGTTCAGCTTGACAAGCGAGACAGAACACTTTACCATTTCAAATATATACATCCAACATGTTTTCAAAATATCCTCTTTTGGTTTTATCACTTCGTATTTCATATACTTAAAATGAGTCTTTTGTGCACTCTGAGTGACCTACAGTACAAGATCTGATGTAAGTAACATATTCCTGTGCTTGGCACTGAGCTTGCCAGTTTATCATTAACCCTGATGCATGGAGAGAAATAAGTATCACTCTGATTTGTACATGCGTAATTCTTGATTTGTGCGCAACTTTGGATTTGTGCATTTGTAAAGTACAAAAATTACAAAATTTAAAAAAAAATTATTTACACAGGCACAACTTAAAATTACAACAGCTTGAAACGAAAACATGCACACATCTTTTAAAATTATGCAGGAATCGTTTGTTAAACACACGCAAAGCCGGATTTATGTACAAATCTCATGTCAGACTCTTTTCACGTCTCCAAGATTCCTCCGGAAGTGATCCGTTTTAATGCTGCTAGAATGCTTGGTTATCAGAGTTTTCTTAGATTGTGAATAATATATGGTGAAAACTTAACATTTTTCCACTTTCTTCAACAGATATGCTTTCTAATTAATACAAAAAAAGTCTAAACAAGCATTTTTAAAACACGTGTCCCTTTAAAAATGTCCTGTAGTTAGTTTCAAGCTGTTGTAATTTTAAGTTGTGCATGTGTAAAATGTATTTTGCATTTTTTTTCTTTGTACTTATGCAAAAAATGTATTGTGTGAGTTACATACAAATCAAGAAGAGTTACGCACGCACAACTCTGAGTCATACTTATTTCTCTCCATAGTGATGGACTTACTACTCCAAAATTGTAATCTTATTTGCTGCTTTGTTTAAAAGTAACTGTACTATAATCAATACAACTTCTTATAAATCTCAAAATGAACCCAGTCTCCTCCAAACTTCAGAATTCAGAAGTTGAGATAAAGAAAACAGAAACCTAACATAT
Organism: Adrianichthys oophorus; assembly: GCA_036245035.1. Lineage (NCBI taxonomy): Eukaryota > Metazoa > Chordata > Actinopteri > Beloniformes > Adrianichthyidae > Adrianichthys > Adrianichthys oophorus. The sequence continues at coordinate 27,147,953 of BSAI01000104.1, forward strand.
TTCTTTAATAGACATTGCATGTGATATGATGATTAGCTTTTTATTTTCTACATTTCTACGACTTCTTATTTAGAAAGGTAATAATATATTTCTAGCCCTGCTCTGGTCTTTGAGGTATTAAGGTATTATTTCAGCTGTTTTGTAAGTATTTTAATGAAGAAACGTCTTAGCTGTAAGACATATTAAGGGTTAAATGGTTGGAAAACTTTTATTCTTTTAAAGGATATAGAAAACTGTAGAGATTCATTTTTAGCTTTTTTATACTTCAGCAAAGCTGCTGTGTGTGCAGTTAGGTAGATTTGTTAGCTCTGAAAGTAGTTTAAAAGTACAAATACAAACAGCAAGTTTTACAACAGCAGCTAAGACTGAAGGTTTCCCTTTTGACCAATTGTGTTCGCAGGTTTGATCCGTCTGCGCTCCAGTCCACCTCCTCGACTCCAGGGGGTTGAATATGTCCTCAACGTTACCGCAACAGACGATAACGCCTCGGGCGGACCACGGGCGCTGTCATCCACGGCCCAGGTTATAGTTGGGGTGGACGATGTGAACAACAACAAGCCTGTGTTTGAGGAGGTACAACATCCAAGTTCATGTCATTAAAATGTTGTTCAGGTTTCCTCGTCATCAGCTTCCTTCTGAAAGATTGTTTGATAAACGCTTGCTTTCCTGGAATTGCTTACGTCCCTTTAATTCATCACAACCTCATTTAGTCCTTGTCTCTTTGAGTTTATGTTTTCCACCCGTCTAATTGGTGTAAGCCTCCTCCATCATTCCTCTGTATCTTTCTCTTTTTATCACCTCTGTTCATTAGCCTCTTTCTCTCCCCTCTGAAGGAACGATTACTGAGCTTGACCCTCATCTCTGAGCTCGTATTTCACTCCTACATCATCTTGGTCTTTTAATTAAAGCTCAAAGGGATGTTTGAGGAATCCCGACCAACCCACTCGGAAAGCTCCACCTGCTTTCTTCTCTTCATGTTTCTAGTCTAAATTAGGTGACTTTTCCACCCCTTGAGGTATCAAGAGCCAGAACTGTAGTGGGGAGATGGCGGGGCAAAAGCACTCGCTGAGTAAAGCTTGCTGATCCCTCATGAGATGAAGTGAAGTGTTTCCTTTTCCGACTCACTTCAGAGTTTGAAAAAATGAAAGAACGACCAGCAAAACAAGAGTGGCTTCATCAGTAGACTTTTTTTTAAGCTCTTTAGAGTCAATTTACTTAGAGCTAATTTCTTTTTCTGTCATTCTTCTATGAGTAATAACTACCTCTCCATTGAATGGAAGCAGATCACCGCAGATGCTTCTTCACAACTCATTCTACCTTAACCTTGTGTGACCATAGCATTCTGTTTACTCCCCTTGTCCTATGTGTCAAAAATGATTCACCCTACTAAAAGCCCCAAAATAAAGCAACTTCATTGAATTTTGAATCTAAACTCTATCGTGCATAATGAAACTACTTGTGTGTCCTTGTGAATTTGAGATTTTGTGTTTTGCCTTTAAATTTTTTCTGGTGTTCAAATGCGTTTATAATTTATGGGTCAAAAATGACCCATTGAACAATCTTAGTACCCTAGTGGTGGATAGCCCACATGTAACCATAAACAAATGATCACTCTTTCTAATGATGGAGCCCCTTTTAGGAAAAGTCATAAAATTTCAAGTTGTAAAGGATAGCTAAAGTATTTTTTCTACATCTTAGCATTGTATTGGGTCACTTTTAAGCTGCAAAACAACACAAGGGTCAAAACATGCAGTGTAACACGTTCCGCTTTCCTTATACTATGTTCACACCAGCCTCATCTATCAAGCGCTTTCAATGAAAAGTCAATGTAAACGCACATGTATGCATGTTTTAGGCTTTCATATCCAAAACTCTCGCATTAGGTGCCTACGGAACGCATGTTGAAAGTTGCCTCAGGTTGAACTTTGACCAGTCAAGGATTCGGTAACGATGTATTTATGGCATTCTTTTTTAATTCATGGAAGTGCCAACCATTTGAAAAAGTTTGAGTTGTTTTTCCCTTGTTATTAATGAAAAAAAACCTGCCAATACAACTAGAAGAATTTTTCTTGGTAGGTTTTCCTAAAATAAGTTGTGAAGTCCCAATCTTTTAAGACAAAATTTAATACTGGAACTAGCTAGAAATATTCATATTAGGTTATATTGCTCTGGCAATTAAAAACATTTTGTCTTAAAATAAGCATGTATTAAAAAAAAAAAAGCTTTTTGTTGTGTCTACATGTCTAGATGTTTATCTATATCTTTCCCCCCAAAAGTATGCTACTTTTAGCTCTTCAACACAATTACCCTTCATTTTTAACCAATTTAAAAAAAAGTAGAATCACACATTATTCAAAATGTACTGTCTTAAAACAAGTCATTACATCTCACCGAAAAATTACTAAAAAGTCTGTTTTGTCTTCGTATAAGTGTAAAAAGATAATCAAACTAGAAAAATACTAAGTTACTCTGCAAAAACAGGCCCCTAGGAAATAAGTCAGCAATTCTTACCACGCCTGCAGATTTTCTCTAAGTAAGCAGAACATCTGCCAATGGGGTGAGAAAAATGGTCTCATGTAGAATTCCTGTGTCAAGAAAGACACACTAAGACATGTTTTCTCAAACTGAGATTATTTTACCATTAAAAAACTTTCTTGATAAGAACTTTTTTTCTCACAAGACAGAAAAAGAAGCATTTAATTGAACTTTTTTTTATTAACTTAAGATTAAGTTTTTGCTGTGTATTTTGTGTTTTTTTTTTTTTAAGTGTACACAACTTGGGTTGATTGAGATTCTTTTGTAATGCATTGGAGCTACATTTTAAGGATTGAGAGTCACAGGTTTTTCCATTTCACCACTTTCACCCATGCTGTCTTCACTTTTTTCATCTTTTCACTCCCCTTTACTAATGCTGTGAAAGCCTGACATGCTTTTCTCTCAGTTCAAGTAAGTGCCTCCCTTCCTCACCCCACAACAAGAGGTGTGTTGTGGTCAGATCTCTGCTGTTTCTTCAGAGAATTGGGAGCCCAAAACAAGGAAAAACTTTTGGTGTAAGAAGCAAGTCAAGAAGAGTTTGTAACCTCTTTTTCCATCTACCTCCAGGATCCATTGTGAGAGAGACTTTTGCAAAGAACCGCAGGTTTTAGATTTTCCTAACCCATCTGTAACTGTTGACATAAGTGCCCAAGGCTAGCCTGCGGTAGAGAGTAACATCTCCACAACTTCTGCCTCTACTCCTGATGGCTGAAAGGAACCATACAGATCAAGGTGGTGTTATGGAAAGTCAGGGTTCAGAACTCATGGATTCACATTTGAGTAAAGGTTTTAAGGAGCTGCAGTCTTTTATCTAGAAGGGGTTAACTTTTTGTATTGCACATTGAGAAGCTTTTCTGAAACCTACACAAGTGGCTCAGCCAGCTGCAGATGTGTGTACAGCACAGTTCCACATCCAAATCCTTCAGAGCAGTTGATCCTCATTGACACTGGTTTGGAAATGAAGTAAGTGTGACCAACATTTGAGCAGTACTGCACAGTTTTACAATGAGGTAAGCCAAAGATTGATCTATCCTTTGAAATGTCGTATCCCAAGGCAGCATCTTAACATTTGCAAATCAGACTCCACACCATTTATCATTATATTCACATTGTGAAAACAAATCTTCTGGAAATTGGAAATGTGTAAGTGACATGTTTAGGAAGGTCAGTGGGAATTCCATCAACCCTAAATGTCATGTCTGTTCAATTAAAAATCTGTATGGAGGATAATGTGGACAATCAAAATATTGTATCTGTACTAAGTCTTCAAATTCATGAAAATCCATCCTTGTCTGGAAAATATGATGTCAATATTATATGCCTCTTAGCAAAAAAAACCAAAACAAAAAAACATTCTTGTGGTGAAAGGCTACAATCTTTAAATCCTTCAAACAAATTAAGAGGACAAGCTTATCTGTTTGGCCATTCCCACCAGGTGGAGACCCTGGAGAACACCTAGAACATACGAAAGACAAGAAGTCTCTTGGCATTATCTAGAAACTCCTCAGGGGTTCTCCTGGAGGAGTTGGAGGATCTCCTTTAGACTTCTCCCTCGGTATCAATTACTCAGTATCTGATGAGCAGAAGGAACTAAATGAATAGATTGATGTCATCAAAATATCTAAACAGCTGGATTGGTGTGATGGCCCTCCATGAGTTTGGAGCTTCCTTCTCTACTTCTTCTCTACTTCTTCTTTGTAAAGATTTGCCAAAATGGGAGATATGGGGGAGCCAAAAGCATTGCCATGGTTTTTTGTTTTGTTTTGTTTGTTTGTTTGTTTGTTTGTTTTTTTTTTTGGGGGGGGGGGGTAAATTATCCTCTGTATGGACCATAGGTGTTGTTTTTAGGTTGATTTGAATTTGTAGCGAGGGGGTGTTCTATTCTAGCTTTCTCCTGATGGCTGCTTGAGTGTCATTTTGCTGTGAATGCTGGACAATGCTGGTGAAAAGTGTGGTTGCATTCACCACTAACATTTGCCTTCTAGAACAGGTTCTTTCTCTTTCAAAAAAAAAACAGGAGCCCCTTTTGCAGACATGGTTCAGCTGTACAGTGACCAAGGCAACAAGGTAGATAGATCAAAGCGCTGACTGTTCCTGGATTATAAATAGAAACTCTGTCAAAATCCTCATGCCATACAAATGGGTTGCCTAAGAGAAGATAATATTGCATGGAAGCACTAAGATCCTGAAATCAGTGGTGATTTCTCTAGAAAATAGAGATGCACTAATTAACCAGTCAGCCAATTAATTTACCTCTTTTTTTGCTGCCTGAAAATGCCAAGCAGTTTAACCAGCAGGGACATTTTTGGCACTGCAGTGATGCTGCGATGGGAGCTCATGTCAGGTGAAAATAGCTCTTTTGTCCACACAATTGCCATGCAACACTCTACAGTGGAGGTCAGAGGGCCAAGGAAAGTTACAAAAAATGTTAAAAGTATTGTTTGCTTAGATAAAAAGGGGAAAAAATAGTTCTAAATCTATGATTGGATATTTTAATTTCAGCTCCTAAGGGAAATTAAAACACCAACAGCTTTGTTTATTTGATAAAATGGAATGCTTTAATTAATATAAAGGAAAATACATCATACAATGACTTAATTTACTTAAAGAACACAACAAAAATAAGAGGGTACTTGTTCTTGGTGTAATTAATTCAGTTTTCTGGCCTCAATAAAAGAAGGAAGTATTTCCATCCATCCATCAATCATTCTCACATCCACAGACTCTCACACACAATCTTCTTTTTACATAAGCAATTCGAATGTTGGGAAGATTACATTATATTTGATAAATCAATGCAGGTATATTATCTTCATTTTTAAATGTACACAAATTTATAGTCCGTTTGAATTGAATCCACATGAAGGTGGGTGATTTGTCTTCCCAGTTGTTCCTATGTTTTCTGGGCCGTTTGTCTTCTTAATCCTCTCTTTTTTATTACTTTGATGAGCATTTTGTAAGTCATTTTACTTTGAAAAAAATCTAGCTAATTGAACTTTTGTGTGAGCCAAAACAGTTTTTTTGGCTTCTTTCTTAAAAAAAATAAAATCATGATGAGATAAAAACACACTTGTGTCAAGAGCAATGGAACCCAAAGAGAGGTAGGAAGAACAAAAAGCATCAAGACGCATTAAAGCAATAATAGATGGTGACAAAGAAAGACACCAGCAGCAGTATGGAAGTAATACCTCCCTTCCCCAGAGTCTTTGGCACATCAATATTCCAGTGACATATAAAGAAGAAAACAGACTTGATGCAAAATGACTAAGAAAGAAAGCCAAGAGGGAAAAACACAACATAGCGTACAGAGGGAAACTGAAACACAGGCGGAGTTAAAATGAGGATGAAACAGTTCTTTGCTGAATGTGTCTGTAGAATTTAGCGAGAGCTGTATTTGGAACAGTTTTATTGCATCACTCTGCTCTGAAAGCACAGTGTAAAGCTCTCCTGTTGCTGTCTGACCAGCCTGAAGCAGCTGCTGGATGCTACAAGGACCAGTTTGGAGCTGGTGCATGTATGTCAGGGCTGGCTGTCTCCCACGGTTTATGAACCTTGGTGTGCTGCAAATGGTAATTGTACTTGTTCCTTAATGCAGTGCTTGGAGTCATTGTCACTAGTATTTACTGATGATATTTAACCTCTTGATGCTTGCATTTATTTCCAATTATAAATTTAAATGTGTTTGCTTTCAAGTTGGTGCTAAATGAAGTTAAGTTTGGAGCAGATAAACTTTGTCTGTTGCATATTTGCATCAACAGGCATCCAACAAAACAACAAAAGAAAAAGTATTGTCAATAAGTGAAACAAACGCTTGGCCAATTCACACTTTGCTTAAGATTTACCCCGGACGTCTACTTCTTGTGATGTTTCTGAATTGGCTAAACCAGACCATGCTGTTCTGGTTAAACTCTTTAACACCAGAGATGTTGCCAACAACACCTTTAACATACAGTTTTTCACATACTGGTAATCTTCCACAATTTACGCAATCAACGTGAATCAGCTGTTTCTGAGACAGATAAAATTTGCATATTGGCATTGCTCCAATATTAGGTTTATTATGTAAACGGTTGAAGAGTTGCAATAGTGAATTTAGTGTTAAAATTTTGAACTGGTAGTCTTGATGGTAACCCCGTTCCAATTTTTGATGTAAGTAAGCTTCTTTCCATTGTTGATGCATGATTAAAAACACAGATTTTGCAAGTTCTCCCACCTAGAGATAATGGATGGGTCTGAAATTGTCATCTTAGTCTACTGTGAGAGGTACAGCATCATATAAAAAATCTGGAAATCACATTGAATGATTTAAAAAAAATGCATCTGTTTGCTACTGCTGCTATACATATTTGAACACCTGTCTATAACTTAGAATTCTGACCCTGGAAGACCTGTCAATCCACCTTTGAATAGTCCACTTCCACTCCACTTAATGTCCTAATTTAGAAGCACCTGTTTCAGGTTGTTAGCAGCATGAAGACACCTGTCCACCCAATACAATCAGTAAGACTGCAACTACTAACATGGCCAAGACCAAAGAGCTGTCCAAAGACACCAGAGACACAACTGTAGACCTCCACAAGGCTACAGGCCAATTGCCAAGCAGTTTGGTGAAATAAGATCCACTGTTGGAGCAATTATTAGATAACTGAAGAAGCTAAACTTGTCTGTCAATCTCCCACGGACTGGAGCTGAAAGCAGGATCGTCATCTCGTGGCGTCTCAGTGACTCTAAGACAGGGGAGGACTCAGCCCAGAACTACACAGGAAGAGCTGGTCAATGACCTGAAAAGAGCTGGGACCACCGTTTCCAGGGTTACTGTTGGTAATTCATTAAGACGCCATGGTTTGAAATCCTGTATGGCACAGAGGGTTCCCATGCTTAAAGAGAGGCCCGTCTTAAGTTTGACAATGATCATATGGATGATCCAGAGGAGTCTTGGGAGAAAGTCATGTGGTCAGATGAGACAAAATTGAACTTTTTGGTCTAAATTCCTCTCCCTGTGTTTGGAGGAAGAAGAATGTTAAGGACCATCCCAGGAACACCATCCCTACTGTGAAGCATGGGGGTGGTAGCATCATGCTGTAGGGGTGTTTTTCTTCACATGGAACAGGACGACTGCACTGTATTAAGGAGAGGATGACCGGGGTCATTTATTGCAAGATTTTGGGAAACAACCTTGATTCATTTATTTATTTATTTTATTATCCCAATATCACAACCATATCTGTGTCAGTGGGCTTCACACCAATATTTCTACAAAGAACATAAAGCCAGTCATAACATATAAATAGTAGTTGGTTGCTAGACAAACTAAACAGGCTAAGCTAAACTGGCATTCCTGCCCTTAGACCCTCCTTCTCGGCGAGGAAAAACTCCTAAAGAAATTATATGTGTAAATATATATATATTATATGTTGTGGCGTGGCCTAGCCTGTCTCCAGATCTAAATCCAATAAAAAATCTTTGGAGGAAGATCAAACTCCGTGTTTCTAAGTGATAGCCCAGAAACCTGACTGATCTAGAGAAAATCTGTGTGGAGTGGGCCGAAAATCCTTCCTGCAGTGTGTGCAAACCTGGTGAAAAACTACAGGAAACATTTAACCTGTGGGATTGCAAACAAAGGCTACTGCACCAAAAATTAACATTTATTTTCTCAGGTTTTCAAATATTCATTTGCAGCAGTAGCAGACTAATACATCATTTTAAAAAATCATACAATGTGATTTTCAGATTTTTTTTTAGATCATGTCTCTCACAGTGGACATGCACCTAAGATGACATTTTTGGACCCCTCCGTGATTTCTAAGTGGGAGAACTTACAAAATCAGCGTTTTCAAATACTTAAATGCTTCCCTGTTGTTGAAGTATGAAAGGAGTTGGAGAAAATTGGAAATAATGCAAGACTTTTTCAAATGTTTTTAACTCAGTATTGTGAATTCTACCAGTAAAAGATGTTGTTAACAGTGACCTGGAACGTGGCTTTTCATCCTACATGTCACGCATTGCTGCTTAGTCTTTTGACAAAACGCTTCTTACAAGGCTGCAATCTGGACCTTCCTCTTACTAAAACACTGCTCCACTCTTCCTCCCACCTGTCGTCTCTGCTGCTCCTGTCCTCTCCAGTGTCAGCAGTACAGGGAGAGCACCTCAGTCCTGGAGAACCAGCCAGCAGGGACGTTTGTTCTTCAAGTTCACGCTGTGGATGCAGACGAGGGCTCCAACGGCCGGGTGACATACGGTTTCATGCATAAGGACTCAACTGTGCCGGCCTTCAGTATCCATCCCGAAAGCGGTACTGAGACATGCCAGTACTTTTACCTCACGTAGAGGGGTGCAGACATTTTCTCTCTTGTGACACAAGGAGGCTTTTTAAGGGGGTCAACAAGTCTGTCAAAATAAAATGAACATGACTTTTTGTGAGTAAAATAACAGGCTTAAATTCAGCTTTTCCAGCTCTGGATTAGTCCTCACACACCCTTATGTCACGTTTTTTTCAGTTTAATATTCTGAAAAGGAGAAAGTCATTGGTAATTTATAACCTTGACTGAAATTATCCACAGACTGTAATGTCAAAATCATTACTTCCTTCCATTCGTGTCACTTAAATCTATACACTTCATCAAAAAAATAGTTCAATTTTGCATTATTTTGCTTGGACTATTGGGCTGAAAGTTGCAGAAATCTTATGGCTGTATAAGTAAAATAATTGTGATGTGTAATTGATACTTTTGTTGCATCAAGGGGTCATTGTAACGGCCAGGAAGTTTGACCGCGAGCGGCAGAGGGAGTATGCAGTGACGGTCACTGCCACTGACCAGGCCGTGGACCCCCTGATTGGGATTTGTCAGGTCAACATTCTCATCCTGGACCAAAACGACAACAGTCCCAAGTTTGAGAACATCAGATATGAATGTAAGAGGGAAATAAAAACGCATACTTTAGATTCAGTCTTACTTCGAATACCTGATCAAACACAACCAAAAACATCTACAGCTTTTTTAAATTGTTGAAAATTGTTGTAATTTGTATTTGTAAAGCATTCCAGTAATAATGCCAACAAGAAGCCATAAAGGTTGTGTTGTGGTTTATTTGTCCTCTGTTCTTGTGCAGACTTTCTTCGGGAGGACACCATGATTGGAAACAGTTTCCTGCGAGTTGCAGCACACGATGATGATTTTGGCACAAATGCAGCCATCACATATAGCATGTCCAATGAAGAGCCGGAGTACCTCAGAGTCAACCCACTAACAGGCTGGGTGTATGTGAACCAGCCCATTTCACAGGTACACAACTTTTTTTTTCAACAAATGAAAAAAATAGAAGCAAAAAAATACGATCACTTTTTCTGATTTTGGTCATTAGAAGATGCTATATCAGTGTTCACCTTTCACAGTTTTGCATATTTTTTCTGTAAAATTTTGCATATATTTTGTTTGTTTGTTTTTTACAGTGCATTGTGTTGTGATTAGATATAGAATTTTTTTTTTTAATCAAACTCCTTTCTTCCGTGCCTTCTTTGCAGAATGTGTTTAGTTTACCAAATCTACTGTAATCTTCGATCACGATCAGATCTGTGGTATTATTTTATAAAACTGGACCTATTTTTCAATGAAGCTTTAAAGTTTGAGAGTTAAAAAAAGGAAAAGTGTAAAAATGTTCTGCCTGTCTTAGAAAAGTGGATAGAATATGCACTGAGGAGATTTATAACCGTAAAAAAAATCTAGAATTTTGGTAAAAAGTAAAGATGACCATTTAGCAGATTTCATAAATCGCAGGTTATTTTTACAACATAACTCTGGTAATAAACAAGGGAACACTAGTTGTGAAGAAAAACTGACAAGTTCTGCATTTTAATTCCAAAATATGTTAGCAGTTGTTTCCACTTTTCCTCTCATTTTTGTCGTACCACAAAAATGTTGAAAATCTGCAACAGATTTGGCAGAATCAATTTCTTTCCAAATTATTACACAGTTTTAGGTTTCAAAGCTTTTTAATCATTTTTTATGTTGATTTTTTTTTCAGAACGTTCAAAAAATGAAAGATCATTCTGTAAGGTGTATTATTGTTGGTGTTCGAGAAAATGAAAAATCTGCTTTACTGGTGCACATTCTTATGATGTAAATATAAACTTTTTTGGAAAATTCTAGCTAAAAGTTACGCAGTTCAGAAAATTGTTGCTAAAATTGGTAATAATTGGTATATTTTCTTTTCTTTCTCTGCTGCTGTTTTAGTCATGTAAGAAACTCTCCTCATGTTTTTTTTTTCTTTGAGTAGCTTTTGATTGAAAGAAACTGAAATGTTCATGTTCTTCCAGATTCCTGGAGAGTTGCAATACTCTGGTCTAAGGTAGAAAACGCATGAGACTGAGTTCATTTACAGGATCCTTTTCTTTGCCCAGAGGAGAATGTCTGATATTTTTCTCATTATAGTGCTTCTGAGCATTTGCTTTTCAGCAAACATGAAAAAATGAAGAAATAAAGAAAACAGACATGAGATAACTGAAAACTAGTTTGGGATTTTACCCTCATACATGTAAATTCTGCGTCAGGGTTGATTATTTGTTTCCTCTGCACTCTGGAAACCCTGCAAACTTTCAGCACTTCTGATTTTTTCTTGTTAAAAGTTTTTTTTGAAAAACAAATCTGTATCTGAAGTTGAAAGGTTTTTTTTAACTAATGAGTACAACTTCCTACAGTATAATGCTCTAACAGCCACTGCCTGCTTGTTTACTGGAGCTTTGGCCAACATCATTGAGTCTTTGCCTCAATTTCTTAGCAAAAACGGAAATCTAAACACTCTTACTAATAACAAATCCTATTAGGAGACTGAAACTTTTCTTCAGTTAAAGTCATTTTCTAAGTTTAAACCTCTGAATGTGTACACATAGAGCGTATTTTTGTGCATGAATTAGGAGAAGCAGCAAAAAAACGAGAAATATACTTCCAAGACAGATCATTTTGTCCAATTGGGGTGAGGAAGGCTGAGGTCTAAATTAATTCACTTCTTTTTACTTTATATTTCTTCTTGCATAAATAGAGTGTACACTTCCTACACACGATCCACACGAGATACTGGAATAGGTGTAATCCCACCTCTCCACTCTGTTCCAGTCACATTTCAACTGTTTTTTTTTTCTTTTTTTCTGCTCCTCATTTGTGTGGTGGACATCCCTGCAGAGGACCTACATCACTCGGGAAATCGTGGCTACGGACGGAGGAAACAGGAGCAGTTCGGTGGAGCTTTCTGTCACCATCACCAATGTGAAGAACCAGCCTCCCCAGTGGGAAAATGACACGTACAGTGTAGTCATCCCTGAAAACACAGTCAGAGACACGCCCATCGTGGTACGTTTCTCCCTTTCAGACCATTCAAATCAGGAAAAGATCCACAGGAAAAAAACCTTTTTACTCTTCAGGGTTGTTAAAGATATTTGGTGATGAAAACTTCTTAACAGTTGGTACCCGTATTTCCTATTGTTTTTCAACGTGATCCCAATCTGAAATGTTATCTGGCCAGGTCTGAGTCTGAACAGAACATTGTTTTTGTAAATATAAAAAAAAGAAACTGAAGCCTGAGTCACATGAACGCGAATGGGGGGGATGACCTGAAGGGGTGCTGCGGGTTTTTGGGTTGTCCGGGTCCGTGGAGGGTCGGATGCTTTTGTACGGTGTCCTTATGCTACAATCAAGTCTTCAGTAAAGTGCGAGAACTGATCCCTTACTGGCCATGCATGAATGCCGCACGCACAATGGGGCACGTGATACATAAGTGGGCGTAGGATGCCCATAGGATGTCCACCCAATCTACACTCTGATTTCCTCATTTCCTACCGTCGGGCTGTTCACACTTTTCACATGAACTGCACCAATGAGCTCCTGGCGCAATCCACAAGATTTTGGGGGATTGAGGAAATTGAAAAATGAGGACAATCAAAGTATGACGTGGCTGCATTGCACCTACTTCCTCTTTACTTACCCTTACGTGTTGTATAGGTGTTCACTACAATCTGTCGCCTGCAGCATGCCCGTAGAGAAATGTGCATGAACATGTTTGCACTGCGGGTTCACAGAGTAAGGGCAGTTACGTCTAGGGCTGAAATTCTTTCTGTTTTGCGATTATTAACTTATTTTCTGTGTTGTTATGCAGTTTTTGTTAAATCCCTGGCAGGAGAGTTGCAGATTTGCATCCCCCAGAGTTAAATGAAAAACTTTCATAAATTCATTGACTTATTTTTCATTAGGTTTCCATGCCGTGTTTTCCACTAACCCACAGCAGGTTGTAAAGTTCATCAGAGCCACTGATAAATATTTGAACTTCAATGATGAAAATGAGAAGGCAAAGGAGAGCACTTTCAGACAGGGATGTGTGTGCTTAATTGTGTTTGTGAGAGACACTGATGAAGGGCAGAAGAAAGACTGCAGTCTCCAAAGTTCTTTGCATTAACCGAGGTGGTTGTTAACCGCATGTCTGTCGCAGACATTTGAGGACTTTATGGCCCGGATAAGCACATAAAGTAGTCAGAAAATGTTTGCCAGCTCTCGCTGCATGCCTCATTATTGCTGCCACTCTGCTCTGCAGGTTGGATGGGCACTGCCAGGTCACAAACAGACAGAATGGATCAGGCCCAAGATGGTATTTTTGATTTTAATTGCGTTGTGTCCAGTTTCATGTGTTGAAAAGCCTTGGTATAATTAGTTAAGGGTGAGAGCGGGATAAAGATCAGAGCGCGCTTCCCCTTTGATCCCACAGGATATTTGTTGGTTCTTGTCTGAGGCGTTCTAATATCTCGCTCTTTATTATTTAGGAGCTATAAAGCTTTCTTTCATTTGAGTAGCTGTAGCCGAGCGAGAAGCCTTGTTTCTGATGGTCACTGCTGCTGCCGAGCATTTTGTTTTTCAGCTGTCAGACTGATAATTGAAAACATGTAGATATCCTGCTGGATGAAAGTGAAAGTCAGTTTGAGAAATGTGTTTCTTCAATTCATCTCTCCTTTTAAAAAGTGTTACTTCAAAAAAAGCGAGAAAAATATGTGTCTGAAATTGCAAGTTACAAGACGCAATGAGAAATAGTCTAACAGGAAGACGGTCCAATTCATTTCCATTTTTGGGGGTGATCAAGACCTTTTTTTTTTTCTTCAAAAGTGAGGTTTTCGTATGTAAAAATCCAGAGCAAAGGGAAAAGCATATTTACTCTGTTTTTTAATGTACATTTTAGGAAAATTCATTCATTCATTCATTTTCCAATCCGCTTTATCCCTTTCGGGGTCACGGGGTCACCGGAGCCTAACCCGGCTACTCATGGGCGAAGGCAGGGTACACCCCTGGACTGGTCGCCAGTCTGTCGCAGGGGCCACAATCACACACCCATGCCCACTCACATCCACACCTAGGGACAATTTAGATTAACCAATTAACCTATGAAGCATGTTTTTGGACGGTTGGAGGAAGCCGGAGTCCCCGGAGAAAACCCACGCATGCACGGGGAGAACATGCAAACTCCACACAGAAAGGTCCCCCAGCCAGGACTTGAACCGGGAACCTTCTTGCTGTGAGGCAGGAGCGCTAACCACTGCCCCACCGTGCAGCCATTTTAGGAAAATATAGGACATTTATTTATTTATTTGTCTTGACATTTCTTTTTTTTTTCAGATGTTTTCTGAGAAAATGAATCCCAATTACCTATTTACAGTCTAAAAAAGTGAATTAAGTTTCAATCAGTTTTAAGTATGTGGAACATCAGAAAATCCTTGAGATCCCTGCAGAATTCATTGTATTCCCCACTCCCTTTGGAAAGGCGGAGACCTGACAGTGTCATGGATTGTTCACAATCACCGTTTGCAAAGACCAGGTGATTTCAATCTGAAAGATTTGAAATAATCTGACTCATTTGACCTTGCCCCAACAATCAGCATCATGGGTTCTTCCAAGAGGTTGTCCAGAACAATGAAACTGAAAATAGTTGATGCTCACAAAGCAGGAGGAGGCCATAAAAAGATAGCAAAGCATTTTCAGATGAAAATATCCTCTGTGCAGAATGTCATTAAGAAATGGCAGTCAACAGGAACAGAGGAAGTTAAAGCAAGATCTGGAAGAGCAAGAAAAATCTCAGACAGACAGAGCAGCTCGCAGGATTGTGAGAAAAGCAAATCCAAACCCACGTTTGACAGAAAGACCTGCAGACTCTGGAGTTGTGCTACACTGTTCTACTGTCAAGAGATACTTGTGCAAATATGGTCTTCATGGAAGAGTCATAAAAAAAAAAACCTCTTCTATGTCCTCAGCACAAAATACAACCTTTGAAGTTCACAAATGAACATAGAAACAAGCCTGATGCATTTTGGAAACAAGTTCTGTGGACCGACCCGGTTCAATGGAACTTTTTGGCCTCAATGAGCAAAGGTCCGTTTGGAGAAGAAAGGGTCCAGAGTTTCATGAAAATAACCTCTGTCCAACTGTTCATCTGCAAACTGATGCCTTTAAGAGATTTTTCAATCTTTCCTTGGGTTCTTTATGCACAATAATGTAAAATTTTTACCTGGCGTGCCCACACTTTTGATCCCAACTGCAATTATGTACCAGAAAATCTTTCAGACATTATTTTAACCATATTGAACCTTTCATATTGACACACACATTTCCGAGACCCCTACCATGAGCCAAACTTTTCTTAAAACAGTTGTAAAGAACTTGGTCAATGTTTTCTGCTTGTAGTACATCAACATTCCACTAGGGGCAGTAGAAGGCTTTTCCTGTTCATTTCAAAATCGCTGCTTCCATAAAATCTCAAAAACACATTTGGCAGGAACGATTTTGCCAATTTTCAAAACTTTATGTAGAGAATAACTCATCTGTTGTTATTCGGCTTTTTTAATTGCTATCTTTTTAATTTTTATCTTTAATTGCTATCTTCTGCATGAAGAATGCCAAATTTGTTGATAATTCTGTATAGTACAGTACACCATGTTAAAAATGTGTGGATGAAATTTGACACAGTAGGTAAATAAGAAGCCTTTTTCCCTGAACACTTATTTCAATATTTTTGCATCTTAAACTAACATTTTTGTGAGCAAAAATTTACCAACTCACCCAATTGTTACTATTTATAACTCATAAAAAGAGCTTGTAATTTTTTTTTTTTTCATCAAAGGTTTTAAAAAGATCTTCGTTAAAAATAAATAAATAAATAAAAAATAAAAAACACTTTTTTTGATGTAGTGGGCTTTATTTGAGTTAAAAACTCAATGGAATGACCTTGTGTTGATACTGTTTTGTGACTTTAAATAAGGTTTTCATTCCAGGTAATTCTAATACGTCTATTAGTGTGTATTACATTTAAGTGTTAATTACTTTTTTTTCATATAAAGTCAGTTCTTCTGAGCTCTGAAACATTTAGAAGTTATGCAAACATGTGAAAGAATAAGTAAATGTGCAAAAAAAAAAAAGTTTATGTTAATGTTAAGATGATATTAAGCCTGAACTTCAAACATCTTCTCCATCTCTGTGCTACAAAGACCATCAAAGCCACATCCCTGCTTGGAGATCCCAGGGTTACCTACAATTTGGAAGATGGGATGGTTCCGGAGACCAACATGCCTGTTCGATTCTACTTGACCCCAAACCGAGAGGACGGATCAGCGTCTATCTTGGTAGCTGAGCCTCTGGACTACGAAACCACCAGGAACTTCATCCTGAGGGTCCGTGCTCAAAACGTTGCTGCCGTTCCCCTGGCTGCTTTCACCACAGTCTTTGTCAATGTGACAGGTAAGTGTCTGCCTTTGATACCTTTTTAAATCATCATCATCTTCTATGTTGCCTTCTCCGATTGGATTTGAAGGCCATTCTTTTTCTAGAAGCTTGAAAAGTAAACTTAGCATGAAAAGAGTACATTTAGACAAGTTCATGGTTCATATTGGCAGAGTGAATGGCTCTAAACAATAAAACTGTTTGAAAATCTAAGAAACCAATCACATTTCAATGTTCTTTGAACTGAATCTGTTTTCTGTCGGTTTTTGTGAATCAAAGAAAGACTGAGGATCTTTTTCAAGTTGAAACAAACTTTCTTTGGACTGCGAAAGGAGAACTTCAGAGTCCAGAGACCTGCAAACTTCTAACAGACAGACTGCAGACAGACATTTCAGGACACCAAAAGCCTTGATCTTCTTTAAAACATACGTCTGTACCTTTAAAGAAACATTTTCAAAAAAAAAGAAAAAAGAAAAGGGAGAGGCATTTTTAAATTCAGAACCATCCGTGTTCTGACAGAGGAGCAGGCTGACTGATGTGAAAGTCCTCAGCAGCCTGAAAACGTGATCACAGGATTCAGTAAAAGCTGTTGGTTTCAAAAATGCATTTCTCTGCAAAAAGAAAAAAAACTTGATTAAAGTATGATAAAACGCAACAACTTAAAAAACTCAGTTTATTTGATGTTAAAAATTAAGCATTACTTTATAGCAAAAAACTAGCAAAGATTAGATATAAAATCAGAAATGAAAAACAATACTTTATATTAAATTGTATTGAAATAGTGGTAAGCTAAAAGATTTTTTCAAAACGAATTATCCTAATTTAAGTAAACTATGTTATTTCTGCTAAAAGCGGGTAGTTTTAGTATATGCTAACACAGGAACATAACAAGTAAACATGCTTACTGCCTCACAGTTCTCTATCGTGTCATTTATCTTTGTATGGAGACCAACAGAAGGGACATGCAATAACTTTGTGAATAAGTAGATCCAGAGTCTGAGATCCTGGTTCCCCCACAAGTTTTTCAGCAAATAAACTCATCAACAATATTTCAGCTTTGAACCATCCTGACTTCCAAACATTCTGCTCCATACTTGCTATTCTTTTACTGATGAGTTTGCTGACTTTTATCGTTCTTTCACCTTTAAGCATATCCCATCAGGGGTCACCAAAGCAATTCGGCTTTCACCGATGTTTATTATTTGGTTTGGCAGAGAGTTTTGCTTCCTGACTGACACAACCTTGTGTTGTATCGGGGCCGGAGACCGGCACAGGGAGATTTAGACCCACGCAACCCATGTGGCTGCATAGGTAGCCAGTAGCATGAAGGGTCTTGCCTAAGGACTCAGCTTATTGCTCTCCCTGGGAAATGCATTCTCATGCATTAGTCCTGCACACAGCCCACCGAGCCATCCACCGAGCTTGAATCTCTGCACATGTTTGCTTACTTTTTTGTTTTTTTAAAATAAAAAGATGTCTTATGCTCGCCTAAAAATGAAAGCAGAAAACTTCACATCTTTCAAAGACTTGCAATCTGCAATCTGCCTACAAATATCCCCTAGTCAGTGTCAATTTGATTTGTTTATTAATTTAAAAATAAATCAACAATACAGGATTTTTTTTTTTGGAAACTTTATTATTTCTATTAAAAAATGTCCACTCATTAAAATTTTTACCTTTTTTTATGTCTCAAATGTTTCCCCTTTGAGCCTTTTTACTCATTCATTCATTTTCCAATCCGCTTTATCCCTTTCGGGGCCAGGGGGCCGCCGGAGCCCAACCCGGCCACTCATGGGCGAAGGCAGGGCACACCCCTGGACTGGTCGCTAGTCCGTCGCAGGGGCCACAAACACACACCCATGCACACTCACATGCACACCTAGGGACAATTTACAGTGACCAATTAACCTATGAAGCATGTTTTTTGGACGGTGGGAGGAAGCCGGAGTACCCGGAGAAAACCCACGCATGCACGGGGAGAACATGCAAACTCCACACAGAAAGGTCCCCCAGCCAGGACTTGAACCAGGAACCTTCTTGCTGTGAGGCAGGAGCGCTAACCACTGCGCCACCGTGCAGCCGCCTTTTTACTTACTTATATATTATTTACAAAAGATACTCTATTTATCTGATTTATCAGTTATTCAGATTTCATATGCTTACAATTGTTTATTTTTCAACAAAATTCATCTTTTATCAGCCAATTTATGCATTGGCATTTAAATCAGCAGATTTTACCACATGTTTGCAAACTTATCTTTTTTTTTACCTGTTTTCAACCTAATTAAATTGCATTAAGGCAATAACTGAATGTTTTTGTTATTGTCCTAAATTTGCATTCTTCTGCATCTTTATCTTCAGCTCTCATTATTTACACATACATTTATGCAGAGAATTTTGTTTGTCTGATTAGATTTGAACTAAGCCAGTATTTTTAAAGAGTGTTGAGCTGCAAAACTGAAAACACGTTTTTGCTTGAGTTTCTTTCAACTTTTATTTCTAAATCACTTCACCTTGTTTTGAGCTGTAATTTTGGTATAAATAATGCAGAATTTAGCACATTTTAGTCGCTTCTCTTCTTTCATTTTGTTTGAATGTAACCGTTATGGCATCCAACAGGTTTTTTAATGATTTAAGTCTGTGCTGCAGAGAGAAATACTGAATACTCTGTGTCTACCGTAAGCATTTTCAGGGCAGAAATGCTTTCAGGAGAGCATCCTTTGACACCACACTTCTGAAGGGTAAAAAAACTAAATAAAAAAAAAAAGATGTGAGATCGCTAGTCTTAATGCTAAAGTTGAACTTTTGACTAACATTGGAGCACCAAACCAACCTCAGAGCAGCAACAAAGCCTGCAGAGTTCATTGATAGCTTTAGTCACAAAATGCTAGGAAACAAATCATCATGTAATGAAACTGCTTAAGCTTTGCTTCCAACTGCCCTTATGATACGGGCTGTCTGTGGGCAAATCGGTATAATTCATGCAGGTGTTCTGCACAACATATTAAGGTTGTATATCACTCAGTGTAGCCGTAGAGCAAAAATATTCATGCACATTTTTTGTATGCTGCGGGCGACAGGTGTAAAGGTTATGAACACTTAAACAGCACGTGTGAAGTAGATGAGACACAGGCATGTCGTACGGATTTTTCATTGTTTCAACCCCCTCAAATCCTGCAGTCTGGAAGCAGACCATTAGTGCTGTTCACAGATTGCGTGCATGCTCCTTGCATGCAGACTAACTGTTAGAATTGAGAAAATTAGACAATCATAGTTTGTGTGGACATCCTGGGCACCGATGTATCATGCGCTCACTCCATGCATGCAGCATTACCATGTGGTCAGTAAGGAGCTAGCGCTCATACCTTACCAATGACTAGAGTGTGGCTTACGAATGTCAACTTCCAATAATCTTACAGATACTTCACAATACAGTTACCACACATACAACAATGGTACATTCCATTTTAAAAACATTCCTAAATGTAATGTAATGTGCCTTAAGAGAACTGCATGACACTTCTGCAGTCCTCTTAAGATGCAGCCGCACCTCTCTACAACCCAAAACCTCAGTACTCATACAGGTCAACCCCCTGTGAGGGTACATGTGACTAAGACTTAGAAAATGCACAATTTGGGGATCATTGTGTTAGCATGCAGGACAAGAACACTGTATCAGACGAACCCTCAAAGATGAAAATAGTAAAGAAATGAGCCAATAAAAACAGTTCATAGGTCGCTAACATAAACTCAGCTTTTGAACTTAACATAAAAAAAAACGGAGTTTGCCTGCTGATCAATATGATCAGTGCAGATAGGAATCATTTACAAGAGATTTGAAAATTTTAAAATCTGGTCCAAATTTGTGAGTTTTTACTTTTGCTCAAAGGTTTGGAAATGAGATCTGTAACTTAAGTCTTTAAAATAGTTCTATAATTGTTGTTTTTTAGTGCTTTGTATTAATTGATCATTGTTAGTAATCTCAAAAGGACTTTTACTGGTTTAATAAAAATAATAAAAACATAGATCAGTGTGTTTAAGACCAGTAAGTCATTTTATGCAGTATAATTCTGTCAAACTTTTAATTTATTTTCATATATTTTTTAAATTAGTGCTCAGCTGTTAGTAACCAGGCCAGTGGTGTTTTTGGTTGTGTTATCTCCACTTGCGTAATTCCCTCACATCACGAACACACACACACACACACACATACACTTCTATAATCCAAAAGCTACTTAATCCAGTTAGTAATAATTAATTGTCAGAGCCTTCCTTTTTCTAGCTGTCCGTCTCTTTACTCTCCCTATACGTTCACAGGAAAGCTTTTTTCGCTTCTCCAGAGGCGGAAAAGCTAAGGACAGGAGGGAGGAGTGTAATGGATTAAAACCTTATTTCTTATTCATGGATTAGGACATTTGCTCAAAGGCAGAGAAAGAGGAAAAGGACACACAGAGTAACATTACATATGATGTCTTGCACAGTTTTGTCAAACTGACGGAAATCAGGTTTTGTTTCTCTGGTACCTGGCTGGTCTGTTCCTGATCCATCTGCAA
The DNA here is from genome assembly GCA_036245035.1 of Adrianichthys oophorus. Lineage (NCBI taxonomy): Eukaryota > Metazoa > Chordata > Actinopteri > Beloniformes > Adrianichthyidae > Adrianichthys > Adrianichthys oophorus. The sequence continues at coordinate 27,168,783 of BSAI01000104.1, forward strand.
TGCAGCAGCGCCTCATCTCCACTGTTCTCCTGGAGTACTGTCTTCAAAGTCGACTGTAATTCTCATTTCAAAACTGTATCCTGATATGCTGACCGAGCAGCAGATCAATACGTTTTTAAATTTGGGGAATCTCTTCAGGTCTGACTCACTCATTCAGTCAATTTAGGGACATAAACGTTACCCTAATGCCAAGGAAAGATGATTCATATTTAGCAGGCTGTTGAAGTAGGTTAACAAAAACTACACTTAAATAAATGAAGCATAATGAGAAATATTTGGAAGCTTATGATTCATTTACTTCCAGCTTTCGAGTTTGTGCCAAACAAAACTATAAGAAAAATGTTTTGGTTTCTTTTTTTTTTTGGTCGAGTCCTTTACAGTTGTAAAAATGTTTTTTATTAAAAGAAACTATACGTTTGTGTTGTCTGACACGATCTCTTCACTACAGTGAGATACTTTGTGATTATTGTTTTTTTTTTTTTTTGAGATCAGACAGTAAAATTGAATGCAAATCTGTTTGATAGCTGATCATTTTTAGGTTCTTGTTTCTTTGGTTAACCCAGTTCCAAACATACCTTGATGTGGAAAACAGGTTTTGTTTTTCTCATTATGAACAATCGTCCTTCCTGTTTGTTCCCATAGTCATGACGTCAGCTGTTTAATGTTACTAATGCAGCATAAAAGCACGCCGGCCTCACTGATCAGTGCAGGAGGCAGCGTCCACCTGTTTCCTTCATAAAACAAACAAAATCATGAGGAAATCAGAATCTAATAGTGTTCATTTAGTAAAGTGCAGTAACAAATAAGATACCTCCTTCTGATGCTGATGTGATTGCTTTGTTCTTTGTTGTGAATGTATTCAATTCCTGCTTTTTGATGGGATGTTTTATTTGGGCTTCAGCATTTAAGATCACACTAGTCAGTGGTCGTGTGAGCGTTAAAATAGAGCACATGTTTAAAATCAGAGATGGATTGCTGGTTCTGTTGGTCACTGCAGTCGGGCAATTTGCAGCCTGAGAGGACGTGACATTATCCAATCATTTTTGTAGAGCTCAGTGTAAAGTCTCAAAACCCAACCCTTCAGTTCATCCTCTGAGGAAACTTATGGAAATGTTTGTTCTATTTTCCTCCAACTATTTGGAAAAAGTCGTTTTGGAGATAAAGCCAGCTTTTTGCCATTTATGGATGCTGTTTGGGTTAGCAGGGGGGTTCCCACACCTTTTCAGCCTGCGAGCTACTTTTGAAATGACCGGCTCTATAAGATCTACCTACTGTACCTATCCATGTATGTTCAATTGTCCGTTCAGCTTGATGACTGGCTGACAGCAAATATATTTTTTGTCTATTGACTTTTGATGGCCCGGGATCTACCCACACAAATGACCAGTTGGTTGTGATCGACGTATTAGGCCCCCCTGGTTTACCACAATGACTCGTTTGGACAAATACGGTTCATGCAAAGATGCAGCTTTCCATTCAATTCCCATGAGGGTAAACTGGATTTTTTTTCTGGTGTTTTCTTAGAATTCATTTTTATCCCCGTCTCTCCAGATGTAAACGACAACGTCCCTTTTTTTACTTCCTCCATCTACGAAGCGTCTGTGACCGAAGGAGCAGAATCAGGAACTTTGGTTTTCCAGGTTTCAGCAAATGACCTTGACTTGGGTCCAAATGGCAAGGTCAGACTGGTTTGACTGAAGTTTTTTTTTAGACACATTAATTTAAGTCATGATTGTGTAAATGTGTGATCATTGTAGTCATCTTTTCCTGTAATCATTTTTCCCCTTGCAGATCTCTTACTCCCTGCTGAAAGATCGCAGTGGGGACCATCGGTATTTCCGCATCGACCCAGAGCTGGGTTTTATCCACACACAGGCTGTGTTTGACCGGGAGACCAAAAGCTCGTATCTTCTAGAGGTGCAGTCTGTGGATGGCTGGGAGTCGGCACGGCCTGGTAAACATGGACAGCCCAACTCAGGTAACTCAGACCAAAACCTAGTGGTGTGTTTAGTGAGTGGTCTGAAAGGAAGCTCAGTCTTTTGCACTTTTCCATCCACTTTTGTCCAAGAACCAAAAACTTTTAGTGGATGCAATGCTGTGTTCAAATGGAAATCTGAAGGAATTTTGGAGAAACACCTGGCTCCTGGCAAAATCTGGTTTTCCTCTTATAGGAGGACAAAAAGGGTCCTGTCATCTTTTTTTTAATTGATTAAATTCTTATTTTTCTTTACTCTTTGCTAAAAAGAGGCTTGGTGCAAAATGTCAAGCAGGGTAAATCTTGCCAATCTTGCTCCAGGCTTTTTCTTTTACAGCTCTAGACGTGGTGTCACAGAAATTATTTTAGGCACAAATTGCAATAATTAATTTCTCCTCCATGATCAATTTTCAATTGGTTTGCACTTCCTTGAGTATCAAGGGACATCATCCTTACATCACCACTATATCTGAGCCCTGGATTGGTGAATGTTCAACCTAGTTTAGCTCTTAAAGCCTGTTCAATGGCTAGGCCTTTATATGTAGAGCCCAAAAACAGTCGTAGAACCCTGCGTTGGAGCGAGTGAATGCGAGTTTTGACCGCAGAATCCTGACACACACATTTAAGAGGAATTTTCATTGGAGTTGGCTGCTTAAATGCACGTTGCTGAGGGTGGTGAGGCGGTGAATGTAGCTTGATTTGGGTCAACCTGCTATTGTGAAGAAACCAGCTTATTTGAGTCATTTTAGGTCATTTGCAATGGAAACTCACATGCATTCTTTGTTGTCCAATCAGAGATGAACATCTGTCTTTCTGACTTTAGCCTCTTCTGCATCCTTGAGGAAATTGAAATCTGTGTCACAGATGTTTTTGTAGAATAAAAATAATAATGAAGCAGTCTGTTTTGTGCTAAAACTGAGGTGGAGTTTTGGTCAGTTATCTAGCAAAAATGTAAATAGTAAATGTTCTAATAGAATGCCAAAGATTACTATTTGTACATTGTATTTTACTGCACATGTGTGCATTGAGTTTACATTGAAAATCCAGGACTCTGTGTGGTGATTGTTCCTGCTGAAAAAAGCATAAAGGTGGGCAGTGCTTTAGACAGCTGCTGTACAGACTTTGTTAGGGCTCCACATCTTTGTTGAAGGCAGCAATAAACTCTGTTTTCCTCCTCATGTTTCTTTCCCACATCTGCTCATCTTCCTCTGCTGAAGGACCAAGGGCAATTTTTCTCTCTCAGGCTGTCACTCCTGCGGCCCCCCTTCTCCATCTCTCTATTTCTCTCATTTGCTGCCAGATGAAATGCTCTGGTAGAGTAGAAAGAAGGAAAAAGAAATGAACAGATGCTTAGACAGATGGGTGAACAGAGAGAGTTGTTTGAGGGGGAAAAAAATACATGACCAAAATAATGGGAACTTTACTGTAGCTCCATCCCCAAAAAAGTTGAGTCAAAATTGAGGCAAAACACAAGGATGTGAAGATCAATTCAGACATTGATGACAGTTACTCACCAAAATCCATGAATTAATCATTTTTTTCTGATATTTTCAAAACGATAGATTCATTTAATCACAGAGTAACTTTACAGAGCCAGTCAATTGTTTTAATTAGTTATAATGATTGTAATAAAAAGAGAATTCCAGACAGGCTGTACAGTCTCAAACTAAAGCATTGAAACTTTTCTCTTTGTAGAAGAGTTTTAAAAACATATTCAGACATAAACACAAATCTCTGTTTAAAACCAGATTGCTGCAAAACTCATAAATCCAGCTTAGACCTGCACCACGTTCGTAAACCTGGTTCATATTGTTCAGGGTCTCAGCTTCAATCCCACAACAATAAAAATATTTTTGGGGGGAACAAATACAAAAGATAAAAAGAAACCAAGGTTTGGATGCGGCTCCACCTTCCCTGAGGTGAAACAGAAAACTTATATGTGGTTGGATGGATAAAAACTCAATTAAAAATGACTTTAAAGACACAAACCCGAGCATAAGAATTGATTTGTGAAAAAAAAAAAAAAATGATTTCATGTATAACAAACATTTAGAAGATGTAACAGTTCTAATCAGAAGTCTCTCCTTTGAATGAACACACACACATCTAATCAACCAATCACAAAGCAGCTCTCGCTCTCTACTGCTAGCTTACAGCTCCACACACCCTCAAGCTAACACTAGCAATGCAAGAAAAATGGCGATAGCACTAGTGGCAATAATGCTATGCCAGCAATATTTGAGTTATCCAGCTGTACAGTTTTGAGCCAAATACCAGCTCAGACAAGAAAAACTAAGATGTTTACAAGTGGATGCATCAAAGGGACCTTGGGGCCCACCCAACGTATTTACTACATCACAAATAAGGTCTTAATCACACATCATTTTTTCATCTGCTCTTGATTCACAACCATTTAAAAACAGAAATACTCATATTTACTACTAATACTAATATTTTGAGCTAATTTTCTGTATATATATGAAAAATGCCACAATAAGCATGTCAAAAAGCACAATTTTCTTCAGAGTCAGTCTTTTGCTGCAACAGACTTTATTTGAAAATTGTATTTAATTGATTCAATGTTCTGTGCTTTATATTAGTGCAAATCATTAGAAGCAATTATAAAGTCATGAAAATAGCATCATTTGCTTTTATTTATTTCCTAAAACATTTTATATTCACATCCTAAATAGATTTGATAATCAATGGATATTTTTTGCCTCTTTTCCTTTGTTTCTATTCCTGAAATTGCTTGAAATAAAAAAAAAGATCTGTCAATTTATTAATCAATTAGAATCAGAATGAGCAAGAAAATAAGTCAAGTGATTTGAAGTGTTGATGGTGCTTGTGGAATCCATAATTTTAAAGCTTTACATGACTCCTCAGACTGTCTCTGGCTTGTAGCTTCAGTTTTCTGTGTTGAGGCAGCAACAAAGCCGCCAGTTTTTAACAACCAGTGTGCATGGTTGTTAAAAACTGGATGTTTGGGTTAATGACCAACCTGGACGATCATTTCAGCCTTAAGGAACAAAAAATATGTTGTGGAAAAAGCTCAGCAACTTTTTAGACATCTTTATTGATTATACACATTGCATTATATATATATATATATATATATATATATATATATATATATATATATTAACTTCAGTAGGTGCTTAACTTGCAAACATGAGAACGTGCAACAAGATAACTGGCCACTTTGGATCAATTAGAAACAAAAACGTCAGGGGTCGGGTTCTGGCATGTTGCTAAATTCCTTATCAAGATGTGTTGTTATTTAAAATTCTTATAAACTAAAGAAAGAGGCTTTCATGTGATAAACCAAGTGAAAGCAATACATTTGATTCATATTAAGCTGCATTCATTACAGGAAGAAGTTTAAAGCCTCTTATTGAACTCAAAGTCTTGTCCCATGATCCGGATGAGAGGCGGAAACATTTTGCCTTGTGTCTGGAGTTTTTCTGGTTTTCTTTAAAGTATGGGAACTTTTTAGAGGAAGATTCTGAGCGCTGCATCACTCCTTTGAACATAATCTGTCTCCACTACATCTGCATTTTCAGATTTAAGTGAACCTGATCTTGAGCTAAAAATCTGTCTTAACCTAAAGAATGTGTCCTTTTATTCAGAGCTTTGACGTAAGATGTTGCCTTTCAGAACCACTCAATAGGTAATTTCCCCTCCAAATCACAATGACAAATAAGTATTGTTCACATTTATTTTGTTTTTTCCATTTATGCCACAGACCTTTGTTGAAATGTCTGTTTTTTTTCTATTTTGTAAAGATAAAACTCTTTTGAGGGAAAAAAGAAGAATCTATATGAGTAAGTTGCTTCAAAATCCTGCTGTGTACTCTGCAGATTTTACTGGGCAGATCAGAGAGAGCTGCGTCTCAGAGAGAACTTTGATAAAACAGTTTTCACAGGCAGACGAGTGCTACTTCACAGCTAGCTGTAGAGTGGCTTTGGATATAAGTGTTAAAACAAGGATAAGCAAGCATCTCTGGCTGACAAAAGATGGGGTTGAAGACACGGTCGCTGCATCTGCTCGTCGAAGTCCTGGTCCATCCTCCTCTCCTCTCAGCCTTTGCTCTTCTCTGATATGCAAACCCCTGGCATCTGCAGCTGGTTTTGTTTCAGCGCTGAGGGCTGCATTAGTAAGCTATTTGGGCTACGAACTGGATACCAGCTCTTCCGTCCTAGCTTAAATAATTAATCTCATCTTAAAGCTCTATTGCAAATTATGCTCATTTTGATAAAGATATCAAAGGAAGTGCGGTATGTTTGGTTACACAGCTACAGAGGCCTTTGCTGACATCCTCGGGCTGCGTCTAACTCAATTCCTGCCTGCGGCTGGATGCTGAACAGAAAAGGAAGCTGCTGAATTCTTCTGGGGGAAATAGGCTGGAAAGAGATGAGTTGAATTGTGGGGAGGTAGACAAAAACAGATTGAAGATGTTCTAAATGTGTGCAGATCAGCTCTTGTGGCTGCTCTGCTGTGTATTGATGCACATCGTCAAAGAGAGTCAGTTGTCACCATGTGACGAGGAGTCCAGATGTTCCAGTTCAAATCCAGTGAATAAGCATAACCCCATGTTCCATCTTCATTTTCCTACTTTTCTCCGTTTTTTCAGACATCGCTTATGTTCGGGTTTTCATCAGCGATGTCAACGATAACAAGCCCGTGTTTGCGTGTTCGACGTACGAGGTTGACGTGGACGAGGACGCTGACGTCGGCTTTGCCATCGTCACAGTCAGTGCCAATGACGGCGATGAAGGTGAGTGCCACCAGAGATGATATCTGTGTATGAAACTGTGTGTTATCAAATTCAATGATGTGTAAACTGACTGAAAGGTGGGGTTTATATGGTGAGGCTGGTTCTATACATCCCTAATCAAAACTCATAAACTCTGGGCCATTGCCAAAGTGCTCTGCTTTCATTGTTCAATCAGACTGAAGGCCTTTCTCGAGTTATGAAGCTATAAAAGCAGAATCAGTCGATGTGAACGGAGCATGAGAGGAAGCTGGGATGTATAACATTTATAGGAATGTGTCGAGCTCAGATTATCCTATTTTATCAACGCTATAACCGTTTCTGGGTCATTTTTCAAGAATGAAGACTTTGAAACAGAGATAGAGAACAGGCAGGAAAATGTGTGGGCTGTCCATTATAATTGTTTTGGAAACATAGACAATATTGGGACCAAAAGCTGGTAAAGGGCCTTTATGTGTCAACCAATAAAAGTCACTGGATCATAAATTTAGTTAAACATGAAGAATCTATATAGTTTTTAGATCCCATGAAACATTGCAGCAGAATTAATTCAGATTGAGCACGCCTAGTAAGGAGCCCCTGAAGCAGAGGCCCATTTAGCACAGCTTGACCTACTTTTCAGATATTTTGAGAGACAATAAAAAAAAAAAAAAACTTGCAGAACTATGGATTTATCTATGCTCTAGAACACATTTCTGCAATATTGTGTCTTGATCCTGTTATTTTCACTGTTGTTTGCAATGAGTAATTTCTAGTGCTTGCTCAAATTAATCATTTGATCTGAGCTAAAAAAAAAAAGAAATGTATGGAAATGTAGAGGAAAAAAATGTATATTTTACTTTATTGTTAAATGTGTTGCATTGCAGTCAGAAGAATAATAGAAGTAGCAGAATGTTTCCTCGATAAAAAAAAACTGGTTCTAAGCATTCTATTTTAGCATTTGGTGGAACCAAGGGCCAAATGTAAGACATCTTTTACACAAATAAACAAGCAGAGATGTGCTAACACTAAACTGAATACAAATGTCAGTTTTTTATAAACAATGAGTCATTGGAAAAAGGTTCCCTTGTTAGCACATATATTAAAATCGATACAGAACTGTGCCAAACACCCCAAGGTTCTCCAGACAATTTTGAAAACATCTGATGTTAAAAAAAAAACACAACAAAAAATTACAATATTACACAAGTCCATTACACAAGACTCATGTTTATGTCAACACAACCATTTGTTGTGTCCTTGCGCATATTATTATTTTTGCTTTGGAACAGAGTGAACCAATGGCACTTAGCATTTTCTGTAAAATTGTCAAAGAGCTCAGAATGTAAACCTAAAGAAGTGACTGCCTGTTGCACTGTCGTGAATAAAATGACACAGTTAGCCTATATGTTTTTTTATATTTTAATTACTATGTCAAACAGGAAACGTCACACGTACATTTATGCACAGCAGACCGCAAAAACAAAAAAGCTTTTGCATTGGATAGACACGGACAGAGGGATGGGATGGGTCGTCGACAAGTCCAGCACACAATTGTCAGGTCACATCTGCTTCTACAGCTTTTTTGTGAAACACGTAAAAGCTGTGTTTTAAGTATTGATTTATCGCTGTTGGAGTCTGGCTGCTGCGCGTGCAGAGTTGTTTGGTTTGGTTGCTTCTGCTGGATGGTGCAGGGTCCTCCGGTCGGTGTTTGCCAGCAGAGTGCAGGGGCAAGGGGGTGGTTGTAGACCATGATCAGCAACTTCAAGTAGGAAGTAGAATGAATTTTCTGCAGGTGGAAGGCAGGACTCTGGTAGGCAGCTATGTGAAACCAGTGTAGAGATTTTAATGAATGTGTCCTTTCTTTAAGCTCATTCAATAGTCTTTATCATATCTTAAAAATCCACTTATTAGTGCAAACATTTATATACTAAGCGCAGTGATAGATTCAGAAAATGGTACCAGTTTTCCTGAAAAAGCCAGGAGTTTTATATTTCTTGTGGGATTATTGACCAAGCGTTGGCCAACACTGAACAGGGAGAATGTGCTAATTATTCTTCATTAGTGTGAATATATTTAGAATGCATGAAGGACACTTGATCAGATCATATTGATTGGAGAGCCACAATATTCTTAATTGACAGAGGAAAACTAACATGACTCAGAATCCCTAACTAAGCACTGAAAACAAATTAAAAGTTTGATTTTAGTTTGGAAACCTATTTGTTTTTTGTTAGTATTTTTAAACGTGAAGTTTCTTCTGTTTTGGTTAGTCTAAACCCTAACCCTTCATTCTTATTTTTGCCTGCTCTTGTGCCAAAGGCAACATTAAAGACAAAGTTAGAAGAAGATGATGTAACAGTTACATGTTTTTCCACATTTTTACCATTCTTGCCAGAATAGACTGTAGGTCTGAAAGAGCCTGAAGTTCACAATGAATTGCCTTCGTCACATGAACTTGTACCAGGAGCTAAACAGTGCAGGTGCTGTAGGTTTTTAGGTTGTCCGGGCCCATAGAGGGTCATAGGAAAGAAAAGCTTATCTTGAAAAAAATCAATAATTCATAACATAACGACTAATGGGAATCCTGAAATAAACAAATAAACAAATCTCAAGGGATGTCATAAAAATGTAACATATCATTGTCATGCGTGTGGTAAATGTATTTGTAAGGAAGTTACACACACTTATGACATACAGGTGATCCTGTCTTATGGTGCCCTTGTTAGTAAGGCGCGAGTACCGTGCACACATGCAGCACACACAGGGTGTGATACATACGTGATACATAATTCCCCTTTAGATGCCCATACAAACTACATTTTGACAGTCTCATTTCCTCTGTCTAACAGTGAGCCTGCATACAAGGAGCGCACTTATCACGTGTACAGCACTAACAGGCTCCTTACATAGTGTGTAGCGTTTGGGGAAGTTGAAAAATATAAAATCCTTACGACATGCCTTGTTTGCAGCATAAACGTTTTTGCTCTATGGGCTCACTGACTGGTCCACGATGTTAAAATTTTGTGCCTACCGTAGCCTTGAGACATTTTTGCCCACAGACAGCCTGTATCCACCAGTAAGAGCAGTTGTGATTACTCAGCTTTACTAAACTTTTGTACGTTTTACTTGTTTTTACTGCAGATAACAATAAATATCCAAAGAATATTTGTCATTATTCACAAATCATTTTTGTGGAGCAATTTTAACACATTTTGAAAACATTTTTCAATTAGTTCGAAGTTTACCAATAAATACATTTCTGAAATGTGTTATCAGCTAAAATCTAAACCAACAAACATTTTAAAGCATTAAAAAGGAGATTAGATAAAGTGACAATTCATCTGCAACGCTTGACACCTCAGCATGCATGCATTTCCAAGACTGATGATGGTTTTGAATGTAACCCACTCTCAAATCATCTTTTTTTATTGCAGAAAGATAGATTTCCAGATTTATGAAGTTATGCTTAAATTATGTTTTTGAAGCATTTTTTGTACAAATGCAATTTATATTCTTACTAGAAATAAATCCTCTTGAAACGAGTTTTTAGTAATAAGAAAATTGCAGTCCCAGGAAATTACAGCATAAATAACTGTACGTTACCTGTGATGCCACTACTGGTGTTACATCTGTTTTAATAAAAAGTATGAAAGAGTTATATTAAAAAATAAGTAAAATAATTAACTACCCCTGCGACAGACTGGCGACCAGTCCAGGGGTGTACCCTGCCTTCGCCCATGAGTAGCCGGGTTAGGCTCCGGCAACCCCGTGACCCCGAAAGGGAAAAAACAGATTGGAAAATGAATGAATGAATGAATGAAATAATTAACTAAACAAAGTTTTGGGTTTGGTGTACTTTAAGTACCATAGGGAGAGAAAAGAATTTAAAAGTTGAGGAAAATAACATTAATTTTCCCCTCATTTGTTTGCTGAATTTAACTGCTGTTTTCTCTGTCTTGGCAGTTTTTTAATTCTCAGAGGATTCAGACAAATACTGTGGGGAAAATCAAAAACAGAGAATTAGAGTGAAAAATCTGAGATGCAATTGTATGTAATCCCAAATGTCCCATTTAAAATGAGAAGAGACAGACGGTACAAAACGATCTGGATTAGAGCATTCTCTCCTCTCCTTCCTTGGCTTTCATCTCACTAATAAGCTGTGAATCTCCTCTGGTCCTCAGAGACGTCTCCTTTCTCTTTCATATTAACTTCGGGGGTGCTGGATGCTGTGGTGATTGAGATGCAGACCTTGGCTTTAGCAGTAATTGCATTGAGAAAAGTTTTGTCGATCAGCATCTAATAGATTACTAAAAATACTTTTCAGGGATAAAATACAAAGAGATTATAAAGTGAGTTTGAGAGAAAAGTTCTGAGTAAAAAACCTTTTCTGGTAGTGCATCCTGTGTTCAGGAGGGCAGTGTGTCAAAACAAAAATCTTGTACATTTTTTGGCATGCAACACCTGAGCCAGTAAAAGTCAAATAAAAATAAATGTTCACTTGAACTTCCTAATGTTCTGTTCTCTGTGTGTAAGAATACCTGAATATTCTGAAGTCAAACTTAGGGAAATTACTTCAACTAAATTACTATATCAAAGTAAAGAATAAGACCGCCTTAGTTTTTAACCCTTTTAACACATTTAACCACAACATCTATATCAGAACTTTTCAGCGCTTATACTGTTAACATTTAAACTAATCTGAGGGCAAACCAGACTGTACAGTGAGCTGGTGTGATAGAACAATCTGTGATACAACAAAAAAATAAAAGCAGAGAAAGCAAACTGTTTTGAGTAAAACTAGAGCAAAAAACAGAATCTCTTCTGCCAGTGTGTATACTCTGTTCAGACAGGAAATTATTAGATCCAATCGAAAAATCTTTCACACTGCTTAGCGTCCAAAGTTTAGGTAAAAAAAAGCACAGATTTAACTCAAGCTCACTTTGGCAAGCCTTGTCTGTCTGCCTAAAGGTAAAAAAGATGTATGCTTTTTCACTTTTTAGAACATTTAAGTGTGTTTAGCTGTTAGATGAGATTTTTAAAAAAAAGTTAGGGCAGGTTTCTGTTCTCGCGTTCTCTTCATCTTTATATTTGACTGCAGGTGGAAACGCCAAACTTCGCTATCAAATCACGTCAGGAAACACCGGAGGCGTGTTTGATGTGGAGCCTGAGGTGGGCACTATCTTCATCGCTCAGCCTCTGGACTACGAACACATCAAAAGGTACAGACAGACTGTATGAAGAAGACTGAGGAATCTACCATTTTATGTGTTGTACCCTTTACTGTTTAACACCATATTCATTTTAACATCACATGGATTCAGCACACCTTTGAGGGTTTGCGTCTGAGACTGGAGGTCTCTTTGGTTCTAATGTTGTGCTCAGATGCTACGTTTTGACACAACATTGGTCAATTAGGATTTGATGCAGGTTGGTCATACTGCAACATCCATTTGTGGACAGCAAGAAGTGACGTATGACACCATGTAATTTTGGTAAAGAAGGTTTCTGTAGCAATCCAACGTCCCAATGGGGAGTGTGTCATCAAATGTCACCACCCATCATCATAAAGTAAATGTATGACATCACTACAACTTCAAACTGTCCTGGAGCTTATGTTTGGTACACTTGGAAGGATTCTTGTGACTCCTAACCCACAGGTGCATTGTACAGTTTGCCAGAAAACAGATAAGGAAGGAATGAGGATTGATGTTTGAAACACCCTCAGAACTTACAATTCTCTCCAGGTACACGCTTCATGTCCTGGCCTCGGATGGGAAGTGGGAAGTTTACACAACGGTGACGGTTAACGTGGTTAACAAAAACGACGAGGCTCCAGTGTTCACAGTGAACGATTACTACGGCAGCGTGACAGAGGAAATGGATGGTTCCCCCGTGTTTGTACTCCAGGTACAGTCTTTTTCAATCCTGTTTTTACTCAAAAAATTTGTAAAAATTACCACTTTCAGCCAATACTCATCCCATTTTCACATTTTATTATAATCTGCACACATCTGAATGCCAGAAAAAAAATAACTGGCAGCTTTCTGCATGACACTACTTAACACAAACCCAGGATTTGTTTTAATTAAGTCAAATTAGTTCCACAGGCAGAGATGGATGACAGAAGCTTGCCTCACACATCCATGAGTAGATTCACACTCATGTTAAAAAAGCAAACAAAATCAAAAACCTTTCGAACTGTTATGTAACTATGTAAAGTAAAAAAAAAATAGTGGTACTTGTTTTTATTGATTCAAAAATTACATTGACTTAAATATTAAAGTTTAGCTTGATTATTAATTTATTACCAGCGCACCACAGAAGAGTTGCAAAGAAAAATCCTTCCCTGTTGACCACAGAGAAAAATCTGGTTTCAAAAGAAACCAGCTTCCCTAAAAAAAGCTCATGTTTTTGTCCAAATAGTTGAGAGGCATTTTCTAGTAAGAGCACTCCATGAAAGCTCATAAACTGAGTTTTTCCTCACGCTACGGTTACTGCTAAGTTGAAGCACCTTTGCTTAGACTGTTATTTGCTACAGTTGAGTGTAAAGGAGATAAAGGTGCACCAGAGCAAAAGGGGAGGGCTAGAGATGGAAAAATCAATTTTTCTGCTGGAGTTCTGAACTACAAAGATGCTTGCAATCAAAGTAATGTTCCAAATCAGCAGAATTTCCATAAATATGTTCTATCAAGCTATAGTGTTTGTTTTGTTTTAGGTAACAGCTTCTGACCCAGACAAGGATGCAGACCAGGAGGCGCTGCGGTACTCTCTTCATGGCCAGGGTGCAGAAAGCGAGTTCATAATCGATAAAGTGACCGGAAAGATCTACGCCCACCAGACGCTGGATCGAGAAGAGCGGGCAGTTTGGCGTTTTGTTGTCCTAGCAACAGATGAGGGCGGAGAAGGTCTGACTGGCTTCACGGACGTCATCATCAATGTGTGGGACATCAACGACAACGCCCCCGTCTTCACCTGCGCTCTCAGCTGCCATGGGGAGGTAGCAGAGAACTCACCAATGGGGGCAACGGTGATGGACATGACCGCAACTGACCTGGATGACCCTACTGTGGGACAGAACGCTGTACTTTCATACCGGATTGTAGGCACTGTTGATGCCACCAACACCGAGGTGGGAGGGGTGACCCCCTTCTCAGAGGTGTTCAGTATCAACCCCACCACAGGGACCATCACTGTAGGGATGGGAGGTCTGGACAGAGAACTGGTAGAGTCATATCTTCTGGTTGTGGAGGCCAGAGATGGGGGCGGGATGACAGGAACAGGAACTGCAACCATTCATATCAAGGATGTGAATGACCACGCTCCACGGTTTATCGATCACTCGTGCCGGGTCAAGATCTCAGAAAGCGCAGAGCCGAACTCAGAGGTGAGTCAGCCGAGTTTTCCTTGATTTTATTCAACAGAAATTCATCTGACATCACATCAAGAATATGGAAATAATCATTTTTGTTTGTGCAGAACATGTAGAACATCCTACCTTTCTGCAAAGACTTGTGACCTTGGCTTTGTTCCATCACAAATATAGATCCAAATCCATCCTGTTCACCTGCCAAGCATGGAGTTGTTGACTCTTTCTCTGGAGTGCTTCAAATGGTTTCTCTTCTCACATTTTTACCATTTTTCTGATTTGTTTATCAAGCAGAATGTGATGAAAATCCAGATTATTCAGTTAAGTTTAACTTATCTATAACTTATAGAAAAACGTATCTGTTAGTGTTATGTCTGCCACTAGATGATAAAGCATCACACAACCTTTACTTGGCTCAAATAGGGAGGACGTGTCTCTGTAAAGAAAATAAGTTGTGAACATTCAAGTATGTTTGCCTTTATAAGTGATTTTTAGTAGTCTTGTGTCTTAAAACAAATGCTTTCCAACAAAGTCACAAATCGTTCATCCAAAAATTACAACTTTACTACTTTAATGTCAACCATACCCTGCGCTGTAAAGATACATCAGAAACTTGGAGAATTGTACATTTTTTAGAACATGCAAATCCAGTTCAACCCTGTTTGTTTGAGGGTGCAAACAAGATGCACAGAAATCATTAGCCGGAATTCCACACGGTTTTCAGAGTTATAGCATCTTTTGCTAAAATTATTTAATGTGCATAAACTGTTAAGTGTGCAAGATGAGCTAAAATTGGCCAAACATCATTTTATTCCTCTCAAAAAAACTCAAGGTAAAAGTTGATGTGTTTTTTCATTGATCATTTCCACAAATGTGCGCTGTTGCTGCTCATTCTCAGGTTGTGGGGCTCTCAGCAGAAGACAGAGACACTGGGGAAAATGCCCAGCTGACCTTCAGCATTGTAGCTGGAGACCCAGAGCAGAAGTTCTACATGGTCAGTCACAAGCAGGAGCAGCGCGGCATCCTGAGGCTGAAGAAGCGCTTGGACTATGAGCGGCACAGCGAGCAGAGGTTCAACCTCACACTCAAGGTGGGAGGAATTTTTAAAAACATCCACAAATCCCAGCAGGTGTGCCATTTTTTTCCTTTCCTCATCTACTAGATTTTATAAGTAATGCTACGGTCACGAATGCAACTGCCACAGCGCGATGGGGAGGCATCAGCAGAATCTTCAAGATTTCATTCCGCCGCCCGATCTTTTTGAAAATTGTTGGCTTGGACATGAATGTAGACGATGGCAGTCAGGCATCGGGTGTGCAGAATGACCTGCTTTTTATAGACCTTCGACTACCTAGTGGCACTTGATATTGATGAGATTTACACATCCTCCAGTCAGAGCTGGTGCTGGCTGGCAATTCCAGCTGCCACCCAGCTGTAGCCTGATTTTGTCATGGTGTCATCGCCGCCTGTCACTGGAGTGCCACCCCGCCAGTGCCCGGGCGCCCAATGACCAATGTCAACTTTTAGAAAAAGAAGGTCACATCTTTCAACCTATTTGCACCACTGTGTTTGGGTTTTAGGACCAAACCGTTTGGGTCCATGTCAGTTTTACTTCATCATTTCAAAAGCCAGTTCTCAGCTCTGAATATCCTGTGGATAACACTGACACGTTGGGAGATGAGCTTATTTAGTTTTGCACAATAAGCAAAAATGTAAAGTATCCAAATCTCCATGAGGCGAATAGGCGCTAAATAGATTACCGACAGATAAACTTGATCAACACCACGACTTTATTTTAATTTGAAAATCCTAATTCTTCCACGGCCGTACCACTGTGATCTCTGTGTTTCAGGTGGAAGACCTGGACTTCTCCAGCCTTCTGCAATGCGTGGTGGAAGTTGAGGACTTCAATGATCATGCCCCTGTCTTTATTCCACACTTCCTCTCACTGGCGCCGCTGCCTGAGGACATCTCTGTGGGAACCAGTGTGGCCCGTTTGGTGGCCAGTGACTCAGATTCAGGCCAGAACCGGGACATCACCTATAGTCTATCTTCGGAATCGGATCCTGAGGGGCTGTTTGCGATTGATCAGTCGGGTGTTCTGTCGGTCGCTCGACCGCTGGATCGTGAGAAAGTAGCACAGCATCATTTGGTTGTCATGGCAACTGATCAAGGGGTTCCAGCACTAACGGGAAGTGCAACAGTTCAGCTGCCTCTATTGGATGTAAACGATAACGGACCAGAATTTGAGGCTGCCTACAGCCCAGTAGTGTTTGAGAATGTGGCCGGACCACAGGTAGATCAAACTCATTTTTAATGGACAAATCTGAGACTGTAAAGTTTAACTTATCTTGCATCAACGCTTCACCCTCCATCTCCTTGTTTAGGTAGTAAGGTTGAACCAAACGTCCACCCTTCTCCGAGCCACAGACCAAGACTCCCCTGAGAATGGACCGCCGTTTCACTTCAGCGTGCCTCCTGAATATCGCCACGGCAACGATTTCTACCTGCAGGACAACCGGAATGGCACAGCAACTCTGACTGCCCTGAGGACATTTGACCGCGAGCGGCAGAAGGAGTTCTTCATTCCTGTCGTAATAAGTGACAGTGGGCATCCAGTCAAAACAGTGACCAGCACCCTGACTGTTACCATTGGTGACCAAAACGACCACGAGCATGCAGCGGGCGAGAAACACATTTTCATCAACAGTCACCGAGGTAAGAGTTTTTTTGTTTTCTCTTTTAAAGAGTGTTGGCTATTAATACCTAAAAAAGAAAAATCCCCTTGTCTTTAGTTTTTTTAAAAAAAATCTATTTTAATGTTTTTTCACCTTTTAAATAGTTCTTATTCTGTTCTTTTTATTTGTCTAAGTCAGTCTGAATTTAATTTAGCCTTATGCTATCATTAGTTATTCTGTTTTTTTTTTTTTCCACATGAGCACGTGTAACCAATTTAAAGGCATAGTGGAGAAGTGTCTGCCTTTAGACTGGCATGTCATGAGTTCAAATCCATGATCGAGTCATACCAAAGACTCTAAACAACCTAATGCCTCCCTGCTTGACAGCATTGAGGGGTTTGGAAGTTAAACCATTAAATGTCTAAAGTTGTGCAAAGCTTTAGCTGTTCAGTAGATTTAGGTTTGTATCTGGGCAGGATCTGTGCAAAGAAGACGATTTTTTAAATTTGGTAATAACTCTTGCTTAGTCTGATTTGGTGCTGCCTCTTGTGTGGTGTCCAATGTGTAACTTATTTGAATTGGCAATTGTTTTTTTTGTTTTTTTTTTACTTTTAAATACTACTCATTTGATGGTAAGCAGTAAGGACATGTTTTGTGGAAATGTCATTTATCCACTCATTCATTAATTCATTCCACCTCCATGGATACAAGTTTTTTAAAGCTGAATTTGGACCAACAACCTTTGGTTTGTTCAAAATATTAAAAAAAAGATGTATTTATAATAAACAATCATTGACTCTGATGCCTGACATTAATGTTCCTAATTTTTAAAGAATTCCTGAATAAACTTGTAATTCATTGAAATTGGTTTAATAACAATTTTTAAGACTTGGCATCACTTGTTGCTACAGTAGATGATGGGAAATGTTTTTTTTTTTTTTTTTTTTTTTTATTACTGCCCCAATCCAGAAATTTGCTACAATCTACTTACAGAAAGGTTTGCTGCTCACTATTTCTATGTCGTTGTTACTTCCATAAATTATGTGTTAATTTTTATGGTTGACACGCTTTTTTTAAAACGATGAAAACATTTTTTTTTTTTTTTTTTGTTTTGCAAAGGCATGCTGAAGTTTGCTGTTTTTATTTACTTCTGACGCTTATTTTTACTAAGTATTATGAGCTGTAATATTTAATGCATGTATTTTGTGATTAAAAGCTTGGATTAAAACATGGTAATGTTGCATAAAGTAGATTTATGTCATATTTAAACACAAAAACACACTGCTTAAATTTGTCTTTCTCTGTGTTTCTTCTTGTCATCATTGTTGTCAGTGCATCACATTGTGCTTTGCAGGTGTTACATAAGCAAGCCCAGACAGTTTGTCCCATGGTTGATCACATCATGCTCAGTCCTGCTTAGATCTCAGTGAGAGGCTGTGCTATTAAAAGACCTGTTCTGTTGCTGAATCACAGTCGATCATGTTTATTGACTTGAAAAGGCTGAAGCTTAACTGTTTCAGTGGCATTTCATTTTTACAAAGAACTCTGATTAAAAAAAATCTAAAAATCTATCATTTAAACTCATGTTTGAAAAATGTTTGATTGGTACTTTATGAAAAAAATCACAAATAAGGGAGTTTTTTTTTTTTTTTTTTTTGTAACAAAGATTAAATCGAACAATAATGTTGGCATTGGGTGTAAAAGTGACCTGACAAAAATCAGTAAAGCCGTAAGAATGTAGATGATGCTTTCACTTGTTTCTTTGCGCTTGAGTCTCCTGGACTGCTGTACCTTTGGCCACATAATCATCATAAGCTAATAATGTGGTTCATCTTCTTTGTGCAGGTCGAATGCCAACAACTGTGCTTGGAAAGGTCTACTCCCCCGACCCCGATGATTGGGACAACAAGACCTACGTGTTTGAAGGACACGTGCCAAGGTAAAGGATTCAGCATCAACACATTTACCTTAGACATAGAAACATGGGAAAACTGGAAAATATAATCTTTCGTAATTATGTAACAAAAATAATCATGAATGTAAAGCGTAGAAAGACAGAAAAGACAGACTCCCTGTCAAAGGAGCAGTCTCATTCATTTAATTTCCCTCAAAGGGCCAATACCATTATTTTCTTAACCCTTTCAGAGTAAAATATAGCCATATATAAGTTTATATTATACCTTTGCCGCACTAAAGAGTAAATTATTTATTAACCATGAATTATTTTCATGAGAAGTAAGACAAGCCGATTTCTGAGGCACCGCCTTTCTCTCCTTGTGGGTGCCGCCTGTTTCATGACGTCATCCTAGAGCCGCCCTCGGCAACATGTCTGCGTTTTTTCTACAAAAATAAGCATGGATGTGCGTTTAAAATGGAAGAGTTTTGCCGAGCACCGCTAGCTTCGCAATAGAACCTGGTATTCCTACTGCAGCAGTAGCCATTTTAATCAAACAAGTTGTTTATTCTTTGATTCAAGATTGTTTTGACTTAAAACATCTATTTAATTTGATACAAATTATTTAATTTTCTCTGCAAGGTTTCCATAGAGTACAAGGATCAAATCTAATTAGTTTACTTTCATCTTTTAGGACTTTAAATTGTGGGAGAGGGAGTTCATAAATACTCTGACTCATGACTGAAATGATGGTTGTAGAATTATCTGTGACTCAACATTTTGGATATTTTTCTCTGGTCCTGCAGGCAGATCTGTGGACGAAATGACAGCTTTAGTCAAACTTTGAGGTCTTTGCATCTCAAAGCACCTTCTGGCTCACACTAAGGTCCATGCCGACTTATCTGAAAATGCTTTACCCCACTATAAATTCTTTTTTATGCCTGCATGCCAGATTATTTGGATCCAATGAGACCAGTTGGTTGAATCTGGACCTCAGTCGAAGGCTATCTGGCAGGCTGAACAGAACTATTAATAATACTGGCCAGACTGTCAGGAAGCATTAGTACTACTTAGTATTATTCAATTCTGATTATACAGTCATAAACTTAGTTAGTATAAAAATGAGTCTCTGCATGACTTATGTTGATGTGACTGCTACCAATTTTTTTTCATCTGGCTTTTTTTTACTGATTTTCAGCCGTCTTCAGTCTGTTAAATTCAAAATCTTTAGATTTATAGAATTAAAGCTTTAGAGTGCTTTTTGGATTTTATGCCAGAAACACTTTTAAAAGTGTCTTTGCTTGTTGACTTTCTTCCTTTCTTCTTTTATTAACTGTAAGGAATCAACAGATTTGACATCAGGTCGCTATCTTGTAGGTACAGTTTTTTTTTTTTGTTATAATATAGATGTTTTTATTAAATAATCCAATTTTGGACCAGTATCTAAATGCTTTTTGTGTACATTTTCTGGAGAAGATTGTCCCTTTTAGGCTGCTGTCATTTCTGGAAACTTTTGCTAAAGAGGAAAATACTGGGACACTGGATTTATTTTGTCAGACTGCTGCTGTTTGGGGTTATTTAGTTTAGTGGGACTTGCAGTAATCAGGTTTTGGTGTGGGAGACACAATAACATCTAGTTAATAACAGGTTATAATTGATGTATCTTTTTGTCACAGCACTTTTGATGTTTTCAGATTTGACAAAAGCCCGTCAGAGATCATGGAATGTATGTTTGTTGTAAAAATTTACATTTGCAGTATAAGAAAAAAAAATAATTTGGAGGTAAAAAATATCATCATGCAACATTGGATGTTTTAACTAAACATATCTGAAAACAACCATCAAATGTAACACATAATATAACAAACAAACATCCATGCATTTGCTGACCCCCCTGATACCACCTTATTTTAAAGACAATGAATGCATATCGTTTAAAATATCTCGTAGTGTTTTTCACAAATCATTTTATGGTTCCTGGTCTTTTATGACAATTCAAACTTTGTACTGGTTTAAACACTGTGTTACCAAACATGTTGAAACACAAATGTTAGAGGATACATTCTCAGCTGTTTTACTTTGTTGAAGGTTACAGCCACTCCCAAGAAATGATAAAAACTATATCGTTTTTAGTAATTAATTGGATTGTAGTTGTGGATTTGTGAATCTTTTCAAATAAATGTAGGCTTGCAGTAAGAAGCTGTTTACAGCTGCTGTCTCCTTCAAAGGAAACAAAATGTTTGAAATTGTTTAATCATAAAAGAAGTGCCGGATTTCTATGAAACTTGAATTTTTGAAACAAGCACCTGCGCAATCTGAACATGGAAATTACTCCACAGTTTAATGAGAGTGCTCAGAAAATGATGTTGCTTCCTTAGAGGATTTGAATGTTCTGTCTGGAAACTCTAATTAAACACGTGAAAACAGTTATCTCCAGAGCTGCAGAAAGTGCCATATTCTCCTCATCCGCTAAAAGTGCTTTAAATTACCATCATAAAAGGGTTTTTATACTTTTTCCATTTGTTTCTTGCAACTCAGTGAGGGCCAATAAAGTTTCCTGACAACACAACAGTGTTATCTGGAATCCTGATGAATTTATATACACAAAAGAGGTTTAGAAGTTGTCTCCGTGGGGCTCAGAGACAAGCTATTGCTGGACTTTTGGAGACAGAGAGGAGAACCTGCCTCACTTTACATCAAAATAGACTCAGTGGAAAGGGTCTTCTCTTACAAATTTCTGGAAGAGCACAAAATCTCACCTGGGAAAGCCAATATGTCTCTGGCTGCAGAAAATCCTGCACCTCCTCAAAGTCTGGAGGAAAAGAAGTGTAGGACAATAACTGATGGCCTCCCTTTTTCTCTCCATGATACAAAGTGTCATTATATACAGTACCCCAGCACTCCTGCAGGAATGCTCTACAGAAGGTGATTAAACGGCACAAAAAAACATCCTAGCTTTACCAGGTGACTTTTCAAGTCCCAATAGAGAAACCTCACCCTGGACTTGAGCCTTTTTGCTCTTCTGGCCGGTGGCTGGAAGTGGATAAAAACACAGGAATCCAGACAAACAGATGGAAGCAGCTTTTATCCTTGAACTGTCAGACTCCAAAACACAAGAAAACGCAGACAGACCACCTGTGTTGCATAATTCACTTGTGTAATGTGTATGATAGTGCAGGATGCATTTAATTTTATTATTTTTCTCATTTCTTTTTAATGATCTTTTCTTTGAAGTTCTTTCACAAAGTGGTTCTTTGTGCTGTTCACACCAGCCGCAGCTTGAACTGTTCTGCTCTAGAACTATTCATGACAAACCAAAACAGGCTGTGCTGTGCTTCTCCTAAAATTTTCATTTTTAAAGACACAACTAACACAGTGTTCATTAAATTTAGATTTGATATAGAAGAAATATTTTATATCTGTAGTAAAAAGTCTGAAATGAAGTGCTTCTTGGTCTGAAAGAAAACATGCACAATGTAAACTAGTTTGAATTATTTATTCAGTTATAGTCAAGTCCAAACTTTGATGATGATCAATAAAGAAGGAAAAGGTTAAGGATGATGCTGCATCTACACCGAACGCGATTCCTGCAGCGAAAGGTTCTAAAACTCATATTTAGGTACGTTTCTCTGGTAACTGGTAACTGTTAAAATAAGCATATATTGCCCGAAAGGTTTTATGGCTTAAAAGTAGATAAATGTGTGTTTTCTTCCAAATATGTCTTATTTTAAGAGCTACAACAGTCATCTATCCTTATTTCCAGACACCATCATCTCAGTGTAAGACAAATATGTAGACATATTACAATGAAATGGTCTTCAAAGTCATAAGTATATTTACTTTCAAACTTTTGCTCTGTTTTTCTGAAATACATTTATTCATTCAAACACATTTATTCTGTATTAATATCAAATACATTTTTGGGGGTTTCTCTGTTTCTTGTTTTTTTGAAAACAAACTACTCAGCATCAAAATAAAACTTAGCCATAGAAATATTGCTTAAAGTAAGACGTTTTTAAGATCAAATTAGTCAACAAAAATATTCAGGGTTATTTGTCTTGAAATAACTTGTTATATCCTGCTGAAAGTTACTAGTTATTTAGCTTTGTCTTATATCAAATGTAATAAGATACTTAAACTACAAATTAGACACAACAAACAGTTCTTTGTGCTTTTGCATTGAATATATAAACTGTATATCTCATATACAGTCAGTGGATGGAAGATACAGACAATGTTGAGAGATCAGGTTTATTTACTGTGAAGAGCTCTACAACAACATCGGTAATCCCGTCTCCATGTCTGGGTTCACGAGATCATTCAGAGACTCTCCTACTACGGTGAGCATCACACATCAAACTGTGACCCAGTTTGATGACTTGCTGTCCCGCATTAGTCTGAGGGGAAACAAATAAAAACGAGTATTAAATTAGAGGAACTTTTTATTATTGTCTTGATGTAAAAAAGAAAACTATCATAAAGTTCAGGAGGAAAACGATCAGACTTTCTTTTATGTTGGTTTTGGACAACCCCTACTGATCACACCATTTGCCCAAACTGAGTCCCTGATTGGTTGACGTGAATTCTTCCCCGAAGTTCAGATCTTTGAACTGTGGAAACTTTGGCCCATGTCATAATTTTTGCTGCTGCTTGATCTCTGCGCCTGAGGCTTAAAATGCACCGCAGGGCCTCTGATTGCATCTGTATATTGACTTTACATTGAAACTGCCACGCAAATGGAGTTTGATGTGAACGCAGCATAAGGCTGCACCTTCACAACCTTCCCCACCTTGTTGGAATTCCAACGATCCTTCAACATTTGACGTGGACCGTACCGCTTTCCCGGAACGTCTTGACAACACAACTGTTAAAACAAAATGCTTTTGTTTTTTTGAACAGTGCATATTCATCGTGCTGCATTGAAGGAATGTATGAATTACAGCCTAAAACAATGTTAGGTGCACAAATACATCAACAGATCTGTAGACTTTGCTGATCTGTTTGTTTTTTTGTGGGATTCCTTACTAATGAGAATAACGATGTGAGACTGTGAAAAATGAAGCTCATATTTGTAGCATTATGGTTTGTTTGAAAAGATCACGCAGTGAGCAGCAATGTTTATAATGCTGCTCTGGAGTTTAAGACAGATGAGTTTGCAGTTACGTCAAGCTTTAATTTCATTTGTCAAACCACAGAAAGTAATAATTTCTGCAGCTCTTGTGAGATCGGCAGCTTGATGACTAATGAGTAGCCTGCAGGGGTTATTTCAGGATTGAACAGCTTGACCTTCTCAGGCTTCAATTCATTAAAGAAAGGTTGGACAATGCAGTGAATACACTACTCACCTGTGCTCAAACTACCATTCAGTCATGGGCATCAGTCTGAGTGACCCCAGTCCACCCCGGACGAATTGTGTTATTGATAATTGCACATTTGTTCTTCCCCTTAGTTACTTCATCCTGAACAAGCGAACAGGGTTTCTAATCATCAAGGAAAACGCTCCTACCGGCACCTACCAGTTCCAGGTCCGTGTGTCCGATGGAGTCTGGCCTGATGCTGTCTCGACGGTAACGGTGCATGTTAGGGAGCTGAGAGATGACGCCATCTACAACTCTGGGTCCCTTCGCCTGGCAGGTACGACTCACTGCATGAACATAGAAGTTTTAGCAAACGTGCACCGCAAAAATGGAGTCTTAAGAAAGTAATAAGCCCCTTGTTTCAAGAAAAATGATCTTATTATCTGTCTTGCAAGAAAAATAATCCCATCAAGAAAGTTTTTCAAAAGCAAAATAATCCTAGCTTGAGAAAACATGCATGAAGTGGCTAAAACATTTTTTCTTCAGTGTGCATCTTACATGCAGAAGCTGCACGTATTGTGTGTGAAAGTTGAAGAGTGTCAATTTGGGCATATGTTGATGGAGGAGGATGATCTTTTCTGTATTCCAAGCGCTTTAACTTTATTCCCGCCTCTTCCACCAAAGACGAGGAGCCACTGGATGAATGTTAGGAGTAAAGAGTAGGAGAGGATAGTTTTTTTGGAGTTCATCGATCAAGAATGGAAGCAGTCTGGCCATCCGTTTGCATGAATTTACATGAGTGTTTGATCAGTTTGACAGGACTTCTCTCCTAGCATGGAGCAGGCAGACCGCGCTTCAACCCCCCTCTAAAGCACACACTGTAGCAAAGCATCTACCACACTCCCCCTGCTCGCAGACACAGAGCTCCGGCGACCAGCTGCTCTGCTTGAAGACACGGTTCTCGGAGCTCCAAAGCCTCACCAACCACACATCGTTTACGCATGACGTAAAAGCCAGTAGTGACCCACAATCAGAATAAAAGGTTTACAGGCACCACAATCGGATCAACAATTGGCATTACCAATCCACCCCAATCAGAAGGACATTTTGATTCCAATGAGTCTGATCGTGTTTGAGTATTCCAAATGACATGTTTAAATTAAGCATTTTTATTCTCCTTAGGCTTTTAGTCTGATTGCTAGTGTTCATGTAAACCCAGCTACTGTAAGTTTTGGGTCCTCCACCACAACTCTCTGACACTAAGACCATTAAAACACAGATAAACCGTTAAAATAATAATAATAATATCTAAAATTGATTGTTTTTTTTTAAATTCAGGATCTCCAAAACATCTCAATTTGTTTTTTCCTTTTAAGCAGTACTCCCACTGTTTTTAGCCCTTCACGTGCTCATGGGATCTCAGTTGTCTTTTCCTGTACTTACATAGGTAAAATAATTAGTGTTGGATTTGCTCAGGCGGCACATTCCTCTCACATGTTGAGCTGCATCCATCCTCACCTGACGCGCTGCAGCACTCCGAACTAAATTCACTTTGGAGGAATGGGACATGGCTGAAGGATTTTAATGATTTCACAGATATTATTATATGTTTAATGGAAGCGGGCGAGGAAGCCAACAGACGCCCTGAGAAGGAGCGAGCGGAGCGGAGAAAGAGAATGAAGGCGAGGAAAAGCTGCAAGTGAGAGTCAAGCCTCATGGAAGCTGATAAAGAGATTTTCTTCTCATTCTGAGAGTGAGCTGAGGTAAATTAATGTGCAGCAAATCTAGAGGCGGCGTGTTGGGAAACACATTTGAATGTTTGTGAGAGAAAGCAGCAGCAGAAGGAGGGATTCCTGAATTCTTCTCAGAATCTTGATTATTATTTCATTTATTCATGAAAGTATAGATTGTATGTAGTATTCATGAACATTTTGACACGTGTATTTGTCATTTGTGTGGTTCAGTGTGGTGTAGAACAGAACGGATGGGTCAAAAGCTTCTCTCTGGGGGGGCGTTCTCTTCGTTCAGCACTTCAGATGAACTCCTGCCTTCAAACAGCCGTGTGCTGCATCCTCTGTGGATGTGGTAGACGCAACTGATAACATGTCACTGAAGATGCTAAGATCCACTGAAATTAACCAAAACAAAATATGGGATTAAAATACTGGAAGGTCATGTTGAAGTTCAAGCAATTTAAATGTGTGTGAGGGCTGTGTGTGTGGCTTAGACAGTAGTGGTTATTTCCAGGATTGTATGTTCCCGCATGGAGCTGTGAATAAACACTCATTGATTCTCAGTCGCAGGGATTATGAAAATATTCTACTTAGAGCATTACTTACATCCTCCTTGACATTTTAAATCCCATTTCAAGAACAAATGTGGAAAGCTTTAAGGAAGCTGAGAGGAAGTGCTCGTTAAATCTTCCTCACTGAGATTAAGGCTCCGTCTCTCTGTCCCTCCTGTGTTCTCCATATTGATGAAAAGGTAAAAGTGTGGTAAACAAAAAGTCCTTCAAATGTTCTCGTAGTGCAGTAAAAAAAAAAAAAAAACTCACTGTAAAGCTCATTTCATGACACAGTGAACAGAAACCATGAGGACCTTTGGTGTGTTTGAAGTAACTGCAGTGGTAGTTTCTAATTTTGGTGAATCCCAGCCTCACTTTTGTTCTCAGTTTACAGAAATGCAGTTTTCCTCTGCTGCAGAGCACGTGTTTCGGGGTTTTGTGCAGCTTTTTTGCCCAATAAATAGTTCCTATGTTAGAAATCAAATTTCAGTGAATGAAGGACCATTAAAGACACATCGTTTTAGATTAGCATTTATATGAACTTATTTAATTAACTTTTTATTTTAATTACTATTAGTGAACTTATTTATTTGGCTTTTCAGTTTTTGATGGCTTTCTTGTTCTCCTAATTTGTACATTTTTCCCTTTTCTAGCTTTTAATCTATAGTTCTGTCTCAAATTCACAGCGTTTCATGTTTGTCTTTTGATTGTCGTTTTTAATCCATTGTGCTTTTTTACGTTTTATTGTTTTAACCTATGTGTATTTATAAATTAACAAACACTTTGTGTTCAACACGATGAAAGGTCCCCTGCAAAGAAAGTTATTGATTAATTGATGAATTGATTTAAAGTCTCAAACAAGAATAGAAACCAACATCTCCTTCAAGTAGTTAAGAGATGTATCTCAAAAATAAGAAAATTCTTCTTCTCTTACAGGTTTGCACATGTGATTAATTTTTAAAGATATTTTTATGATATTCTAATATATTTTAAAGATATTTGTAAAAAAAGATCCTAGACTTATTTATAAACAAATATTACAATTGTTTTGCAAGACTGCCCTAATGAAGTTATTTTATGCATGAATAGAAACTGTATTTTTACCTCATATTTGAGTTTCTGCAGTGTTCCTACTGACATGAAAACTGCAGGACACTGCACATCTCGCCTTTGTTGGGTCATTTTCTATAAGCTAAATAGATAGCTGTGTGAGAAAAAAATGAGTTGATCACCAACGATGATAAAATCCCAGACTGTTCTTAACCTGTTGACACCAGAGCTATTGCTCGTGTTGACATTCTTTCAACTCCTTTAACTCTTCAACCATTTAAACAATTAACATAATTCCAGCAGATTGTAAAGCTGAAAAAAGCAGCCTTGGGTTTTTATCCAAAATGCTACAAAGCCAATATGAAAAGTTGTTTTTTTTTTCTGCGTCAAAATCATTTTATTAGCGTTGATTGCATAAATGGTCGAGGAATTACAGTATGTCAAAGAACGTGTGGTATTAAATGTCGCCGGAAACATCTACGGTGTTAAAAGGTGAAAGTCCCACTTGGATCATCTTCTGATCTATTTCCCAAGCATCCCCAGAGGTCTTTTCATTATGATTATCCTGTTTTTAGCCAAAATCAAGAATCCTGTGTTGTTTTGTGGTTGACAGTTTTTGCAAAGCGGCAAGAGTTCATCAGAAATGTGCCTCTGAGTTGCAGGGCTGTTGACACAGAGCCACCCGTCCCACTTTCCCTTCTTGTTGCTGAGAGCTCAGATCGGAGAGCTTATTTTCTTTGTCACAATTAAGCTCTTTTTTTGTCTACTCCTGAGTAGTAGTGAATTACTCAGAAATTCAATGTTTTTATTTTAAACCACCAAAAACACAGTTTTCTTGCACCAAGATTCACTTAAAGATTTGCATACATGTTTTTTTTCCTTTCTCAATTGAAATGGAAATCCTTGTCACCACATTTCATCCCTAAGTGCATCAGGTTGTTGTTCTAATTGGGTTGTTTGTTGGCATATTTCATGAGAGTAAATGTTTTGGCTGGCTTATAATGCATGGATGTCACGTTGTCATATTCTTTCTGTGAGGATATAACTAAACAAGTGCATCTTAAGATGATTTTTCCTTTATTGAAGTTGATTTCTCAAAGTTTTTTCTTTTTTTAGTTTTACTGTTTTTTTGTACTAAAATTTCTGCTCCACTTCAGAACTTTGAAAAAAAAGGAGCCAACAACCTCAGAATAACTATTGTGTTTGTTATTTCTCACTTCTTGAATTCACTCTCACTGTAGTATACATGCACAGGAGTGATATTTATTCCTTTTTTGCACCTCTTTGTGAGAAACTCAAAGCCCACAGAGAGCAGAGTGTCTGAACACCGCCTCCAATGAAGCCTTGGGGAAGGGGAAAAGCAAAAGCGAGTCGGTAGGCTGGATCAAAGCCAGGTGCAATGCTGCCGCTCTGTATTAGGAGTTACCAGCCTTCCTCCAGCCCTCTGAGCTGTCTCTCTGTCTGCCCGTGTCCTTGTTTCTCCAGCTGGAGCGACTGATGGGAGCCGACATTCACCTCAATCCCTCACACTGTATCTGCTCACCCTGTTTCCAGTTCCTAATCTGGTCTGTAAATGCCGACGCTCTCTCTCCATTTTTTTCCCTCACTCAGCCTCCTAATCATCTTTCCCAACAAATTCTACACAGCCGTCTCATACCGTCATGTTTTTTACTGCCGTGTTGACCATAAAACGTTCTTACTGGAACTGGAAGTATTTTTTTAAAGTCACTTTTTTTTTCCTGTTCTTCCAGAATTTATATAATATATGACATAATAGTGTGGTTTTTTTTGCTAAAAAAAATAAATAAAAAAAGACTGATTTTAAATTGATTGCATTGTAGAGGTACTTATTACTAACAAAGTTTTTTCAACTTTTTTTGTCAATATCTTTGAGTAACTAAGCTTTCTGTATCTTGAATTCCTTCCAATATCCCATAATTAAAGCCACTGAAGGTTGCTGTCCTTTTTGACTTTCTTAATGTATTTATTTTTTTTAGGCTTGAAGCCAAATTGCAATGATCCTAATGACTTCAGTGTCCCCACATCCAATAATTTGCTGGAGACAAAATATTCCAACATACGTTATCATAGAGATTGCACGTCAGAAAACAACATTAGATGCCATCAATTTTGCATTTAACACAGCCACCATCAAATCACACTGCCTCACAAAAGGGGGGCAATCCTACATTAAGTAATGGTGCAGGTAGAAGGCTCCGTATTCATCTTCATAAACTTCGTTTTTGTCATGTCTTTCTTCAGTGTTTTATGTTGTGACTTGGAAAAGGGGTTTGGAAGCACCACATGCATTAAAAGATTGCAAAGCTATTATCTTTATTATCTTGAGCAGACGGCCACGTCAGACGGCACAGTCTTCAGCTCGGTACCTCTCCCATCCACTTTAAACCCTCTGCTCACGTTTTAGCTTTTTTCGGTTTCAGATCTTATTTTGAAGTGTATCTGTTTCAGCATCATAGCTTTTAGCCTTCAATGTAAATGTGGAATCAGACGCATCTTGCTTTTCTTATGGGTTTTGTGGGTGGTGAAGTTCAGAAGGAGGATGAACTTCTTCTGTATTCTATGTGAAACATCAGAATTAAGATGTAAAGACTCTATAATCTCTGTAAAGCTTTTTTTTTTCTTCCGGATGGTCTCCATTCCTGTCTCAGTCAAAAAAAAAAAAAAAAGATCTCATTAACATCTTACCAAAAGGCAAAGATCCTCTGCCTGCTGCCACTCAGACATGAAGCTTGTTGCCCTGAGATAAAACCAGACAAACAACTGCTAAACTCTTTGATTCCATTGAATATGATGGTGATAAAAGTGTTTGGGTTAAGTTGCAAATATTCCCTTCTAATTGAGATTTGAAGCGTTTGTTCATGATGTAGATACAGAATTTTCTGATTTACTTATTCAAGCAGCTTGAAAGAAACTTTTTGTTTCTTTCACATGAATTTTGCTTTTGTGTTCCTCAGACATCACAGCGAAGGAATTCATTGAAATGAGAGGGAAGCATCGAAGTCGCTATGAGCTGCTGGTGGACTTCCTGTCAGAGATGCTCTCCGTTCCGCCGGATGACGTCAACATCTTCAGCCTGATGGATGCAAAGGACAGAATGCTGGACGTCCGCTTTGCTGTGCACGGAGGCCCCTCCTTCCTGCAGCCTGAGAAGATCCACGGTTATCTGGCAGCCCACAAGCAAAAGGTAGGTCAAATGTGCCGGCTTCTTTAAATCCATTTCTAACTCGGCTCTTCTTTTTCTCAAAGTGCCGATTGATCCAGTTAATCACACTTTAATGTACTTGAGGATGTGAGGGATTTGAACCTTTAACCTGGGAAAAGGTTGGAGGGTGGAGCTGCACCTCCTTTGAGCTTCAGTTGATCTCAAAAACAGACATTTTTTGTCAAAGAATAGGGTTATTAAACAAAGAATAGCAGTGTTTGGAATGCAAAAATAAGATGATTAGATTCAGAAAAAAGTGGGACAAAGC
The DNA here is from genome assembly GCA_036245035.1 of Adrianichthys oophorus. NCBI lineage: Eukaryota > Metazoa > Chordata > Actinopteri > Beloniformes > Adrianichthyidae > Adrianichthys > Adrianichthys oophorus. Next base: position 27,199,574 of record BSAI01000104.1, read on the forward strand.
TCCAATTCTGTTGCATCTTGAATACCTCAAAGTCCGTACACTGCAGTTGGACATAAAGGAGATGAAGTTTGTGGCCATTTCCTTTACTCATCCAGAAATCTCCTTATTTTCTGGGCCTTTACCCATGTGACATGTTTTTCAGTTAAACAAGTAAAAAGCAAAGAGTTTTACTCTAAAAAGCTGTATTTACATTTGCTGCACCATTTAAGGACATTTTCCTTTGTGTCTTCTACAAATCATCTTCTCAAGCGTCCACACTGTCTTTGATCTTCTGTTGTTGGGTTTTAATGAGACCAAGTCTTTGTTTCACATGCAGAGAACCACAAACTTCTTTATTTGTCATATTCACTCCTGAACCAAACCACACTGAAAAGCACAAAAATGATCTATTGGGTCACAGTGATGTGATGGTTCTCCTGCAGGAACCTTAGAAACTGGAAATAAATGCTGCATAGTAGAAACAAGGTAGGTTGTGTATTTGGAAATGGTTGCATTTTTAATTTTGATCTGTAGTTTAGATACCAAAACATTTCAATTGAAACTGACTTTCCAGGCTGACCCACCATCACGCTGCATCCTAAAAAAATCAAACCAAACAAAGCATTACAAATTTAAATATACAAAGCAACTGTAAAGGAAAAAGGATAACTGAATCTATCCCTGTCAGACATTTGAGGGTCATAGTTGACAGAGAAATCAATGGATTAGCTAATATTTTTCCCCATTGAGTCTCATTAGAGTGCATGCAACCTTCTGCTGAACTCTTACATAAAGCTGATCCTATATTTAGACTGACATTTATTTGAAAATGAAGGGTTGTGAACTGAAATCTCTTAAATAAACATTAGCAAGTGAAATGAGTGAAGGAGTGACACAAATGCATTGGTTTTACTTTACTTTCCTGATGGCTCCTTCTATTTTTGTAAAAAAAAACTGGTTTGTGTCATTTTCCAGTGAAAATACAGTTTTGATGTGACACCCCCAGAAGTCAACAGGGAGATGTCTCATCACTGCAGGAAGTAATTGTTATTTCTTTCTGTAATGAGATCATTTTGGGATCAACCGTTCAGCCACCAATCGGATGTTAATTCTCACCTCTCCTTTGCATTTTGGCGTCCCCCATCGTCCACCTTTATCTCCCTCTGCATCCTCCTCGTTCACACCAACCTCCTCTGCATTCATGAACCTTCTTGGTCTTCTTGGTAACGCCAACCTTTGCATCCTTTCCTCTTCTCTTTTTAGTATTTCTTAAAATGTATGGCCATATTACTTGGTTTCTCTGCAATAACCTGAAGTGTAAAATCCTCTATTTTGATTTTAGTGTAGCTACATTTGAAAAGAGAGTTGACATTTGTATGTTTGAATCCCACTTCACTGCCCAGAGAGGACAGCATACGTAACGTTAAAACACGTTACATCATTAGTGTTTGCTCTCTGGCCAAAGGCGTTAGTCAGACTGCATTTCATGTTTCAGAAGGCCGAGTGGAAGTAGGTGTTTCATTTCCAGACTGCGTCATACGAGATGAACTTTACATCTGAGACAGAAAGCTAACCCTCGTTCTCAGAGGGAATATACAGCCAAACTGGATTAGCATTTGCAAACCTGCTCAGGAAAAAAAAAAAACTTTATGTTTGGCCGTGATCAGGCCGGTCAGTTCAGGTGAATCACTGCTCTCAGCCTTCGGCTTCTCTGCCGGTTCTGCTGCTTTACCTCTTGCCTCATACAAAAAGAGATTGGAGTTGCTGAGAAAATGGTGCAAGCGTAAGGATAAAATATCTGAAGGAGAATTACGCCACAGAGAAAGAGGTGTAAGTGGAGAGGAATGGGCTTTCAGGTGTGATTTGTGAGGAGGGGGCAAGGCGTTTCATCTGAATTCAGCCAAGATCTCAAGTGGAGGCATTGATCAGAATGAGATGTGAAGTCTGGTGGTGAGGGGGGGCACGCAGAGGAGGATTGGTGGACAAGAAGGAAGGAAGAATGGGAAAAGGGGTTGGGACCATTCCTAATGTTCCTAATTCTCTATTAAGACCTTGAAAGAAGAAGATTAAAAAGGAAATAGTCTCTATTCACTCCTTCCATCAGTTCCTCCTTGCCTTGGCTGAATAATAAAACTTGATCCTCTGTTTTCTTTCCACTTGTATTTTAATGATTCATCAGGTTTCAATTTCTTTAAAAACCGCTGCTGTGGTCTGTGGATGTCAAGGTTCATCTTTTTATTATATGAATGGAGTCCCGGGCTATAAAAGAGGATTGTGGAAGACTTAAAATGAACTGGAACAAAAGTCAAAGGAACAATACATCCCTGAGGTCTTTTTTTGTTGCTTTCCTTGCAGAGTATCGTTGTCCGGTGGGTTTCACAATGCTCACATTTGGAATATAGAAATGAAACATAGGGAATGCTTGTACCTTTGCAGACCTTAGAGGTTTTTTTTTTTCCATTTCATTGCAAGCAAAACAATTTTCCTAATGAAACATAATCATAAACTTTAAAGAAGTGGGAGGTTGTTATTGTTCATAAAAGCTGTAACATTCCTGCATTCAAACAGCAGCAGATAAAACTGCTTAGGAACCACGGAGCAAAGACGGGGAAATGCTTACATGTTAATCATCTGATGAGATATGAAGGAAGTAGGGAAGCTTTATTTTCTATAGCAGCTTTCACAGATAAAATCACAGTGCTTACATAGAAAAAAAAAACACATTAAAAGAGAGCAAGGTTAAAACAGTAAACAAAACAAATTACAGGACAATTAACTCAAAGCTCTTTTAAAAAAACGTTGTTAAAAGATTACAGTGTTGCTCACCCAAATGGATAGGTACGGTGGCCCTGAAGACCAAATCACATCAACAAACTACTCGATGCAAAAACATTTTAAAGATCACGGCGACAATTAAAAAAGCAAAACAAATATTTAAAAAAAACGCATTACATTTTAGAAAACAAAACAAAATTCCAGAAACCAAAACGTAATAAACAAAAACCAAAACATATTTCAGAAAAAAAATGAAAAAGATAAAAAAGAAACACAATAAGAAACTGTAAAAGATAGGTACTCTGGGACATCATTGATTGGATGATGACATTTGTCCATCATTTCAAGTTGTTTGACATGAAGAGAAACTAGATTTCACTATTTCACCAATCAGCCATGTCTCATAGTACCTTTACCGGTTTCTTATTGTCTCTATTTTTAATATTAAATTTAGTTTTCTGGTATTACTTTTGGTTTCCAAAAATGTTTTTTTTGTTTTTTTTTTTACGTTTTGGTTCTTGAATTTTGTTTTGTTTTTCTAATGTAATGCAGTTTAATTAATATTTGTTTTGCTTCTTTAATTGTTCTTGGGATCTTTATAATGCCTTTGCGTTTGATTTGTTGATAATTGTGGTTTGCGTAGATAGGGCAAGGCATTCCACAGTCTAGGGGGTCACCTCGAGTTTTATACTGGGTCTTGGGGACCTTAAGTAGGTTCAGACCAGGGGACTGGAGACATGTAGTACCAACAGTTGGGAACCATGATTAAGGGCCTGCACCATTAAGAGCTCTAAAAATCAAAACTAAAATTGTAAAATATATTCTAAAATTGATAGGCAGTCAATATAAAGAAGCTAAAACTGATTAAATATGAGCCCTTATACTGGTTCCTGTTAAGAACCTTGCAGCAGCATTTTGTACAAACTGTAGGAGAGGAAAGAACCCATCGATTGTATAAGAGAACTGGACTGAGTCCCCCCCCCCCCCCCGTTACTCATTCTATCAGAATTGCCATTCTTGCTCTGCCATCTTTTTTACATGTTCTTTAAAATTTGCTTTTGGTCATATTTTATTTATTTATTTATTTATTTTGCAGTTCAAGTTATTTGAAGCCATGAACTGACCAATCAGCATTGGTTGTTTGTTTTAAAAAGTTAAAAAGTAGACGATGCCTGCTTGCGCCAAAGTCCAACCTTTCAAAACGTTCAATGAACAGACTTTGTGTAGCCCCCTTGTGATTTGGCCTTCCAACAAGTTCACTGCTGATTGGGTAGAGTGGCTGCCAAAGAAACAATGACTCTGACCAATTCAAACCAATCACTGTTTACTGACAGCGTCTGGTTTCATCCAACATGGTGGCATCCCTATCGCAAAAAAAGCGACTGAATTGACATAATTTCATTGGAGCTGGAGAAAAAACATTTTCTTTACGTAATGTCACACTCCCTTGGTCCAGTTCTTTGATACAGTCAATGGAAGACCCTTACACACACTACATTTCTAAATTATTTAACCCAAATGTAATATGTATGTTGGAGATGGTTCTTCTTACTCCAGGTGATCTGTTGAAGTTGAGTTGTGGCTTGAAGCCACTTAGATGTGAGGTAAAATGTCTCAACAAAAATGATGCCATGATGCAACTTCAAGACTATGTATTATCACATGGATGTAATATGCATGTATATTTATGTGATATATCAGTACTTTTATTTCAGTTTTGTGCTACCTGTTAGGTCACTGTGACTTCTATTGAGTGGAACATCCTAATTTGACTCAAAATTACGTTAAGTGTTTTTTTTTTTTTTCTGAAATGAGTAAAAAACAAATAAAAGGTTAAATGATTCATCTATCACTGGAGTGAGTGAACAGCAGCTGAACTGCTGTAAATGTGTGTGTATGGGGGGGGTTTGCACACATGTGTGAAGCAACAAGTTCAAACTTCTCAACTTTTGCTCACTCCAGCCTGCAAAGCTTCTGAGTTTCTTTTGTTTCCTTCATAATATTACCTTTATTTAAAGCTGTGTGTGACATTTGCAGCCCTTGTGAAATATCCCCTCTAGGTAGATATTCTCATATGAAGAAGCAAAACGCATTTGTCATTTGAGAGGTGCAGCTGCAAAGCAACATCATGTTGCCTGCATTGATTTTTAAAAATAAAGTTTGTGATTGTTTTACTTGACCGAAACACAACTTATTTCTTCATTTTTCCTTCCTTCTTCAGCTTCAATCATACCTGCAGGTCAGCGTGTTCCAGATCCGTGTGGACGAGTGTCCCAGTTCAGGGTGTGCCGGTTCAGGCGGCTGCTCCAGCCTCCTGAACGTGCGGGACACACCCACTGTGGTGGATTGTGGGACCATGAGTCTGGTGTCTGTGACGGTGGAATCCACAGCCGTGTGCTCCTGTCCTGGTAGAGAGCAGGTCCATCAGTCCTGCGCTTCGTATCCCAGAAACCCCTGCTTCAACAGTGGGGTGTGTGTGGACACTCAGCATGGATACAGGTGAGTTCCTCTTAATCTGAATAAAGAACTGCAATAAAAACATCCACCACTGCTGTAATAGACAACTAAGGAGCACACTTTGGTAGTTCTGGTAATCAAAAATGACTTCAGTGAAACCCAGAAGATGGTTCTTGAGATTTATCCTGCAGTAATGCAAACAATAATGGCAAAACACTGAAACACTATTGTTTTTAAACTTTCCATTATGGCAGTGAGACTTACAAGTCCTGGTTTTCTTCACTCTGCAATGAGGGTGGGTTTTTACCTCCACCTGTACAAGGCAAACAGGAGAATGTGACAAAATGATTGGGAAAAAACAAATATTAGAACTCTGTGGCACAATTCTTACAATACGTTTTGCAGTCAGCAATGTGATTATTTATGATTAATCACATATATCTATCAATTCCAATCTATATGTGCATAAATGAATATTTTTTGGCACTTTTGAACTCTTATTAAGTAATAGGCTACTAAAAACAAGACCTTTTTTTAGTCCAGTAAAGGTTTGTGTAAAGGTAATAGAGTGTTAATGTCATTGAACTGAGATTGACCTATCGCTCAATATTTTACACTAACCTCCATAATTAGATTCAGAGTTAGATTAGTTAAATTGTGTTAATGATGTTAATCAGGTCACACACAGAATCTAACGTGACTGATTTTATAAAAGGCATTCCCCACATCAGTGTTCTGTTACTGTGAACTGAGGTGACTTACTTTAACACAGAGGATCTATTGTTCAGACAAATGCATCTCACAAAAAAAAATGTAATAAAACCTCAGGCAAATAAAACAACTTATGGGGAAAAGAATTCTTCAACTTGGAAACCCACTATTTACTGTCCGTTTTGTTGTTGCAAAAAAAAACCCCCAAAAAAAACATTCTAATTAATTTTTTTAAACCTTTACTTAATTGTAACTCCACGTCACAGAACTTGTATATGCAATCAAACAGATAACAAAATCCCAGTACACCAACTTTGCACATCATGCACAGCATCAAACGTCAGTCTAATTACATTTTTACAAAGTTTGGATTTCTGATAAAGTCATTTTCTTCTTGAAGATTAAATAAATCCTAGCATTTATATTAATTTGTTGTTTCTTTTTTTTAACACATATGGCCTGCTGATTTTAACATGATATTTCACCCTTTACAGTCACGCTTTGAGCTCATTTCTAGAAAAGTTCAAATAACCTGGGACACGAGCCTTCTTTAGATACTGTGATGTAACGTTATATTGATGATCCCACATGAGATTCAGATGAACATAGCAGTTGAAAAAGGGAGGAATTATTTTTTTACTGTTTTCTTATTTTAAAACAATTCTCACATGCAGTACTTCTTTAAAAACCTGAAAAAGTGACCATAGTTTATTTATTTATTTATTTATTTTAATACTTGGATTTGTACCTTTGTATCAATATAGCTTTTTAATTTCTTATGATTTTGTTAAAGCATTGAAACCATCTCAGACTACTTAGTTTAGGAAAATGCACATTGTAGATGAACACATCCTGTTTTTCTCCATAAAGATTTTTTCAATATCTTGGAAACATTCTGCTTTTGTCATACAAGAAGATGTCCCAGCTTACAAATGCTCCGTGCACACGGGGCTGGTGTGGGGTGTTAAAGACAATGCTGAGCATTGGGTTTCTTTAGCATACAGTGTTCACACTGGACCGTCGCTACCCGATACTAGCGCATGCACTCACAGTTAAAGAGGCTTGGTGCAAAATGTTGAAACGGTGCAAATCTCATGAATCTTGCTCCAGGCTTTTTCTTTAAAAGCTCTATTAATATATGTGAAGGACTTGCGTCAAATGCAAATTCTTCCCTTCTCCCTTCCCCTACATTTAGCCCTCCAAATGGAGAGTTATGGAAAAACAGTGTCTCCAAATTCGGACGTCACTTCCACTCGATGACGTCACCAATAGTTGCCGGTCGGTTACTTTTGCGCGGAGCTTCCAGCGGTCGAATATACATAACAGCGGTTTTATAACTTTTGAATAAAGTCATGCTAAAAGCCATTACTTACATTTAAATATAAACATCTGTCATTCAGTACACACCCACGTGAAGAAAAGCACTTCTCCACCACGGCAGAGCACAACACGGAACCCTTTTGCGGCAGAGAGATCTGTATCTCTCCGCTCGGAAGGTTAGCCGTTGAAAAGACTATTTTGGAGACCACTTCCACTACAGATGCCCCTACAAACAGAGGGGTAGGGAGAAGGAAAGAATTCTGATTTGGCCGTGGTGTCAAAGAATTCCAGCCGAGCACAAACCGCAGTAATACATTTCTCCTTCATCATCAATTTTGGAACTGTCAGTATATCCGTGTTTTGAAAAGGACACCATCCATCTGTCACTACCAAATTCGAGTCCCTGACCGGTCAAAGTTCAACTGGTTTAATTTTTTACGCACTCAAAGGCTGTACGTTTTTCATGTGGAGCCAGAAAACAGACTTGCATAGCAAAACAAGAACTCGAGAGTTTTGAATGCGGAAGCCTGAAACGTGCACATTCATGTGTTTACATAGACTTTTCATTGAAAGTCTTCTTGAAGTCTTCTCTCAACTGTCTTTTCTCTGTTTGTTAATGGTGAATGGAAACTGGAACCACTGAAAGCAGATTAAACAGCTGACTTCTTTATCAACGTGTAACTTTGAGGTACTCACCATGTTATGTGTTTGTCATGTTTATTTACATGACATTTATTTCTGAAATATTTCCATAAACAAAACAATAATTTCATGGTTTTTCTTGATGAATTAAAATTTGGGCCAATTTAACAAAAAAATACACATTTTTAAAAATGTTTTCACAAGCAGAACCTGAGAGAAGAGACCTAAACAAAAAGCTGCACGAAGCTGTAACCCACCAGCTCTGACATAAGAATTGTCTGAATGCATCTCCCTGACCTTCAGCAGCAGCTCAGCACTTCAACAGCTGCTGCTATCATCCTTCAGAGCTGGAGTGCTCACAAACTCATAAAAAGCTGATCAGAGAAAAGCCTTTCCCCACAACGGAAAGCACAGTGCTTTCTTCCCACATCAGTTTCAGGTTTTAGACTGAATTATCTTACAGGTAATATTCCAAATGTAGGAAATAAGTCTCTGTCCTAGGAAAACGTCCATTTAAACAAGATATCAGCAATTAGAGATTAAACTTTTTGTTTTAACTCTAATCTGATACAGCATCATCTCCAATGCAAAAACCCTCATTCCCTGTGCCACACTCTGCTCAGACTCAAAGCATCACAAATAAGTTATTTTTGAGTTAAGAGTTCCATAACCTGTAAGGGACCTGTGTGTAAAGTGTTTCTGAATCCTCCCCAGAGGGACAGCTGAGCAGCTTGGTTTGCTCATTATTTTTTTTAGAAAATTAACTCCGAATTCAACCTTTCACCTCCCTGGTCTACATCTGCACCTTTGTTTTCATTTGACGGGGTTCTGAGTGAAAAGGCAGCTTTCACAGCTAATGATGCTGACATTATTTTATTTCTAAAGAGAAAAAAAACATAAACTTAAATGAAACCAAAAGTAAGTTTGGTTCCAAACATATTATCAATACTTTGTGATGCTTAAAGCTATAACTGCAATAAAAGCATACATGGACAAGACTTAAAAACATATTTTAAGACACTTTCTCGTCCATTACTTGTGTGGAAAGTTCTGATGTTTTTAGATACATTTTCTTTACAAAAGTGTTTCTTTTTCTCACATATTTATTCATGAACTGTGAGAGTAAATGATCTTTCTCAAGGATACACAGGTTTATATTTTCTCCTGAGAGCAACTTCAGATTCACCTGTGGCCACTGAGCTGCTCCACTGGAGCAGTTAGGTCATGGACCTTGTTTGCTCACCGACTGTACAGTGGTGTAACGATTAGCACTCTAGCCTCACAGAGGGAAGGTCGTGGTTCAATTCCTAAATGGGCTTTTTCTGTGTGGAATTTGCATGTTATCCCTGTTTTCTCCGTTTTCCTTCCACAGTCCAGGTTGATTCTACATTGTTCTTAGGTGGGGAATGTGAATGCTAAGTGTGTGGTTGTTTGTCTGTACAATGGACTGGCAAACCAGCCGTAATGTACCCTGGTGTAGCCCGACATTGTGTTTCATCCTGCAGCACCATTCTGCTCACCAAAAAGGACCCACTTGGGGGTTCGCAGGTCTTTGCCCAAAAGTATCTCAGATACTAGTGACCCTGAACATGAACAAATAGGTTCAGAAAATGGATGGATGGCCTTGTTTTTTTTTTTTCCAAACATTAAAGTGTGGTAACCAGGGTGGGGCTAACGCTGTAATGCTACGTTCTCGCCGGGCTTGGAAACGTGCGTTCAAGCGATATTTTGGGCATTCAAAACTCTCACCTTCACGTCTCATTAAGTACGTTTTAGGGCCATTTTTGTGTTTCTATGTACAAAACGTAACAACGTGTGTGGGCACAGACTGCAGAATTAGGGTATAAAATGTCACTGCCTATGCGGCCATCGATCGTGTGGCCCGATTGGGGGAAAAAAAAAAATCATGCATCTCTGATATTACTCAATATGGCCTCAAGGACCGACATCCTTTTGTTTTTTCAGAAAACCTACTTGCTGCCGATCACCTGGATCAGGTGTGTTTTGCCAGTAAGATGCTACAAGGGCAGGTTAGTTGTTAGGACCCTTGCCCTCGAGGCCTGGAGTCTGACACCTGGGATGTAGGAATCAGCAACCTAAAGATCCATGTGTCTTACTACTTAGGACAGCATGGCCCAAAGGTTATTGGAGAATCAGAGGGTCAGGTAGACCCACAAAAAAAACATTTTGAGATGTTTCCCTGGTACCAAATCTGAAAATGCATCTCTTCTGAACTTGATTAGTAATTTATTAAATGTAGACTCTGGTGTTTAGCTGTTGTATACCACTTGGATGTTTTTTTCTGCCAAGGTTCATAATTGTAAACAAGATCATATATGAGGTTTTCTTATTCAGCACACTTTTTCAAACACAAATACCCAGGAATGGGTCAGGTCTTTAGAGCTTCTGCTGGAACACAATTCAGGACCTGATCATTTGGGCTGATGACCTATGACTCCTCAGGCTTGACTCTTAATGGATGGATTGAAGGGCTCTTAGCAACCAATTAAATACAACGCCAGTGAGTGGGCTGATGCTGTTATCGCCGTCTTAACTGGTACTTCCAGCAGATTCTGGGTTTTATGATGAAATGAACAGCAAATTCTCACACTTGTATTGGTTTAAAAAGAAAGTGGGAAACTTCCTGTTCATTCCTGTGGAGAGTGACAATTTACAGAAAAGGTTGTGCTTTGTTCTCCAGCCAAAGTAGGCTTTGGAATTGACTGTTCATTTCATCATAACACTCAAAATGGCATTTGTTCTCAGCTAAGACAGTGATAATGGTTTATCCTACCAAAACAGCTTATAGCCAATTATCTATGAAACCCGAAAAGATGTGAACCATGCTGTTCTTCTAGCGCACGTCTGCCTGCACTGAACCAGTCGTCATTCTTAAGGAGGCATCAGCAGCAAAAGAAGCAGAAGCAGAGGTCCAGACTCTGCCTGGTATTGTGTTGTGGCCTCTTTGTTGCTGTGAGACAATAAAACTGCCAGCCAATCATGAGAGAGTTGCCGTAAATGCTTTCAGCACAGAATTTGAATTTATGTTTTTGTTTGTCAGATCCACACTCTGAATGCTGTTTAAAGGCATTTTGTGCAGTCACACACACAAAAGAACACACAAATACCCAACAGCTGCCACTCACATATTGAGAGGAGATAAAATTGAGTCCAAATACAGGAAAGTGAGGCTTTACTTTTTTAGCATTAGGAGCTTGTTGTTTTTTTTATGGGCAATATATTCTGAATAGTTTTATGTAGTAACCATTATCTATCATCATCCATCTCCATCAGTTAGGAGGTAGAAAAGTGGTGGTGGGTTGTGTGCGGGTCTGTTGGAGGGGACTGTATTTTAATTTTGTGATTTTTAAAAATATTTATTTTGTTCGTTTTGGAGTAAACCAATTTATTATTATTTCATAGCATCGTTTAGAAAACATTTTGAGTATTTATTTTATTTTTTACTTTTTTTTTTATTGTGTGATGGATACTGGGCATTTAATTTTCTCCAGATTAATTTCTGTTCTATTCTATTCTATTCTATTCTATTCTATTCTATTCTATTCTATTCTATTCTATTCTATTC